>JAUCEF010000003.1:600000-1075000 GCA_033558025.1 Phytophthora sp. 'mugwort' | reverse complement strand
GCCCAATTTTCGTCAGGTTTTCGTCAGTCCATGACTGAGGCTAGCGTTTAAGCGAACGCGGTTTGCTCAATACTTTTTTCTTCCATTACCCACTACTTGATTTGACACCGCTATGCAGTAGTTCTCGATTGGTGGTGTGTTTTGTGATGGTTCCTTGACAAGCAACCGATTTGAGAAGCTTTCCTCGTTTTCCGTACATTTCGCAGCATTCCTCGATGAGCATCCGTGAGTCCTCGAAAAAAATCCCACCCTCTCTTGACGCCCTCATGTTCCCAGCTGACGGGGCGCAGACCGGCGACAGCGATCTCCTCACTATGGGGGGGCAGTCAAGCTGGTTCGCGCATGCCGAGGGGCGACGCTGCCCCTGGCACCAGCATGAGCTCTAGCTCCAAAAGTTGGCAGCTCCTTGGTTCTCTACGGAGCGAGCCAGACGACGCAACGGATTAAAAATCAGACGACAGCCCTTGTCGGACGGGAACAGCGGTGCGTCTTTAGCCGCCGATGGAGACAATGAACTTGCTTTCATTAGTGGCTCGAGTGGGGATTATACCATTATATTATTTGATGATGATCTACGTGTACGAATCACGCGCTTGATTCAAGATAACCAGTGCGGAGATCATTGTCTTCGAGTTAAAGCTGCTGAGTTAGCGAACTTCTGAAGCCATATCGGCAACTCGAAGAAAAAGAAGCACAGCGTACAGACTGCAATGTCTCTGCTAATGAAGCCGGACATGGCAATACGTCGGTACGAGTCAGATATTTGTCTCCTGCATTGGTTGTCCGTGTTATCGAGACCAGTCTACTGGGTTTCAACGGCGATAATTACACGCCATCGTCGGCAGATTCAAGCCGGCGCCTTCTCCACCCAGCCGCACCGAAAATATGAATTAAACGCCACCAATATCATTAGCGGGGGTTGACGCAGTGGATCGCTTGGAGACGTGGTTCATAAGCGCGTGGGGCGATCGATGGTGTTGTGTGGAAGCGCTACTCGGCAGAGGACGAGTACACATTGAAAATACATTCCTGCATATTTTATGTTGGATCTGCGGTATGTTGAGGTGCACAACTACGTTTTTGAATGTAAGCTGGACATCCGTGAACCACATCCGTCTATGTTTTAAAAGTTGTTGCAGAAGTGCTGCTCTATGGTTCACATCCGCTCACCGAAGAGAAATGTGTATGACTTGTGTTCTATCCTGTACGTTCTCATTGCAGAACTCGCGGTCCAGGTGCTCGGTATGTACACACGGCAGCACAGTAGAAAAGGTAGGACAAGGATGCTTTCGAGTTGGTGGATAATTGTTTTTTTTGGGGGGGACACTAATCTCTTTTGTTTTGTTGTGATCATTTTTATCTCAGAACGGAATACAAATACGACGTGGAAGCAGCTTCGAATGGCAACGCAGTGCAGTAATTGTGATAGACTTCGGCAAAAACCTCACGATTCCTAGCGTGATATCGACGCCTTCGCCGTGATATTTCCTATGCAATTGTCAACAAGAACAACTTTATCGAGAAGATGCTTCTCGGCCTGGCACGAAACGGTGGACCCGACTCCGTAGATCTGAAATTCTTCGTTAAAGGTCACACAAAAATGCTGTAGACCGTGAATTCGGTCAGATTTTGGAAGAAATTCGCGAGAGGTCGTGTGGATAATGGATTAAACGACCAGTGTATGTCAGGATCACCGAGAATACACTTTGGGCTACCATAACTTTCCTCACAGATCGATTATGAGAGTTTTAAATGCATAGGCGATATTTGTGGTGTTGAGGGAATTTACAGGGTTTTCCGGTTTCTAATAGGCTTGGTTTGAGTGCGTTCCAACAGAATAAAGTACAGGCTCCGATTTTTGGCAGAAAACCTGTTTAAGTCATTAATTTGACTTGCTTTCAGTATTACTCCAAAAGTCATCCACTTTTAAATTTTCGCTTAATGCCAATACTTCCTCCGCTTTTTATCTATTGGTGCAGTTGCATGTGTTGGCCAACAACTTTTGACCCATAGCCGTTTCGATGATTTTGATTGAATAAAAATGATTTCCGTGATCTCCGGATTCGATTGGTGGTGCCTTTGGCGCCAAAAAGCTCAACATAAGAAAAGCAATGGTGGAGAAGCAAGACACCTGGAGCTCCACCCTCCTTTTCCACCCGCCACACTTCAAAATCGCCCTCGTAGCCTACCAACGATGAAGCGTCGGCATCTCACACTTCAGGAGAGGGTGCCTCTGGTCTGCTTTCTACTCGCCCGTACGAATATCAGCGCGCTAGGTAAGAGCGACGCCAAGGCTGCCGCCCTAAAATTTCAGTGCCATCGCAACACGGTAGGAAGGATATGGAAGCAACACTTAGAGTCTCAGACGTGTATGGACCTTCTGGGGGATGTGGGGAGTCGAATGTTTGGTAGGTATGTCGTCCCGCGATGAGCACAGCAGAAATGCGTGAGCGGATCAAGGCCATCCCAGCGCTTCGGCGCACGACCATGCGAAGCCTAGCCGCTGCGCTCAAGGTCTCCACTTCGGTCGTCCTGCGGCTCATGCGAAAAGGCGTCATTCGCCGCCACACCAACAACATCAAACCCGTGCTTACAGACGCCAACAGACTCGCTCGAGTCGTCTTCGTGCTCGACCTGTTGGTCACTAAGAGCGACAGTACCAACGCGTTTAGCGACCTATACGATACGGTTCATATCGATGAGAAGTGGTTTAACGAGGACACCGAAACAAGAAGCCGTATTACCTGTTGGACGACGAGGGGGAGCCTGTGCGCCGCCGACAGAGCAAGCGCTACATCGGGAAGACCATGTTCATTGCGGCCGTCGCTCGACCTAGGTTTATTTTTCTATGATGTATGATAACCCCTAAAAAATTATAACATTTTGCCTATGATATTTTAGGTATTACCCACATCGAAAAACGGAATTTGACGGGAAAATCGGAATCCGGGCATTCGCGGAGCCGTACAAAGCACAACGCAACAACAAGCTGAGAGAAAAGGGCACTGTTGTCCTGCGCAACGTGGAGATAGTCGACCGCGAGGCATACAAATCCGTTCTGATCCACGACATCATTCCCGCGATTAAAGAAAAGTGGCCAGCGGCGGGTAAGAGCCGCATTTGGATTCAACAAGACAATGCCAAGCCGCACGTCCCCGTCAACGATCCTGACGTGATTGTCGCAGGGACGAGCGGCGGCTGGAATATCCACGTCCGCTGCCAGTCCGCGAACTCCCTTAATCTAAACGTTCTGGACTTGGGATACTTTCGTTCCCTGCAGTCGCTGCAGTACAAGCGCGGTTGCCGCGGTGTGCAGGTGGTCATCGACGCGGTGAGCGAAACGTACGCCGCGATGAAGAGCAGCACGCTCAACAAAATATTTTGACGCTACAAACGGTGATGGAGCATATCCTCCTGGACGACGGCGGCAACGCGTTCAAGATCCCGCACAAGGGAAAGGATTCTCTCGCGAAGAAGGGTGAGCTCCCGGTGTCGTTCACGTGCAGCCGCGAGGCTTGCGCCCAGGGGAAAAATTTGTGCACGAGGAGACGCCAAAGATTGCGGCAGCCGTGGCCGCGCATGCAGCAGCAAAGAGGACAGCAGCGGCACAGAAGCGGGCGGCCAACGGGAAAGAAGCAGTGCAGACGAAGAAGGCAAGCCAGAAAACGGCGACGACGGCAATCCAGAAGACGCCACAGCGCTTGCCACCAAGGCGGCGACGACGGCAAGGAAGAAGACGGCAGCCGTAGCCGTTGCATCGAAGGCGGCAGCAACAGCAGTAGCCGCCAAGAAGGCGTCGGCAGCCAAGCGCCGAGCGGCTGCAGCTGCCACCATCGCGAAAACATGATAGTCAGGAAGCATAAATAAATCCCTTCCTAAATAGATCAATGCTGATTAGCCTTTTTGAACTGCACCAAAAGAAACGCGACAGGTGGCGGAACCAACTGCACCAATAGATAAAAAACGGAGGAAGTATATTCAAGAGACACAAACTAAAAAGTTAATACAGCAGGCGCGCTCGATTCCGGTAACTAGGTCCGACACTATCTAGGGATTTGCTTTAGTATAGTGAAGGGAAGCTACATGTATAGGCGCAACTGAGACGCGCGAACTATGACATCTTCTACGTCTACATCAGCCCCGTAGCCGGTATCAGCAGACTCCTTGCTTCTTTCGTCAACTGCATTGAAAGCAATGCCAGTATGGCGGAAGCAGTTTTCGACAGTAGCTTTATCTTGTAGATCGCGCCAGATCTCTTTGCTCCACTGCATCGCTTGCAGTTGGTCAGCCTTGTACGCGTTCTTCTCGACCTTGTCGCCGCGTTTGATATTGTCGTAGACCCAACGCAGCTGCCTTCCGCGGTAAGCTACCTTGAACGCAGCGATGACTCCGGCATCCATGGGCTATAATTTTAAAAAGGCTGTGGTGTTGGAAGACAGGAACGCTACTCTCACGTTAGTACATACAATATCCCCCGTACTATGGGAGGAGGAATTGTCAAGTAGCAATAGCAACAATATATGACGCCCACATGCACGCATATCGCGATCTAGACTAAGGAGCCATTCACGAAAAACCACTCCCGTCATCCATGCCTTCTTGTTCGAGCGGTAATAAAACCCCAGCTCTTCAGCAGTGCGCTTCTTGAAGCAATATGGCTGCCTTGCGTGTCCTAAGAAGAGCGGCGGGAGCGCGTCAGAGCCGTCCGTGTTTGCCGCCAAAGCCACCGTATCCTGGTCTTATTTTTCTTGACGCCGCGTGCCCCTTTAGTGCATATGGAGCGAGCGGGTGCCATCGCGTAGCAGAGGCCCGTCTCGTCCATGTTGAAGATGTCCTTGGCCTCGTAGAGATCGGTTAGATCCTGTAGTCGTTGTCGGCCGAGTGCTACTTCTGTTGGATCAGCTGAACCAGCTTTACTAGGCCGCTGACGGTAGCGCAGCGAATGCCTTCGCTCAAAAGCCGTTAGCCATCCGACCGAAAAGGAGAGCTCCCAAGCGTCGCATAGCTTTCTTTGTATGTCATGGGCCTTCATAGTGATCAGTGCTCGAGGAAGGCATATGCCCTGAGACTCCAGCCTTTGTATCCATCCCCACAGCGTGGACTCCAGAGCTAGCGACGTCACATGCAGGAGCTTGCACCTGTTTCCGTCGCCGTAGTCATCGCTCATGATCGCGGAGGCTCGCTTGAGGATGTCTGAGACGGTTGTCTGTGCAGGAGCCCGCTTGAGCTTGAAGGTCGACTTGGCCCAGTCTGCTAACTCGTGCTGCGTCATGGCTGGGCAGCCGGCTGCCTTCTGGATAAGAGCCCTCTTCTCCTTAATCTTCATCCAGGCTCCCATGCCAAGAGAGTATTAAAATGCGGTGAGTGACGCGAAGCTAAGTTGCTCTGTCGCTCTGCTGAAGTTTCAACGGCTGGTACGGAGAGCTGTGTAGTGCTTCGCGCCAGAACTCCCGCTAAAACTCGAGCCGTTTCCCCTGTTTAAAGCGATTTTATCATTCTGTTCAGGATATTAATTTGGAACAGTATCGGAATCGAGCGCGCATACTGTAACCAAGCGGTTGGCTAAATTGTCCGTTGTGACACACGCCGCAGATTGCAGATATAGGATTGTGCAATAAATCGTGCGAGTTCAAAGCGAACAGTTTTAAGCCGGTCCAATTCACTTAACTGTAAACTGGTTGTTTACCTTACTGAAAATGGTGAATGCCGCGACAAAGTCATTTCCGCGATGATAGTTCCGGATTGCCATGTTAGGAAGCGTACAATGATCAGAAGGACGTGCAAAACTATCAGCTCTTTGGACTAACCACCTTTAAACCCGGTGTTGTCTCGTGTGGGTCCCGATAACGACGTGGTGGAGCAAGATTTACCTCGCACCTATGATGGCCTCCGCACAAACCAAGCAAAAGTACGTGTCCTCTTTGAAATTCACAACGACCATTCCCCCCCCCCCTTTCCCCGTCACTTGATATTCTGAACATTTTTTCTGCATATATTGATTTCAGTATCAGCCACCCAAGCCCCTCATTTCACGCAGGGGGAACATGTAGTGAGTCCCCTAGCATATTATCTGACGGCGTCTCCTTTTTGCATATTTTTTGTGAAGGCTCGACTCCCCTAATGAGGTTAAGATGTTGTCGTGTAGTGTATCTCATGTAAAGCATCTCAAAATGCTTTCGAAATATTGTAATACGGTAACACTCCGGTAGAATACTCGCTGTTATGAAAATGTCTTAAAAAATATAATTTTTTATGTCCCTTTCTATCTCTCTTTTGGAGGACACCGAACTTTAGCGGTTAAGGAGCCACCAACTATATGTCAAATAGTGCCGATGACAGCGTGTAGATTGCCTTGTAATTGCCCCCCTCAATCCACTCGATTGTCGAGTGTAGAAAAGCACGAGGCGCTTGGACGACTGCGTGCGCTGTCGCCAACGACGATCGTGCAGCACTCATAGACAAGCAATGGAGCGCGTGGTGTGCCGCCACCTTTGTGCAGTGTACGCCGTCTGGACTTTCCTCGGGCGCATTTCCGGCATGCAAAGGCACCGAGTGCTGCCGCTGCTGCAGTTAATCTGACTACGTGTAGCAACCAGCCGAGTACTGGACGTCGGTGACGACCGGACATGATTCACGCACAGTATTGCCCAACTTCACTCCTAGACTGAAGCAAACATCACCTCGCCGGGCCGCCCGCCCGGCGGGCGGACTGTACATCGCAGGGTTCGGGCATGAGCAGCATGATTTCGAGCCAAGAGCGGCGCGTTGCATGTCTGCACCGCCGGCATGCTGGTTGAAGCAGAAACGCACCGCCCAAACGCGGCCAGCAATCACAAGCAGCGCCAAGCAGCCTTTGCCGCCGCGGCGAATCCGTCTCACCGCGCCCGGGTCTATGCTGTCAAACAAAGGCGAGAATGGGCCCGAGATGACAGGCTGGCGTCGTCGTCGCCGTCGTTGCCCATTGCTGCCCTACTAAATTTGAGCGCGTCGAGCGCCGCGACTAATCTTCACGGTGACTGGCAGCCATTGAGACGGCTACTGTGCAACCTCAACTACGTTTTGAGCTGCCACTTGCAGTGCCAGGGGGTCGAAGGCTATACCGGATCAATCATTACCGTTTCTATTGTTGGAAGCTGCTGCCGTCGGCACCACAATCACCTGGCCGCGCCTTGGAGTCTTGCACGACGTCATGGCGATCGCGTGCCGCGTTCACACGCGCAGCCCACGCATGTGAATCCGGAACGCGTCGCAAAACACGCAACAGTTGCTGCGTTTCGGCCGCCAAATGCGCTTCTAATGCATCAAACCATGCAGTTTCTGAGCACTCATCGTACGTTTCTCCGACGTCGGATATTGCCGCCTTTGCGCCCCGGTGGTGACGCCCAGAAGTTGTTGGTAGAGCTCACAATTGAATTCTCCTTCAGCCCGATAGACCTCCATCGAACGGATATGAACGGCAAGGCTGACATCGCCTTTCTCCTGAACCCGAAGGCAAAGGCCCAGACTCTTAACTGCCCCACACCCTCGAGCGTGGAGGATAACGTCGTGACCCCTCCTGCGACCCCTCCCCCGATGTCGCTCTTCCGAAGCCTCTCACCGGTGGTGCGCTTCCCGGACCGGGTTGCACTTTCGCTTTCACCCACCCGCAAGATGCCGGCGTCGTTCGAGCCGGTCTACGGAAAGCACTTCAGCAATGTCCGTTATTATGGCGACGATTACACCCGACTGCCAATGCTCTCACTGGCTGCGATGTACGCCGCCAATGGCTCCAACTCTAGCAGTAGCAGCGTCTCTATTGCGTCAGTAGCTAGTAGCGAACACAGCGATGAGGAGCTCCGAACAACGACTCCGCACTTGGCGAACCCGGTGAACGGCGGCAAGACGCGGGTGCGTAAGACACACACACCGCCGTGCCAGGTCGAGGGTTGCAAGAACCTGGCCGTGTCACGTGGCTGCTGCGTGCGTCACGGCGGCGGCTCGCGCTGCACCGTCGCCGGTTGCAGCAAGCGTGCCAAGCTGTACCAGCGTTGCTTTCAGCACGGCGGCTTCAAGACCTGCACCGAGCCTGGCTGTACCAAGAAGGCCAAGCGTTACGGTCACTGCTGGTCGCACGGCGGTGGCCGGATCTGTGAGATTCCAGACTGCACTAAGGTGTCTACTCAGGGTGGTCTGTGTTGGGCTCATGGCGGCGGCAACCGCTGCAAGCTTGACGGCTGCAGCCGCCGCTCGTACCAGAAGTACGGCTACTACTGCGTGCATCACTCGAAGCTGTGCTCGGACTCGGACTCACACATCGATTCAAATGTGTAGATAGGTAGATATAGTAAAATCGAATGCTGTTATTTATCCTAATATATGAAGTGGAATCCCAACCGTAGTCATTCAGTGGTGATGATAGCATGTTTATACCTGAGATGCTCTGGTCCAACTCAAAGATTAGTGGAAGGCTGAAGCCCACATCCTTGTTGGCGCTCATGATCGTGTCTAGGTATCACACGAGGTACATCCGCGGGTTACGTACCAAGTAGTACTAGTATTAAGATCGCAGAACGCGCAGGTAATCAATACTACTAATAATTGCTGCAGCGATAGTTGGATCGGCCTGTGCCCAGCGCGGTCCATTTGGGCTCTATGGCGGCTGGATGACCGCCTTTCGTCTTGGGCCCTAACACTAACCGCTATATCGCGACATACACGACCTTCTGAAATTACAACGCTGCCCTGGAATGACGCAATTAACTCGAGTCCATCCTCTGTTCACCAGGACGCTGCTGCATGCAGCCGAGATGCTTGCATAGAGCGTCAAATGACAATATCTCCCGCCGATAAAGGTCATTGGAACAGATCCGTCTGACGAGATCGTCACGATAACACAGGAACCGGAATACTGCCCAAATTGCTATCACAACAGAACGCAAGGCATATCCCTGCCGGCTATCGTCCGTCCACTGAAGGTGCTGGTGGTCGACGTTGAAGCATCGGCAGGCAGTTTGATTGGAAAAAGCTAGTTGATTTGGCGTGTGTCATCGGAGTGTCCGCCCACCCTGACATTAAATGTGTTCACTCGCACTACATGTACAGTACAGTATGATAATCTGTATGCCTTGCCGCCAAGCGGAGTCGCGTAAAACCGCTCCGTCGCAGTTTCTGAAGTTTTTGGCGGTGCTGCGTGTCTACCGTAAATACCGTCACATTGCGTGTCTTTTAACACGAGCAGATTAAGGCCAAAGACGGCCCATTGGCGCGACGAAATGGTGGATGGAGGATTGCTCAGAGCGCGGGCTTTATGCTGGCCGCGTTGCTCGGCCGCTTGGGACCTGTCAAACCGAGAGACGAGCTATCCGTGATTTCGATCAACGCTTCAAGGCTTCAGGACACCTTGCGTGCGTCAGGGTCGCTGCGCAGCCAGATGCAGGCAGCAAAATACACTGTACACACGGCACCGCCTGAATGTATTTATTGGTAAAAAGCAGATGCTGATTTTTGCGTTTTTTGCCACGATAAATACGCGCCGTGAATCAATTTAGTACATGTACAGTTGTCGCTCATCTTTGTACCGTATCGGAGACAAGCAGCGCATGAATCTCGCCGACCCACGAATCTCATTATTGAATTCACCATTCACCGCACACAAGCTATAAATCAATGTGCAAAGCTGACATCTCTTTCCTTCTAAACCCGTCGGCGTCCCAGGCCCCGACGACGCCCGAGCGTACGCCCATGTCGCACTCGGCATCGCTGTTCCATAGCCTCTCGCCCCTCATGATCAGTCCTGAGCGCGCTCCGGCCTCGTTCACAGGCCGCCGCCTCGCGGCTCCGTACATTGCCCCTCTTGAGAAGCGCCGGTTCTGCGGTTTCAACAAGTGCGCACTCCCGACCATGTCCATTGCCGCGCTGTGCTCCGAGTGCTTCAGCTCCAGTGACGAAGAAATTTCGGACGCTTCGTCCGCTCCGCTCAAGGCTGCCGCGGTCCGCTCACGCAAGGCGCACACACCTCCGTGCCAGGTTGAGGGCTGCAAGAATCTCGCTGTCTCACGTGGCTGCTGCGTGCGCCACGGCGGCGGCTCCAAGTGTACCGAGCCCGGCTGCAACAAGCGTGCCAAGCTGTACCAGCGGTGCTTCCAGCACGGTGGCTACAAGATGTGCACAGAGCCTGGCTGCACGAAGAAGGCCAAGCGTTACGGCCACTGCTGGTCGCACGGCGGCGGTCACATCTGCGAGGTGCCTGAATGCACGAAGGTGTCGACCCAGGGCGGCTTCTGCTGGGCACACGGCGGCGGTAACCGTTGCAAGCACGAGGGCTGCAACCGCCGCTCGTACCAAAAGTACGACTACTTCTGCATCCGTCACGCCACATCTACATCGGCGTAGAGCAGTGAACTAGTTAGAGATAGAGTATTATTTAATTTACAGACATGTTTTGTTTAAGTTTGTCGTATTGGGTAGAGCTGTGTAGATTTTAAAAATGCTAAGCAGGTTTAGAATGCATGGTTGGAAATTCCAACTTGGAATGAGTATCGAGGCTGAAGTTTTTATCCAGCTCGTCCTTACAGTACGCCATCTGAAGTAGCCAACTGTTGGCGCAAAAGACACACGGTACCCGCTCACGAGGCAGCATTTTTTCCGGTGGGTCTCACTCGGCGTTTTTTTACCCGCTGCAACCATGTCGACGACCCGTAAATCGTAACAGAACCCATCCTTAAAGTACTACTTAATATACTGTAAAAAAGACTGCTTTTGGCAGACATGCAGCACTAGGCGAGCATACAACCTGCGTGCATGTAACCGAGCGCTCGTCGATTGCCAGGCAGACCGCCAGCAAGTCAACGCCAACTCGAAGATACGCAAGGCGTGTTTCTCGGTCGGAATCTTTCCCGCCCGTCACTGGACCATGTCAGGCCCTCGTGTAGGGTGAGTCGGCTGCCAGATCTATGCGGCGCCGCATCGTCGGGATTAAAGCAGAAACTTACTATTAAATTAAGTGCAGACTAATACCGTCGCGCATGCAGACGCAATTCAACAAAGATGCCGCCGCTACACTCGGAAATGTGTGGGGTGGATTGCTCAGATCAAGCTCAGATGGCAGCAATGCCGTCGAAAACTGCTCCGCGCTTGTGGCGGCCCAAAGCCAAGGACCACGATGCTCTCTTTATTTCCATAGCTAGAATCGGTGAGTGATATCGCTGTGCTGGCGCGTGTCTGGGCCGTGAAATCCGCCTTCGAGAAGCTTGACCCAAGCCTTGAGCGATGATGCGTCGGTTTATGCTAACTTCGCGCTGGGATCTTGGCGGTCTCGCACTCAATTTTACTGGCGAATATGTCGTCTGGCTTTTTGGTCCCAGGTTTTTTCTGCTTGGGAGCGCAAGCAGCAGCTGGCGGAGTTGAGTTGTATAGTGTAGTTAAGTGAAAACGGTGCTTCGTCTCGCACCGGCTCATATTTCAATTTGCTTTTTGCCAGGCACTGCTCCAGAAAATTATCCAACGGGATGCACTGCAAGGCCGATATCACCTTCCTGCTCAATCCTTCTAACCAGGCAGTAAAGCCGGTGGACACACTGTGCGCCAGCCCCGAACACACCGATCACGAGTCGATTGAGGTCCCCTCGCCTTCCATGTCGCTCTTCCGGAGCTTGTCACCGGTCGTTAGGAGCCCCGACGCCTTCACGTACCGGCACACGCCGACGGCACCATTCATCGTCCCTCGTGAAAAGAGACGTAACAACCTTCGCTGCTACGGCAACGACAAAACCCGGCTGCCCATGATCTCCATGACGGCACTGTGCGTCGGCAATGACTCAAGCTCCAACAACAGCGTGGACGGTGACTCTCAGTGTGGGCTGTCACCTATCTTAGAGATCGGCCCAACGCCCAAAATTCGCAAGACCCACGCCCCTCCCTGCCAAATTGAGGACTGCAAGAACTTGGCCGTCTCTCGGGGTCTTTGTGTCCGCCACGGGGGCGGTTCCAAGTGTACTTTTGTGGGCTGTACCAAGCGTGCCAAACTGAACCAACGGTGCTTCCAACACGGCGGCTTCAAAATGTGCACAAAGCCTGGGTGTACGAAGAAGGCGAAACGTTACGGTCACTGCTGGTCGCACGGCGGTGGCCACATCTGTGAAGTCCCTGAGTGTACCAAGGTGTCGACTCAAGGGGGCTTCTGTTGGGCCCATGGCGGCGGCAATCGTTGCAAGCACGAGGGCTGCAACCGCCGATCCTATCAGCGGTATGACTACTACTGCATGCGCCACGCCAAGACCAAAGCGGCGCTGGTCAGTCCCGAGGCCGTCTAGACTAGATCATGAAGACATGAGTAGCTAGGCTAATTTATTCAATGTGTTTATAATATTCTCATGTTTGTATTTATTGAATTCAATCCTTAATCTGTAGCGGTACTGTACGCCATCGTCGCAGTTGAGTTGAAGGTGTCCCCATTTAACGTAAAGTCTAACAGACAAGACGCCCATGTTGCTACCCGAGATTGAATTGACCCTCATACATACTGGAGAAAAAGTGATAGCTGAAAAATTCAGAAACTTAAGGCGTAAGCTCGTTGATCACGATTGCCAACACGCGACGGCCCGGCTCTGTAAGGCAGTATTCACTTCAACTTGGGGCATACAAACATGAAGGGATTTGGGGAGCGGGCGCTAACTTGTAGCTCGGAGTGTGCTAAACCAACGGTGTTAATCTGCAGTTCCGACTAGAAACGCGCCGCAAGTGCCCCGGAGCAATCAACCCGATGGCCACTTGAAGTTCAGCACGTGCCCGTCGCACGGCTGCTTGGTGCGTGCCTGCGTGTTTTCTTGCGTCTGAAGCGCGCGTTTTGCTGGTCACACACACCACCCTGCACAATTAACCGGCCCAAACTAACGCAAACTAACGAGGGCCCCACCCCCGACAAAGACAAGCTCGTCGCCGTCGAGGTCCGCGGTCCTCGAATGCGCCGCGAATCCTCGATTGCTAAAGGTTCATGGAGATGGCAAAAATCCGGCCGCTTGTGAGCTCTTTGTGGCGTCGAGCGCGTCGATCTAACGCAGCGCTGGCTTGGCTCGGTGGTTTTTTTGCCGGTATGCTGTGTCGACTGCCGGACGAGATAAATCTGCTGAGATTCTCGCCGACACCTGCCCGAGACTATGCACGTCCCAGCATGCAAGGTGTGCGAGCGTCCAGCGATGGCGCAGCAGCACGCACCCACCGCCGACACTGAGCTCCGACCAAATGTCGCGTGACGACACCCCTGTCATGGCTGCGCAAGTCTATGGCCCTTGCTGGTGGTGGGATGTACTGTACATATCGCTTCGGTGCCTCCTCCGTTTTTTCTGCTTCGTCCTGTGGCTCACAATTCAATTCACCGTTTCGTGAGCACATCCCTTCTAACGACCACAGTCATGTGCAAGTCAGACATCTCATTCCTCCTCAACCCGCCTATCACGGCGGACGATGTCGACTACGACGTCAAGGTGGTTGTCCCGCCTTCGTCTCCATCTATGTCGCTCTTCCGAAGCCTGTCCCCAATCATGCAGAGCCCCGAACCGATGTCGCCGTCGACTTCGTACCAGCATCGGCTGATCAACTCGTGCATCGCTCCACGTGAGAAGCGATTCCACAGCATGCGCTCGTACAGTGACGACAAGGAGAAGCTTCCGATGCTGTCGCTAGCCGCGTTGTGTGTGTCAAGTGAGGCCTTCCACTCGACCACCGAGCCGGCAACGGTTTCGGCCGCTAAACCTCAATCCCGTAAGGCACACACACCTCCGTGCCAGGTTGAGGGCTGCAAGAATCTCGCTGTTTCACGTGGCTGCTGCGTGCGCCACGGCGGCGGCTCCAAGTGCACCGAGCCCGGCTGCAACAAGCGTGCCAAGCTGTACCAGCGGTGCTTCCAGCACGGTGGCTACAAGATGTGCACAGAGCCTGGCTGCACGAAGAAGGCCAAGCGTTATGGCCACTGCTGGTCGCACGGCGGCGGTCACATCTGCGAGGTGCCTGAATGCACGAAGGTGTCGACCCAGGGCGGCTTCTGCTGGGCACACGGCGGCGGCAACCGTTGCAAGCACGAGGGCTGCAACCGCCGCTCGTACCAAAAGTACGACTACTACTGCTTGCGTCACGCGCCTCGAAGCTTGGTAGCCGCCACTACGGCTACTGCTGTTGCAGCTAGCTCGTAGACTTGCTAGCTAGAAGATAGATTAGACCACTATTTATTTTACAAGTTTTTTGTTTTCATGCACGTGTTTGATACTAGTCTTGTAGTACATGTACAATACTGTAGTAGTATAACTACTGTATATCATGGATGGGATTATGAACGTATTAATATTAGAGTATTATGCCCTGCTTACGCATTTACTTCCGATACTACAGCAGTAATAGTACAGTACAGCAGCAGGAACTATACTCTTAAATTCGGCTTCCGCTTTCGCTATATCATCCTGAAAGTGGTCCAGCAATTGACGTTCGGTTTGCTTAGTTTAGTAGTCTGCTCGCCACTCCAATGTCCGTCTCCCATTCTTTGGTCCGTTGACGGAGCATCTTCGCCCAGCATCCTTAGTCGCTTCCAACGACGAAGATGCTATTAATGATTTGAACTTCCACGCAAAAAGACGCACGTTACCCTTTTAGTAAAAGTCGAGACTAAAAGGGCAAGTTCTTATTAATAATTGTTGCCTTACAAGTATTAATAAAGCCACCCATGATAGTAAAGTATCGTAGCGTCCAGTGAACATCCAAATGTGGATCGTAGTATAGGGGCGGCTTGCGTGAATTTAACCAACTCCTGGTGATCGTTTTCCTGTATTTAAACGATTACTTCGGTTGTGCTGGTCAACATGCACAACCGGTCAAAATATCCTGCTGCCGGACATCAAACGGCTGTCATTATCAGCCCCGTTAACTGGTGGGCAACACACGGGTCGCCCTTGCCTCGACAAGCAGCACGATACAAGCAAGCGACTCTTCTCCACCCCTGTGTGCATGCACAAGTACAGTACTGCACTTGTCAATCATCTGGCGGCGCGTGCCTGTGAACCCTCCCACTCTTCCCAAGCAGAAATGCTGCTTGGTACAAATTAAGCAGCAAAGGTTCTTTGTGGCAGGGGCGAGTACCATCCAGGCCGATTGCTAAGAGCGTTTTAAGGCGCTTGTCAACGATGCACTTGGTTGCGCCAGTCGAGCATATCTTCCTCGCGTTAAACGCTGTGAATGCTCGATGTGTGCGTGCTGGCGAGGCGACTCAAGGTCACGGTCGAAGCCGTGAAGACCACCGTGTTTTTCCGCCCTTGGAACGAAACTAAGAGTTTTAGAGACGACATCCACCGCGTAGACTTGTGCCAACGATAGCCTCGAGTTTCTCAAGTGTTTGCTTTATCACTTGCCTTTGCAGCAGCAACCGTGTCTGTTCTTTGCAGGGTTGGAGTGTCTTAAACTTAATCCAGCTTGTTGCTTTTCTAGATGAGTTGTCTTGCTAGCGTCCCAAGCTTATGTGTTGGAGCTTGCGAACGCTTGTAGACGACGTGCGTTTTGACGTTTCTCAACCTGCCACTGCTTTAGTCGCTTAACTTTGCACCCATCTGTTTGTATCTGATCGAGCTATTGGCAATGGCTCGTTCTCGCTTCCCACCATATTTGAATTGCTCACATTCTCCTCAACCACCTCAATCCGTCGCTTCCACAGCATGCACAGCAAGTCCACCATCACTTATTTGCTCAACCCGGCCATCCAGGCCAAGGCAAAGAGCTGCCACACGCCAGACCGGTCTGGAACAAGCTCTGCCAACGCCGCCACCATGTCCCTCTTTCGCAGTCTCGCCCCGGTTAGTCCGCAACCTGCCACTTCTTCGTTGCAGTACCGGCGGCAGATCCTGGCGTACATCGCGCCATACGAGAAAAAGCGCGACCATCTCCAGTACTTGGCCAGCAAGAAGGCACGACTGCCATTAATGACTCTTGCTGCGCTGTCGTCGGCAGCCAGCTCACGTTCAGGCAGTAGCAAGGCCTCAAGTGTAGCTTCGAGTCCCGGTGCTAGTGTTCAAGCTCAGTCCACGATGCCGTCTTCTTCCACCCCTGCATCCTCGACACAGGGAGGCAAGACTCGCATCCGTAAGACCCACACACCGCCGTGCCAAGTCGAAGGTTGCAAGAACCTCGCCGTCTCCCGTGGCTGCTGTGTCCGTCACGGCGGTGGATCGCGTTGCACGGAACCAGGTTGTACCAAGCGTGCCAAGCTGTACCAGCGATGTTTCCAACACGGCGGCTTTAAAACCTGTACAGAATCTGGCTGCACAAAGAAGGCCAAGCGTTACGGTCATTGCTGGTCTCACGGCGGCGGCCACATTTGCGAATTTCCGGAATGTACCAAAGTATCCACACAAGGCGGACTTTGCTGGGCTCACGGAGGAGGCAATCGTTGCAAACGGGAGGCTTGCAACCGCCGTTCGTACCAAAAGTACGATTATTTCTGTGTCCGTCACGCCGCACGTGACTCGACGAACACTATCGAAGAGTCCACGGCAAGCTCTTGAATCTAAAAGATCGTTCCATACTGCTATTTAACCAAATACAAAGCGTGAAAGCATCCATCCACAGCTCCATAGTCAGCGGCTAATACGGACACGTGCCCTTGTTGTGACCCTCTGCGCGTTGGCACTTGTGACACTTGTACATAGGCCGTTTGCGCTGCTCCAACGGGCGGTTCCGTGTGCGTCGTCTTTTCTTCTTGGCGTTTGCATCGCTCCTTTTGCCATTAACGCTCTGCTTGGTCACAAAACGTGGAGGACGTAAGGTCGAGTCACGCTTGATATTCTCTTCCACGGGCAGCTCCAGTGCTCGGCTTTTAAACGACGACACGTAGTTGCACACGAGATAACACTCGTCAAAGAACTCGACCGCCTGGTTCATCGTCCCCAGCTTCTGAAGCGCCGCTAGTACATGGCGGCATGGGATTCCCCATTGTAGTCGACGCGAACACGTGCATGTGCGGTGCTCCAAGTCCACGCGTCGCTGTCGGATCTGTGAGTTATGTGCATTCCACACAAAGGCAAGCTGTGGTGAACTCATACAAACCGAGTAGAGCTGGACACGCGCGAGTTCTTCCTGCATCAATCGCTCAGCTTCTGGTGTGACTACGCGACGCTCCAGTTCCCATTGCGTCGCACGTTCATGTCTTTGAAAGGCAGCGTGCATGGCCACAAGAGATAAAACCTTGATGCATTCGTACGGTAGCTGCTGCGTCACTGGTGCTATGCTTAACGTCTCCGTCCCAAGGTCCAGCTCTTCAAATCGCGTCGTCTGCCACCCGTACATCTTCCGTATTGTCAGATACGGATACAGACACCACTTTGCCGGCTCTACTGTCCGAAGATACTGTGCTGCGGGTTCGTTCTGCCGCGCCAGCTGTGCCACAGACGCGAGGTATTCGCTCTCGGCCTCGGCGCGTTGAGCTTGCCACACCAACGCCTCGTCCTCGTCTTCCAGCACGAGATTGTGCGTTTCACGCATGTCCGTTAGCAAATGCTGTGTACACAACATGACATGAGGCACTTGAAGCGCAGCGCATGCCGAGTCGAATTTGCCACGTCCATTGATTACTACTGGGAACCTTCGTAACGGGAAGCCGTGCTGCATCAACTTGTCCAGGAACCACGTATAATGCTCGATAGATGGCTCTGGAACGAGTGCAGCCGCGTGCATCAATGGCTGCAAGTCTCCATCACGTCCGATAAGCACCAGCATCGTGCCGTTGTAGCTCGCGTGCTGCATCTCGACGCTGTCTATGCCCAAGACACTTTGGTTATTCCACACACCCGTTGGGTCTAGTGCCAGTAACGCTCTCATAAAGCATCCAGTGGTCGCTCTCTCTTCTGTTGCTTCTGTATCCTCCGTGCTCTGTTCGGGTTCTGTCTCGATGATCGTGGCCACGTGGGCGTTCAACATCCGGAGCTGCTCCATGTACCCGGGCAGCTTCTGTATGGACTCGACCACTTCGGGCACGGCGTCTCCGTTGCGTCGAGCAGCTTCCATATCGTCCAACAGGTCGGTTTTCGCCTTATATACCATGCTTTTACTGCACTGGAAGGACTTGGAGGCCTCTAATTGCGCAACCAGCTCCGCTGATGACACGCGAGCGTCCGCGTACACGGCGTCTCTCAGTAGCGCGCTCTCCTTGAGCTGTCTGGCTGTGGGTCTGGCCACGCTGTCGCACTGCGGGGCGTGGGCCAGCGAGCCCGACGTAACGTACCAGAAACGCGTGGGCACTGTATTGACGCTTTCTGTATCATTTATTGCCCGTTCTTCAGCGGATTCGGACGCCGCCTTCTTAGGACGTGAGCACACGGCGTTGAGGAGCCACGGGCACGGCGCGTCGCTTGAGCATACAAACTTCTTGTAACTACCGCCGCTGACCTTGACGACTGCGCGCTTGCCGGCTCGCAGTGCCACGTCCTTGATGTGCGCCGTCAGGTCCTTGCCGTGCGCCCATTTCTTGGCCTTGAGCGCTACTAACTGAGCCTCGAGGTCCTCCTTGTCTGCAAAGGGTGACGCGGCGACGGCCACGGGCGACAGCTCGGAGAGAGATGGTAACATTCTCGGACACGCGGCAAACTGAAGGGCCTTTTTTAAAACCCGTCGCAGAGTAGCATTTAGTTCGAATTAGTACTAGTAGTAGTACTATCTGGATAGTATTTCATTGACAACAAATGTATGTGCGTTAGAATGTTATTGTTTAGTTTGTTTTTCTGTTGGGGTTTTACTACATTATGAAGATATAGATGTTGCTCTCCCTGCTCTAGGGAGGTTGCGAAGTTCAGTCCTTTTACTCGCTGTCATAGCTGTCATAACTCGCTTCGTCGTCCCCCAGGGAGCCGAGCTTGCTGTTGTACGGGTTCGGATACGGGCACAGCACCTTGGGGTCGTCGTAGTTCTGCTCGGCCGACATGTCCTTCGGATCGTTGCTGCAGATCCCGTACGTGTAGTTGAGACGCACGCAGACGCCGTTGGCGCACGGATACAGGGACGGGTCCACGCAGCTGTTGAAGGCGCACTGCTTGCCGATGGGCGTCACGTAGAACTTGTCGTGCACGTGCACCCTGAGGTGCACCTCCTGCTCTGCAAGCACAAGCACTAAGGCGGCAGTGGCCACGGCGGCGGCGGTAAGCGTAGAGAGGATTTGCATCTTGAATAGGCTGGGAGGGGGGTGCTTGCCGATCGGAAACTGAGCTTTAAAGTGGTGGTGGACGGCGATCTTGGTGATCTGATTTCTGCCTGATTTTTGTGTTTCTCACATAGGTTTTACGCCTTTCCATGGATATTTATAAACATCTCGTAGAAACGTATATGTGGCTATAATTGTAAATAGCTTACCAAATCAGGATTAAATACTGAATGAACTGTCGCTGCAATCGTGATATCAAAGTGAGAATCCGGTACAATACCGTGATAGAAGGCCATCATAGTTGCATGAAATGCTGCTGCAATCTGTGGCAATCGACTGATATTGACTATGCAGCAGGTAAACATTTCAGATTAGAAGCAAGTGTGATAGAGCGAAAATCACACGTCGGTTGTGACCTTTGGTAGGGCTGAAATGAACGAAAAATGGCGCGCGGCCGGAAGCGAGCAATTGACGACGCTGTTGACGGAGCTGCTGTGGCTCAGTCTCTCCAAGCTAAACGGACGAATGCAAGCACGAAGCGAACGTATCAGTCGAAAAATAAAGGGCATGGTAGAGTGGCTTGCAGTGCATCACCCTGAAACAATTGACAGCTCCACGAAGTTGACCGTGTTGCCGTCAAGCAAGGTTTTGGAGTGGATTCCGACTATCAGTATCTGATGTGTTTCTACCACGTTATGGCCAAGGTTCCCGAGAGACTCAAAGGTCTACCAAGTTTCTTGTGTGAACAGGTAGGAGATATTTATGATCTGCATGTTGCCGCTTGCAAGCACGTGTATGACGAACTGGTTGTAATCGTTCTGGCGAAGTGGTCACGTGACACACATCTGGTGGCGTTTCGAAGCTACTTTACGAGCGTGTGGATGACGAGCGAGTTTCATCGTTGGCAGTGTTTTCACACGCCAGGTGGTTTCGCGACCACGAACAACCCCGTGAAGCAGTTTAACCGCTTGATCAAACGCGATTACATTCTCCGTGCCAAGCAAAAAATTGGAACGCTTATCCATCTTCTTGCTGACTGGTGGACACCAGTCAGTCAGGCCAAGATCGTTCGAGGAGATGCCCCAGGCTTCACAGCTGTTAAAGGCACGGGTGCCCAACATTCGGCGCCGCGAACTTATTCGGGATCTACCCCAAACTGATTAAGCATCGAGTTTTTGTTGGTATCCCCAAACCCGGACGAAGTTCGTGTGCTGCCACGTGGTTGTGAGCGGGTACACTTACCTGAGCTGGGTCGCAGTCAAGAGTTAGCTCCTGTCTCGGCTCCGATGGGAGCCAACCATGCCCGAATAGAGCTTGAAAGACAGTCAGAGGGTGGCTGGCATGTGGATGTGAGCAAGCTTACTTGCGGATGCAAGTACTACTTCAAGTTTGTCATCTGCTTTCACGTCCTCTTTGCTCTACAGGTCCAGTAATACACCGGTTTGGACGGTAAGCGGGCCCCCGTCAACCGTTCAGTCCCAAGGAAACGACGTCCGCCCGTATTTATGCTGGTCATCCGCGCAACAACGGCCATGCCCTAAGCATTGAATGAGGTTTGTGAGACCGTGTGATAATAAAAATATACTGATTATTGCACATTCGCATCCGTTTTTATCTTTAAATACTACAAAAATGGAACCACCCTGCTCTGTTTTCGCTTCAACATGCTCATTGCAAACTTACTTCACTTCATCTACTCCTTATGGCGAACTCAAGCTCCAGGCAAGCGCCTCCCACCACTTCCAAGACAGTTTTCGACTGGTGCGAACAGCACCTTCAACAGCGTGGGTGGGGGGTTGGATGAGTCTGTGGCCCGTTATTTGAGGACTTGGGGACTCGCTTCAGCGAACCCGTCCGCAGATACCGGGCGTGCAATCAAGCGCCTGCTCGACGCGGTACCTCAAGCGCGCATCACCAAGGCTCGTCTCATCGAGGCGGCGCTTCAGGGCGACGATGCTGGCGAGGCAGAGTGGGTGCTGTCGGTTGATGTCAACCTTAGTGGCTGCCCAACCTACCAGATGCGTAGAATTTTGGATGACGTTCGCGTCAATGGCAAGACCCTGTTCCCTACATCATGGGAGCCTACGCTAGAGCCGGCGGAAAACCTGCCATCGAGTGAGATCAAGAAGTACAGACAACGTAAGCACCGTCACGTTGAACACGCTTACATCGAGGCGGAGGCAAAGGAAGAGAAGTAAAAACTAATGCACAGTTCAGAATTTTTATTTAAAACATGTCACTATGCTTTTTCTTAGGGCTACGATACCTACATAATGACGTCTGTATTGCAACAACTGGCGCGGAATGCGCATAGACACCATGCAATCCATGCCTTCAGATAGAGCAGTACAGGGGGCGAGCCCCTTCAACTTGCTCCGCACAGACCAGGATTACCAGTTGCCTACGCCCATCTGCGCAAGGTTTGCCGAGTCCGCCGATGAGTCGCCTTGCCGGCCGTGCCACGCGATTATCCCCCGAGTGCGACGCCTTACCGGCCATGCTGTGGCCGAGGCACGCCGCGCTAGTGTCTTCCGAGCATTCCGTTCGCCGAGTCCGCTGCATTGACGGCCTAGGCACGCCGCGGTGCTGTCGCTTGTCTGCTTAGTTTTGACGAATGAGGTGATAGGGCCATGACGGGCCGCGCGATGGATGGATGGTCCTCGTCCACCCGCTGGCTCCGCCACATCCCTGCTTCTTATCTTTGCGGTACACATATATTTTGTGTGCCACCTGCACCTTAGCTTGTGAATCTTCGATTATATCGCTCATACGAGCCATGAGCAAGCTGCGACCTGTCAAGTCAAGGCTATCAAAAAGTGCATGGCGGGCATTGCGATCAAGGTCGGCAAGAAGGTCGAGAAGGAGATCGAAAGACTCTTTGGTCTTATGTTCGACGGCTGGACGCACGCGGGAGTGCATTATGTGGCCTTTACGCTGTTTGCGGCGCAGACGGAGAGCTTCGCGTGCCGCTGCTTGGACTATCCTATCTCGCGGATGGTACACAGACAGCAGATGCACACGTGCAGTTATTCGACAACATTCTCGACGTTTACAAGAAGATCAACGCTATGGTTGCGTTTTTGATTGGCGACAACTGCGCCACCAACCAGTCTATTGCAACCAAGATGGGGGTACCTCTCGTCGGCTGTGCCAGCCACAGATTCAGCCTCGCGGTCAACAAGTTTCTGGCGCCATACGAGGACTTGCTGGATAACGTGAACACTCTCATGGTAGAGCTCCGCAAGGAAAACAACTTCGCGGAGCTCAAGAAGCACACAGAGCTCCTGCCTGTTAAGCGCAATGCCACTCGCTGGTCGTCAGCATTCACGATGGTGCAGCGCCAAACTGGATTCGCGGTGACACCAAGAAGGTCGAGGCAGTTGAGGATCTGAACCCACCTGGCGTCAAACACAGGAAGCTGGTCGTCTTATTCTAGTACCTGAAGAAGTTCGACAGTGTGTGTTTGCGGCTGCAGCGTGACAGCACCGATATGGATGGATATGACCACTTATCCGACCTTACTTAATGTTTGAATTAGATATAGTTGCTCATATATGGCCAATCGTCGAATTTTACTTATAAACAACCAATCAGATGATGTTTGTCAAAACGTTTTGATTAATCCTTTTGGTTAGGGTTAGGTAGGTCATCTACGACAGTCTTTCCGACGTATTGGTCGGAGGGACAAGAAAAATATGTGTATCACCATTCAAATTACAAGTTATGAGCGTACCATTTGCATATTTGCAGCCTTTCCGACCAATCCATCCAGTATGGGCTTAGACGAGCTTAAGCCTGGCAACACAAAGCGGGCAAAGGAAACGGCCGTCAAGACTTTCAAGACCTTTGTAAAAAGCGAAAATGTAGAATTTGAATATGTTAAGCGCTGCATTGAGCAGGATACTATAGGTAAATGTGTTGCGGCCGATTTGGATAAGTTTGGTATGTATCTTGCATTTAACGAGGGCAAGAACGGCAAGTCACTTGCCTAGAATACTGCAATGCAATACTACCGACATAATAAGATGTGGCTATTCGAGCTCTTCCCTGTCCAACGACACATTGTGGAAGCAAAGCTACATAACATGGGGATGACGCTGGACAGCTTCTGTATGAAGCGAGACGGAAAGGTAGTCAACAAAGCACCACCATGCTCAAAGAGTGATCTAAAAAAGATGATGCTGTATTTGTATCAGAATGCATGTTCTTCTAATGACTATCGAGACGCAGCGTTGCTGTGTATGTTGTGGTACCTATTTGGGCGAGCTTCGGATTTGTCGCTCTTCCGCAAGCAGAACCTCTATGTCGACGCACGAGCGTGTTCTTCGTCTGCTTTATTCGCATGAAGACGTCCGAAGAACAGGGGCTGTCGCTGTTTCCAGACGCCGAAATCCATCATATGCCCCCTGCAAGCGATCGCATTAGCGTTCATCACACAAACAGCACCGTGCGTCGCCTTGATTGACAACCTCCCCGAGATCCCGGTCCAAGCAACTGTTATGCTGGCGCCTTCGGCGCCGCTGTTGGAAGTCTTGAATCAGCCCGACGAGTTCACTGCGCTCGAGGCCGCCGGTGCTCCAGCTCCCGCGGCTCCTGTGTATATCGATACCACGCCGACGATATTCTCCCACGTCAATCGTCTCCTTGACCGCGTTGCCGGCGTTGACGGTGTCCAAGCCTCGCTTACGTCGCACTCGTTCCGTCGTGGTGGTGCCCAGCACGTCAACGGATGTGATCGACTCACAGAGCGCTGGATCTTCGACCGAGGAGCCTAGAATATGAGTACGACAAACAAGGGTTTCAATTACATTTTCAACACAAGTCGAGAAGATCACATGGTTAGTAAGTCACTCAGCGGGCACGCCACGACGGCCGAGATCAAGCCTCAGAACTTGAAGCCGTTTGATGCTGAAACGCACGAGAAAATCGCCGCTGTCCAACGCTCGCTATTCGTGACCTGTTATAAGATGGGAAGCTCCAAGTACAACCTCAGTCAGCAAGCAACCGACGTCCTCACAGCCAACCTCATGTTGCACTGCCCAGCAATGAAGAAGGTCCAGCCGGATGGTCCTGCCGTCAAGCGTTTGGAGTCGGCTGCTGATAATGCGGGAGCATCTGTGTGTGAGCTTCTAGCGTGGTCGTCGCACCTTGCTACCTGTGGAAATGCAAGCACCAAGCCAAGCCAAGAGCACGAACAAACCAGTCCACCGCACAAGCATCCAAGTAACGAGAGCAAGATTATCGACAATCAGCGCAGTGTGATTGACTATTTACTAGGGCACATCAAGGGTCAGGATATTCGCCTGGATAACCTAGAAACTAAGCTGGAAGGAAAGACAGCACAAGATAAGCAAAACAAGCGTCAGCAAGAACCAAGCCAAGATCCCGATAAGCCCAAACGCAGACGCACTGCTGTGGCTCACCTTCACACAGCGTGGATCGCGCGGTACGTACAGGATCCACCGATGTGGAAGGCTCCGATCTCAAAAGTCGGATGCCAAACTGCTAGACGCCTTCATGAAGCTCTTCTTGGAGGACGGTTTCACGCTCGACTTGAATGCGCCGGACTACCATGACCGCGTCCTGGACTAGGGCCAGCGAGGGGAGGAAGCCATTCTTGCGTCCCTGTCAGCACGCAAGATCATCTCGCGTGGCTCCGACGCAGTTCTCAAGCACTTGCACATTCTCCACCGCTCGGGCGACCTGAACGCGAAGATCGTGCAGCACAACGACTACTGCATATCGCTGTCATCGTTGACCCTGCTCCTGGATACACGCAAGATGTACTAGAGGTAGTTAGTCAGTGAGGCAGAATTTATTCATGTACGAACCCCGCCCTTCTTCAGCATCAGCACAGCAGACGCGGCAGAGGCAGAGGCAGTGGCGGCACGAAAGTGACTGCATCAATAGCAGGAGCGGTAACAGTAGCAGGAGCGATAGCAGCTACAGGAGCAGCCACAGCGCGACACGACACCGCATCCATACCCATCTTGATAAAATAGTGACGGCCCGAATTGAACAGGCATCTCCAGGCCGCAGCCCAGCGCTCTTCCCCATTGAGCTACGTCACTGTGTGTGTGGGGGGGGAGGGGGGGGGGTCGCGCTGCTTGAGCTGATGGCTGCACGGTCAGGGCACCGGGGTCACGAGGTTGAGCTGATGGCTGCACGGTCAGCGCACTGGAGATCTGCGCAGTAGTTATAAAAAAGTAAGACTGAGGGCAGCTTGCTCAAAAGCGGAGTTGCTTTAAAGCTGCAAGCCACTGAATGGCCGCATGTCTTATAAACCTATGTGGCGAGGTTTGATAGGGGGATAATCGGCCAATAAGGAGACACAGACATAGGTGGCTAAATTGCTACTCCTAATAGTGGACCCCTCCACGGAAATCTGGGGCTCACTTTTGATTTGAACGTCTCGAGCGCACATGTCGCTCAGGCAAATTTGCATGGTTTTGATTAGCTGCGTTTTTTTGAAGCCCACAGGCCGTTTCAGACGATTTCCTTCACCTTATAAACTGAGACTAAAAAATAGGCTTTCTACTTCCCTTTCGCATCTTATGATGACTCCCTTAAACTTAAGCAGTATGGCAGTCTGTACTGTACGCCGGACCTTCCTTGTTAAATGTACCATTGCTATGGTACAGGTCGGAGAGGTCCGCTAGTCGGATATTTTATGGTATGGATGAATAACATTATCTCTCCGACCAGACCTGATCATAGTATAGTGCATACTAGCCAATGAGATTATTCTCCGATTCATTTTAGCCAACGAAAACCAGTTTCAAAGTTTTTAGCGAGTAAAATCGCTTAAAAAAATTCAGCTTCATCCAATAAGAACGCGAATAGAGGTTGCAGTCGGAAGCAGAGCGATTCCGACGTATCAGGTCGGAGCTGATGCCCAGATATGTGTATCGTGCTACAAACGTGTGGTGTGCCACATATCACTCGCGTATTTGCCGCCTCTCCGACCAATAACGATGAGCCTGAACGACTTGAAGCCTGCCAACACCAAGCGCGCGCGAGCGACGTCCATGAAGGCGTTCGAGCGCTTCCTCTCCGCCGAGATCACGAGCATGGATCATGTTAGCCGCGCAGGCGCTATTCTAGTGACGCTAATGGACAAGTTTGGCGTGTACCTGGCATTTCACTCAGGAGCACGGGGGCAGCACCTGTGCGCTACTCCGTCGCTCAATATTTCCGCCAGGTGAAGTGCTGGATCCTGGACGAGTATCCTGTCCAAGGCGGCACTGTAGCACGGCAGCTGCAGAGCATGGGGCGCACGCTTGAGCAGCACTGCATCAAGCGCGAAAGTGGTGGATTTGTCAAAAAGGCGGTTGCATGCACGAAGGAGGATCTCAAGAAGATGGCAAGGTATCTGTATTCAAAGGCTAGCTGTGCGTCAGACTACCAAGAGGTAGCTCTGTTATGCCTCTTGTGGTACCTATTTGGCCGCGATTCGGACCTGACCTTCGTTCGGAAGCAGCAGCTCTCCATAGGTGCTGGCGGGCGCGTTCGTCATCCGCTTCATCCGCATGAAGACGTCCGACGAGCAGGCACTGTTGCTCTTCCCCGATGCTGACTTCGCGACTTGTCCGCAGCTGGCGCTCGCGCTGGCTTTGATCACCCAGGCGTCGCCGTGCGCAGCGCTCCTCAACCATTTACCAGTGCAGTCGAAAACGTTCACGTTGAGCTGGCCGACTCCATCCCGTTGCTGGACCTGCTTGAGGAAACCGGCACCCTGGGTTCTTCTCAGGCGTCGACGAGAAGCAGCACAGTCCACACGTCGCCGACGATTGGTATTCACGCTCTTGTCAATCGCTTGCTCGATCGTGTCGCTGGACCCACTGGTGTCGAACAGCCGCTAACCTCTCATTCGTTTCGACGCAGCGGTGCCCAGCATGCCAACGCGTGCTCAGAGCTGACGGCGCAGTGGATCTTCGATCGCGGATCCTGGAACTTGACCACGACGAACAAGCCTTCGCCTACGTCTTCAATACTCCGAAAGAAGACCATCAAGTCGCGAAGGTACTGAGCGGAATGGCGCCAAAGCAAGCCTCTATTCTTCCATCGCTGGAAGTCTTCGACTCGGCAACACAAGAGCAGATTAGAGAAGTTAGCCACAAGCTCTTCAACGCGAGTCATGCGCTGGGTAACAAGGCCTTCAACGTTTGCGCTGCTGTGAGAGACATGCTGACAGCAACCATCATCCTCCACTACCCGTCACTGATGAAGACCAACGCGCAGGGGCCAGTGATGACAACGATCCAGCGCTGCGCCAAGGCCTCTGGTGTGACCACGTCGAACCTGCTTGCTTGGTCACTGGAACCCACGAGGTCTGCTGATCCCGCTCACACCACCGCGGATGACTTGACGGAAGGAAACATGAAGGCCAAAGTTGCGTTCGATCATCAGACTGCATGGATAGAAAGGTTAATCGCAGTCAACTGTCGCCTCGAGGCTCGGGTCAACTTGGTAGAAGCTACAAGCATCAACACTGGATAGAACACATCAGGACACCGCGGCGAGCAGGCAAAGCGACCAAGAGATGAAGATGAAAACGTACCAGTGAAGCGCCGACGTAGATCGAATACGATACCTCTCGTCGACACCTGGTTTGCGTGGTACACGGCAATTCCGCGTGGATGGCTGAGTACTAACAAGCACAAGAAGTCGGACGCCAACCACCCCGTGGCCTTCATGAAGCTCTTCATTGAAGACGGATACGCGCTCGACGAGTTGTCACCGAGCTACAAGGATAATGTCCCCCAGCTTGGAGAGATAACATCAAGCAAAGTCGTGGCGCACCTCCGCGCGCGAAACGTACCGTCAACGGGATCTAACGCTGTGCTCAAGGAGCTTCGTCATCTGCATCGCGAGGGAAGCCTCAATGACCTCATCAGCGCCTACCACCAACGTCTTGCAATCGGTAAAGTTGTAGACCCTGCGCCACTCCATCACCAAGGCACACTCAGGCCGCTTCTGTAATACAACACGCCGTATTCACCCGTATCCTTGTGGTCGGTGCTTCCGTAGATGTCGCTCGCTTGGAGGTCTGCCACAGTCAATAGAGTATAGAGAAATTTACCGGCGGGTGGAATCGAACCACCTCCTTCCCTTTCGGGAGCTCTTCCATTGAGCTACATCGGTGGTGGTGGTGGTGGGGGGGGGGGGGGGGTTAGACAACAACATCGCAAGGGATACTCAGCTGGAGGATCGACGGGGAATTAACGACCACGGTTCTTTGTGGAAGCGACAGACAACCCTCTTAGAAGTGCCATGGGCACAACCCCTCAATTCACCAGGCCAGGTGGTCAATCGATCACTAAGGTCGCAGGCGAAATGGCGCAGTCAAAATTGCATGTGTGCCACTCATTTGCAAGATGTAATTACGCCTGCCACCTATCCATGAGCCAGTCATTTTCGAGGGGATTTATTACGGGCTGTATGTCATTTTACGAAAGCCTCCACAACTTGGTGCGATATAAAATTCTGCGATATGGTCGGATGCTAGTCGGAAATGCGGCGACGGTCGGAGTCGTGATAATATGGCAGCGGTGCGCCTCATGTTTGACGCGCCAATCGCGGAGTACCCTGACATGGCAGAACACCTGCGGGCTATTGCCAAAGAGTGTCCACACTCCCGCGTTTGAAACTGGTGTCGCCAAGGTGATCGCAGGATCTTCACTGTCGTCAGCGAAAGAAACGGAACTGAAGTGATTCAAGGTGAACCAAGCTACCGGAAAAAAGCGCAAGGAGCGGGAAGAAGACTACGCTTCGCTGTTACCTCGAGGTGGTGATAAGAAGAAGAAGACAAAGAGCCCAACGCAGTACATGCCCATCGTGAAGCTGATACCGCCCACTTCGAACACAGCGGAACGCCTGTTTTCCCAGTGCAAGCTCGTCTTGACACCGCAGCGTCGATCTATGCTTCCGGCAAACTTCGAGCAGCTGGCATTCTTGCGTGTTAACCGCGAGTTGTGGAATGTGAGTATGGTTGTTAGTGTTAGCTCGGAGGAAACGATTTAGATCGTAACTCAACAACGTTAAGTGCTTAATTACACGTCTAAAATGTATGGCATTTCTATAAATCGATATCGTCAGCAAACTAAACACTTTCCAATTCAAAAACAATCGTAGTTGTGAAAGTATACCATTCAACTATACAATACAGGTTTTGCTGCTGGTAGCATCCATGTTTATGAAGACGAAGCTCTTCTAGTGAACCGTATCCGCCTGGCACCCTACTTTCCCTCTTAAACAGATGGGGTCAGCCATTCGCTTCCTGTTTGTGGTTGAGGATTTGCCATTGGCTAAAATGATTCCACAATAATAGCGATACCATTTGTAAAAAATAGTCAGATTCGAACTGAGAGCATATTCCAATCATAAGGCGCATATTAGTAGCACTTCAACTTCAAACTAGCAGGCTAAAGTAGTAAGAGCTTCATTAGGCAACACAAGCAATGCCCAAGAAGAACAAGCGGCTCAGTCATATTTCCGCGCTGGCCAGCGCGAGGCGTTCAAGAGATCGCCTTCAAGCTCGGCGTGCCACCCTAGCAGAGCTGGTAGGTGCGACCCCAACTGGCGTGCCAGCTTCGCCTGGGTCCAGCGTGGCCAGCGACGACACATCGTCCGAGGAAAGTGCCGAGGACTTCCATGGGCCTAACCTCTTTACGGTCGATATCATCTTCGCCAAGTAGACGAGTCCGATCGGCGCCATATACTACTTCGTTGCGTGGATGGGGTCCCAAGGCCGACGTGGCAACCTGCGGCTGATTTGCCGCAGGATATGATAAACGAATTTGAACGGAGGAGTCGGGCTGAACGTGGCTTGTCGACCACAGCGCCTTAATCCTTATAGGCGTCCCAACCGGAAGAAGGGGCGCGGGCTTCATCGCCCGACGAAGTTAGTTAACTAACTATACAATAAAAAGTATGGCACTATTTATTACTGCTTGCCATCAAATTGCAATCTTTACTATTGAAGACATCCGTCGCCAATACATTTTTTACGGTATTGGCGGACCTCTGTCCGTGATGGGTAATGTAAGTACTATAAATTGCAGCCGACATCGACACCTAAGAGGGGAAGCAAGAGTGCCAAACGCTTAACTGCATGGATGCTTACGAATTAACGGTTCCTGACAATGCAACGAAGCCTATTCCGATGGAAATACTCTCCGAAGACATCAAAGGCAAGATTGTTCCTGTAATTGTCGATAAAGCAAGAACGAAAGTGCACAGCGTAGTGGTCACCGTTCTGATCTACAACCTATCGAACTTGTATGACTAGTAAAAGGCGAAGTCGGTCGCCTATATCCGACTAAGACAACATTTACAAATATTTATCCGAGATTTCAGCTCGCGGTTGCGGATACAACAGAGTAGTTCAAGGCTGTGATGATACGGAGACTACATAATTAATGAGGCTTTAAAAGGAGCATCTCGAAGCCTTACGAGGAATCGTCATCTGAAGAGGACAGCGTCTGATCAGGGAACGAGCTCATTAAATGAGACCTAAACTTCATAATATATAAGCATTTTGATTTTTGAAATATACAACCGGTTTTTAATTGCACACTTTATTAGGGAGCAGTGCGGGTTACTGAAATGCGACAGTACTAATAACGGCTTCATAATTTGGCGAAAACCACCAATCGTACTGTAACTTTTAAAATTTAAATGTTACAGTACGATTGGTGATATTTAATCAGGTAAAAACAGCGTCCTCGATGTAATGAATGACCACTTTGTTAACCAATTTGGGCCAAAGCTTTACTACTAAAGTACTGGTACTTTACATCCTAGACCCCACCAGGAAGTGGTGCTTTCGGTAAGGCATGGTAACTGCGCATTTTAGTCTAGGCAGGACATGTTTGTACAAAATATACGACGCATCATGCATTTTTCTAGTAGGAATGCTCGTCTAATGTGAAGTTTGATGATGTTGTTGGCAGCGCTGTAGACGCTTATTGGTCCTCACAGAAGGTCTTGGCATTCTGGAAGATCTGCATCCACGGGCTCACAGGATGCGCCTCGAACTCAGCCGGCATGTAAGGCCACTGGTACTTGAGGAAGCAGCGCTCCGGATGCGGCATGAGGCACATGTGACGGCCGTCGCTCGACACGAGACCAGCAATGCCCTGTGGCGACCCGTTCGGGTTGAACGGATACTCTTCCGTCGGCACGTTCGAGTCGTCCACGTAGCGGATGGCAGCGGCGCCACTTGACAAGTATTTCTCTTGGACTTTCGGGTGCGTGAAGTGCGCTCGACCCTCGCCATGTGAGACCCAGACGCCCAGGGACGAGCCAGCCATACCGCGCAGCATAATCGAGTTCGAATCTTGGATCTGCACGGACACGAACCGAGACTCGTGGCGGCCAGACTCGTTGTGTACAAAACGCGGCTGGGCCGATGTCTTGGTCTCTTGTTCCAAAGCTTTGGTCTCCGGGTGGTCGAGCCAGCCAAGTAGCGTCATGAACTGGCAACCGTTGCAGGCCCCGAAACTAAACGTGTCGTCACGAGCCTTAAATGCTGCAAACTGCTTGAGCACGTCACCGTGGAACTTGACCACGCCCGACCAGCCCTTGGCCGAGCCCAACACGTCAGCGAACGTGAAGCCTCCGACGAACGCCACGCCGCGGAAACGTTCGTCCAACACCACGCGCTTGTGAACCAGATCCGACATTGTGATGTCCCACACCTCGAAGCCGGCGTGGTGGAACGCAGCAAGCATCTCACGCTCACCGTTGCTTCCTTCCTCACGAAGAACAGCCACACGATGCTGTGTACGTGTGCTCAGCTGGCGCTCCGGTGTCGGCTTTGGTTCGTACGACAATTTCCAGGCCGGGGCCGTGCGCGTACGCATAGAGCGCTGCTCCTGCGCCACGCACTCGGGGTTGCACTGACGCTTCTCAAGCTCAAAGCTAGTAGCCTCCCATACGTCACGCAGGTCCACCATTTGGTCCTCCAGGACGCTCTCGCCGTTCACGCTCACCTTAATAGAGCTGTCAGTCGTCACCTTACCCAGCTTGACAAGCGGCACCTTCAGCTGGCTGAAGATCGCCTCCACCTTTGTAGCATGCTGGCCAGCAGCCACCTGGAACACAAAGCCCAGCTCTTCAGCAAACAGCACTTGGATAACGTCCTTCATTGTGGGTTTTCCACCCGCGAACGGGATGTCCACGTCGAGGCCGCAGTTGCCAGCGAACGACATCTCAAGCAGGGTAACAATGAGACCACCGTCGCTACGGTCGTGACCAGCAAGCAGATGGCCATTCTTGATGCCAATCTGGATAGCGTTAAACGCGTTCTTGAACAGCTCGGCATCCTCCACATCCGGGGACACGTTACCAACCTGGCCGTACACCTGAGCCAGAGCTGAACCGCCAAGACGGTTTGCGCCCTTACCCACGTCCACGTAGTACAGGATACTGTCACCAGCGTGGGTCTTGAGATCGGGTGTCACTTTCAGCTCCACATCGTCCGTCGGGGCGTACATAGTGATCACGAGTGTACCGGGCGTCTTCACGTCCTTCTTGTTAACCTTGGCAGCCATGGACAGCGAGTCCTTCCCCCCATCAACGGCCACACCGACTTGCTTCATGAAAGTGGTCATAGCTTCACAGCATTCGTACATACGAGCAGCCTCGTTGGGCAGTTTAGCAGCCCACATCCAGTTGGCCGAGCACTTGCAGTCATCTAGACCACGTCCGCCAAGAGCTGCCCACACCATGTTGGTCAGCGACTCGCCCACACTCAGCCGAGCCATAGCGCCGGGGCTCACCAGACCCTTCACAGGCTGTTCACCGCAAGCGCTCACTACACCCGTGAACTTGCCGTGTTTGTTAGGAATGTTCGACTGCGCCACAACGGCACAGTCGGCAAGTGTCAGCTGAAGAGGACCAACAGTCTGCTGTTGAGCAATCAGACCGCTCACCGAGCGGTCCACTTTGTTGGTGAGGAAGCGCTTCGAGCCGACCGACAGAAGACGTAGCACACGGTCCAGCGCATCGCGCAGAGTAATGTCCACAGGCAGCAACAGCTCCGAGACGGGCTCTGTAGCCTTTACATCCGTAAAGGTCTTCTGAGGCATCTTGCCCAGCACCAGGTCAAGATCCAAGTCGAACGGGGTCGAGTCGTCCTGCGCGTCGTGTAACACAACGTGGCCATCACCGGTCACTTGGCCCAGCAATGCGTACGGACAGTTCTCACGTTTGCAGATCTTGTCAAAGAGCTCAACGTGTTCAGGACGCAGGAGCAGAGCGTCGTTCTCCTGGTACTCAGCTCCCCAGATCTCAAGAACGGACAGCGTGTCGTCGCCCACTAGGATGTCGCGTACCTCGTAACGAGCGCCACCACGGTTCGCATCGCCCGGCTTCGAGTTCGACACCTCAACGATCTCTTTCAGTACGTTACCGTTGCCACCGGCACCTTGGTCATGGATCGATACAATGGGGTTCTTGTCGCTCAGGTCGCAGCACGCACGGATCACCTTGTTCAGCTTGCACTCCATCTCGGCATCGCCACGTTGGACAGCGTTAAAGTCCAAGTCGGCAGTCTTGGCGTCCTGGATACGGCTGGAGGCGGCACCACCGCCCATACCGATACGGTAGCATGGTCCACCGATCTTCACGACCCACATCTGAATCTCAGGCTCGCCCTTGGTGCAGTGACGACCGTCCAGCTGGCCAAGACCAGCCGAGAACATGATTGGCTTGATATACTCGCGACGTTCGCCGTTCGGTAGCACCATCCCAAACGAACGCGCAAAACCCGTCACAACGGGTTCACCGAACTTGTTGCCGTAATCCGAAGCACCATTGGAAGCCTGGATAAGGATGTCACGTGGGTGGGCCAGGTTGGACGGGTACTCGAGCTTCTCATCTTCCCATGGCAGCTTGTAACCCTCCAGATTGAGGTTACCCACAGAGTACGCGCTGATACCAGCAACGACGTTAGCACCACGGCCAGTGGCCTGCACATCACGGATACGTCCACCTGTACCAGTCTCAGCGCCGGGGAACGGAGCGACACCAGACGGGAAGTTGTGGGTCTCAGCAGTCAGAAGCAGGTGGCTCTCGAGCGTGCGCTCTTGCACAGGGGAGGGCTCGCCGGGGTTCACAGGTCCGAGCGTTACAATGTTAGCGCCCGTGATGACCGAAGAGTTGTCGTGGAAGGCAATGATGCTGTTCTTCTTGGAGTTCTCCGTGAGCGTGTCCTTGACCATCTGGAACAGTGTCTGGGGCATCTCCTGGCCGTCGACGACGATCTTACCGCCGAAAAACCAGTGACGCGAGTGCTCCGAGTTACTTTGGCCCATGTCGAAACACTCGACATCCGTCGGGTTGCGACGTAGCTTCTCCTTGAAGAGGTTAAGGTAGTACTGCAGGTCCCAGTCGTCAAAGCCTAGGCCGATCTCCTCGTTGATCTCCTTCAGCGCGTCAATGCCACGCTCCATAATGGGGATCTTACGCACAGGCTGCACCGTCTTACCGTGCCAAAAGCTGACGAGAGGCATCTCGTACACTTGCTGCGTCATACGGTCGCACTCCTGACGGAGCAACGCCTGCTTGAGCGTCTCGAGGGCCTCGGGCTTGGTGGCCGTGTAGCGCACCAGGTAGCGCGTGGCGCGCTCAATGCGTTTAATAGCCGAGATGCCACAGGCCTGACAGATGGCCACGGCGTTGCTGGACCAGGCCGTGGAGAAGTTCATGCGCGGCCCAACCTCTACGAGCCACTCCTTGCTCTGCTCCGCGGCGATCAGGAAGGGCTGGTCCGGACGCGTCTGCTGCGGCTCGAAGGTCTCACTGAGCAGCCAGTGGAGCGTCTCCTGATCAGCGGCCGACAGCGGGCCGGCGTCGGCCTTAGTCTCTACGTAAAAGCAGTACTCTGTCACGAGCTCGTCGACCTGCAGACCGGCGTCAGCGCCCACCTGCGCGCGCAGGGAAGCAAGCAGCGTGCGGTTGGCGTGCGCAGTGAAAGCCGGCGTGCGGTAGAAGCGCAGCAGCGAGCTGGCGGACGAGACGGACGCCGTCTTCTGCTTCTTCTCGGGCGATGAGGCCATGGTCAGAGAGGACGTTGAAGCTCGGAGGAGCGGGGGGCGAGGTGGGGCGGACACTGCAAATTGCGTAGTGCGTGTTCATCTTGCAGCCGTGGCCAGTCGCTTGATCTGGCTATCATTTTAATCCAATGAAACATCGGTATAGTTCCTTGCTAGCCAATCACAAACGGACAAGGTGCCAAACCGCACCTGGCACCGCCATTGCTTGGACAGCAACGCGCGAGTGGTGTGAGTATTGCAGGAAGTACTTAAGTACATATGAGACGGCGCAAAACATTATCGTCTTAATGCCTGAGTATATAATTCCATTTAGCTACTTATCGTGCAGAGGGGTGTCTTAGCTTCATTTCGAGCTATTCCCTGACTTCAGACGAGCTCTTTGGCTTTCACTGCGGAGCTTGTCGTGAGAAGGCCGAGATCTAGATGTACAAAATGTTTTTTTTTTGTGCTTTTTTTTGTCTAGATCGTCGTAATTGGACGCGTAGAATCGAATGATGGTATTGGTTTTTCTGGATTCGAAGTATAACCTTTCCAAAATGCATTTAGTTTCAACAAAATATCTTGTAAAAATCACTTGTAAATCACATATATGTCCAAACGGCGTTAAAACCGAATTTGATTAACTGTGAGCATTTACATTTTAAATGCTCGCCAGAGTTCTCTTCTTCCGCATAGTTGCCGACTTTGAAGTAGGACGTTTCTTAGCTTGTAACGATCTATTGTGTCGATCTCTCTTCGTGGCTGCTACTTCTTCCTCGTCTTCTTCGACCGGTACGACGTACAATGGATCACTACATAGCTGAGCGGGAACATACTGCAGCACCTCTTTGTGGATATCTTGAATCTTTTCTTTGTTTGGCGGCGGAGGTGTAAGCGGGGTAAGCTCTGTCCGGATTGCTGACACTTCTTCGTCGCTCAAGAGCACGGTTGCGTCTTCATACAGTAGGTTCTGCACAACAGGTTCGCTGGTGGGACGTTTACGACAGTACACTATACCAAGCTCGCCACCCTGATCTCGAAAATTTGGTAGGACTGAATTTTGGGTAGCTTTTTATAAAGCTTCCCCAGTGGACATAAACTCTCGAAACGTGTGGGCTGATTGCTCGAGATGGATGCACCTGTTGTCTGGAGATGATTCCTGTAGGGCTCTCTCCACGTCGTCCAAAATCCATAAATCTGTTTTAGCATAATACCGCTTGATATAGGCAAACTGACGGTCGCAATGATTCTTGGTATGGCCTTTCACCAAGAAGCTCAGCTTCGCGCTTTTTAGTGCCCCCGAGTGCACTAAAACAGCAGGAAGCGCAACACGTAGTTGTTCTTAGCTTGGCTCCCGCAGTTGTCTGCGTATACATGCCAAGTTTTGGACCCTGCACCTTCGAATAGATATTCCTCATCTGTGCGTACGTATCCAGCATCGAGATAACTTCGGTGCTCCCTTTTCTTGCCTTACGCTCGGTGTATATCATATTCCATTGCAGCTTTTCCGGGTGTGTATGAATTCCGAACACGTTCACCGAAACTAAACTCAGAAAATACCACATTGTTGGTATTTGAGAACTGTGAGGGAGCGTGATGTCTGAGCATAGTCGATAGTAGTGACTATGCTATCAAAAGTAGCGGCTTCGCAGTCTGCTTTGTAGTGAATCCGCATGGCCTTGGCGTCTCGAATATGGGCTGCGATAGCTTCTGTATCGTTCACAGAAGGCTCAAGACCCATAATATTGCGGTATATCACGCAGGCGTCGCATATATTATCGCGCACCAATCGGACTCGAATTTCTGGGCAGATGCGCTCGAGAACAGTTCGAAACGACGTGAGTGAGGTCTCCTTGATTCTAACGCGCGCATTCTTAGCCCACTCGATATACAGGTGTTCATCATTGCCCAGGTAAAGTAAGAAGGTAGAGCTGGTATTCTTCGCATAATGCCTGGTCAGTTCGCCTGCCTCCGGGTTTTGGTAGCGAAACCTGATGGGAACGACATCAGCATGTGTGGCAGCTAAGCGAGTATAGAAGGCTTTTAAAGCTTCTTCGTCAACAATCCGAGCGTGGTCGTTACCGACATTTCCATGAATAGGCACTGCGAATTCACCTTTTTTTTACTTGGCCGCGACAGCTTTATAAATGTCAAGAACAAAACAACATGAGTATTAAAATCGCCGCAAATCACAAGCAGTCTAATGCCAAACCTGTTGATCGTGTCGTTGCTCACATTGTACGCCGTCTGATAAGCTGTTCTGCAAACCTGCCCAGCGAGAGGGAGAAAATACGTGTAGCGTTGTCGAGCTCCTGTCGTCTGATGCCGTTGGCTGCCTTCCGCAAATCCCAGGCACATAGCTAGTGAGGTAATCATGCTGGCGCGTTGACAGTCCTTAGGCATCATCATGTACCCCCTAACAAAGTTCCTTACAGCCTCAATGAGATGTCATACACTCTTTGTCGCAGCACCTCACGCCTAAAACTGTATCGATGTGCTAAACCACAGCCTCATCAAGCTCCACATGCTTGTTGTCGTCGTCTTCGCTGTGATACGAAGATGCACTCGAGACGCTGGCCTCGTCGTCATCGCCTGAAGCTGCGCGATCTCCTTGATCCATGGGTGTTGCTCGAAATATTGTAATGAGTGGTCCAAGAGAGCCAGCTACTGAATAAAACAAAGACAAAATGTTCAAAACGAGTTTTCTCGAAATTTGGTTTAAGTACGATTGTGCAACCCCTGAGCTTCGCTCCTTCCCATCTCTACTATAATAAAAATGAAATGGACGATTTTGTTCTGCGCCGTCTCATATGTATCCATCACGACTGGAGAGCTCGTCATACTTTTTAAGGTGTAGAGACGCGTAGCACCCGACTGTCGCTGCGTGTTTGAAGGTTGATTGCACTGCTCGGAGGGATCATGCCATCCACCCGCATCGGCGGACAAGCTCCTTCCCATGCTCCGACACGGTCCGTTCCTGACGCACGTCATCTACCAGGTACGCTGTACCGTTTCTTTTCAACCAATCGCAATGTCGCTTCTTGTTTTATCCACTTATCACTGCATTCCAGTTTTCAACCAATTGTATTCACTGCTCTACTACCCCTTTCAGCCAATCCTATCCTCCTCTCGTCCCCGCCCCACATCAAAACGGCAACAAGATGCTGCAACGTAGGGTGTTGCGCGCCGCGCTCGGCTTGCGCTCAGCTTCGGCGGTCCTCGCGCGCCCTTCGGCGTCCAAGTCCTTCGGCACCAACATCGCGCACTTCAGCTCGTCGCGATGGCGGTCATCGATCCCCGTGTGCGTCTCTCCGCTTCTCCCGAAAGTGGGTCTCGTGGCCGCCGCAGCTGTCAGCACCAGCGCCGCCTGCGCCTTCTGTTCTGCCCCCGCCGTGGACACTCGCCCTGTATCAAATGGTGGTGGCAACGCACTATCCAACGTGGTTTTGTACCAGTACGAGCCTTGCCCGTACTGCTGCAAGGTGAAGGCCGTGCTGGATTACCTCAAGATCCCGTACGAGGTGGTAGAGGTAAACCCACTTTCGAAGAAGGAGACCAAAGCTTTCACGGATTACCGCAAGGTGCCAGTGGTCCGCATCGATGATGAAGTGGTGCTAGACTCCTCCGCCATCATATCACGGCTGCGGGAGCTCGTGACGATACCCAAGGAATCACAACAGGAGAGCGAGGAGGCGCTGAAGGAAGAGGAACAGTGGCGCCAATGGGTCGACCAGAAACTCATCCTCTTGACGCCGCCCAACATCTACCGCACCGTGCCAGAAGCACTGCAGGCTTTTGATTACTGCCTGACGGAGGGCAAGTTCACGCCCATGGAACGCCGTCTATCCAAATACGCTGGAGCGGTGGTGATGTATCTCGTCGCGAAGCGGGCGAAGAAGAAATACAACATTGACGACGAACGTCAAGCGCTCTACTCGGCGCTAGGCAGCTGGGTGGACGCTATTGGCGACAAACGTCCGTTCCTCGGAGGTGACGAGCCCAACATGGCGGACCTCTCGGTCTTTGGCGTCCTGCGGGCCATGCACGGACTCGACACGTACAGCGACGTGATGCGTGAGACGAATATCGAGCCGTGGTTCACGCGCATGACGGCCAAAGTCGGCTCCAGCTCGCGGACAGCTAGCAATTAGATACTCGAGAGGTGAACGACATGACGCTAAGCTTTGGTTAGTTGGGAATTCTATATAAGAGATGTCTTGACGCAAATCTCCATCTAATCTGCCTAGTTGTTGGCCTCGTTCTTCTTCTGGACGCGGTGATACGCCACGCCAGTGCCCGATATATTGTCCCCCAAGCCGGCCGTGTGGTCAGGTTTCTTGCACGCCAGCATCGGCACCAGGTGGCACTGGAAGTCCGCCTCCTGCCACGTGACGACGGGGGAGAATGGGTCCAACTCCACCTTGAGTCCCTGGCGCTTGCTGAGCAGTTGCTGGCGACCCAGCAGCAGCTCAATACGCTCCGGATCCACTTCCATTTCAGCGCTGGTGCGCATAGGCTTCGGCTTGTCGCCGTCACCAGGAGCACTTCCTGGAACCGGCGGCTTGCCGCACGCCACCTTCGAACTCATGAGTGCACTCTGCACCAGTGCCGTCGTGGGGTTCTCCCACATACTCCCCACTTTTTGGCACACGATGTGGAACTGTAGTGTATGGAAATGAATACGAGAGAGCTGAGCCAATGCCAGCGACTCCTCTTTGTCCTTGTCCTGTCCGCTCGTCTGGAAGTTTTGCTTAGCCTTCGACGCGAATTGAATGACGTCGTGAAGCTGTGAGCTGATTTCCGCCACCGTAGGACGCGAAGTCGTGGCCGTACCTTCCTCGCCGGTAACGAGATAGTGGTGAAGGATAAAGAGCTCCTGCTCATTCAGTCCAATGGAGTCCACCCAAGGCAGTACGAGTCGAACCGTGTCATCGAAGAGACTGAAGTCCGACACAGCCGCAAACTCATAGTGGGTGGGCGTCTGAGCCAGGAAGAGGTTCTGAAGCACTTCTGACAGAGCCTGAAGACGCATTAAACGTCCCCGTTCATCCGTCTCCACCTCCATTAGCTGCAGTCCTCCAAACACCACCAGATCGGGCTTGAAAGCGTCCAGCGACTGCTCAAACTCCTCCAGTACCGACAATCGTGCATTGTGCACGTCGTGGTTCAGGTAATATCTGTTCGCACGGGGCGACGAGTGTCCCCTAAATTCGTCTCCGCTCGAGTACTCAAGCACCAGGTGCACATCTTCGTGCTGATGTTCCTCCAAGTGACCGACGAGCTGAATCCGCGGGTCTACGAAATACGGCTTCATTTCCTTGCCAATAGCCGCTCCGAGCAGCACTACACATCCCTCCGCTGAGGCTCGCTCGGCCATGGTAGCAGCATTGCCACCTACCTTTCTCTTCACGCCAGGTAGAGCGTCCGCCAGGGCCACCACCTCTCGGAACTGCTCCGGAGAGAGCATGCTCTGCTCCGCAGCAGCTCCCGAAGAGAAATAGAAAGCGAAACTCTCCTGAAGCTCCTTGAGAGAGCCGATGCGCTCATGATGGCGCTTAGCCAGACCCTCCGAGAACTTGCCGGCTTTGTTAAAGCCTTTGCTCTTCTTCTTCTTCTTCAGCAGATGCTGACGCTCCACCTCCTGTACGCTCTGCATGAGCTCCACGGCGGGGACAGCCACGTCCAGATCGGCGCTGCAGCAGAAAGCGAGGCGAGGTGGCTCGCGCGTCTCGTTGTCGCCGGCGCCATTTGCCGCAGCGTCGCCGCTCTTGGACGCGTGGAAGACCAGCGACGCCAGCATCTGCTGCTGCTCCACGACGCTCAGCGAAACCTCACGCGTCGGGAACAGCTCAGCGAAGAAGTCGGCATACAGCACCGCGGCCGCGCAGATCGCTAGGGACACGCCAAGCGCCAGGAGCTGCGACGCGCTGTACATGGCGGCAAGAGGGGGAGGGAGGGTCGAAGAGCTCCAAATGAGTTGCGGCAACGTAACAATAAAATAGATCGGTAGTATTTTGTCCAATAGCTAGTGGAGAATGTGATTTAGCCAATAAGAAGTTGATTACGAAAACGTATTGTTCACCTTTTCGGTGAACATGGATACTTTTGTTTTGCATTAAAAAAAAAAGCTTCGAGAGACACTCGCGTGCTCCAAGACGCTGCTAGGGGGGCATAGAGGCCGTTGTGGACTGTGATCGCTACTTGATATTGACCTTCGCCATGTCGATTGAGGGAGGCAGTGTAGCGTCGTGTCCGCAAGCAAAACGACCCCGAGGACATATCTATGCTCCGTGTAGGGATCGCTGCCACTTTTTACGTAGTGTCAGGTGATCCGCTCGTACTTGAAGGCAGTGATACGTGCAAGTTGGGAGTGAGTGGCTTTAAGGTATGATCTGATGCAGCCTCTGGGTTGAAACAAGTTCAAGCTTGGAATGGCTGCGAGGAGGCATGAATGGCAAGGCGTTTGCGAACAATCCTGGCCGTCGGAAACCGTTCGCCAGCACCTGACGTCGTTGGCGAGCAAGACGCGATGCAGGTTTAATCTGCCTGATTTGCCACCGATAATGTGTGGGCCCCCAACCAGGACCTGAATCGTAAGAACAAGGCTTTCCCAGATATCCACGTGAGCACGGCGTGTCAGTGTCCCAGTAGCCATTGTGGCAGCTTCCTTGTTGCCTCTGCTACCTGCTGCTGTCTTTCGAGCTTGCAGTGCGCTGGACAGCCTGGCCGATGGTTTGCTTTCCGACCCAAGATACTGCAATCTGAACCGCGTGAACTCTGTGTCAAACGAAAATCGGCATGCTGGACGCGAGCTGATTTACAAGTCTACAAACGAACCCATTGGACTTTGAAACTAGAAGACATCTGACCGTATGAAAAGCTTAATTCTCGCGCAGGAAAGCGTGTTTGTACGACGAGGCCAGAGGCCAAACATGAGTACTCATATCGCTGAGATAGCTGGCCATCGTGTCTACCCCCTAGAAATGTATTCGCTGTACTATCTTTCAGTTTCAGGAGGTATCCGTGGAGTTCTTACGTGCTCGACACTGACAGCTCAATGCCACCAGCCTGGACTTAGGTGCGTTGTTTGAGGGGTAAGCTTATTTCCTATGGCAGGATTAATCGGACGAGCAGATTTCGCCCTCGGATGACATTCGTGTGTGCCACGAAGCGCCTCAGAAGCAAATGGGAGCACGGGGCAATTGGCAGAATTTGAGCGGCGCTATCCTTGCAGCACTGCGGTCATGGCGAAGGTACAGGCCGCTGTTGAGCAAGACAGCGCGCCTCACTAAGATTATCACATGGACAATGACTTGGGCGCAAAAACAAGTGGCACCGCAGTTGCCGAATGTTTCTTTTCCGTCCCTGGCCAAGTATACTCAATGATCAGGGATCCTGACCCCTCAGGGTGATGTCAACGGCGCCGCCAAGTATGTCGAGTGCGCGCTGTTCCACGCGGACAGATAGCCGACTGGGTCAGCCAGAGCTTATTTATTTTCGAGCTCTACGTGCCGCGAATAGCATTGCTGCAGGAAGTACATGTAGTTGTCAAAATCTTTGGCTTCGCACACCATTCGTCCAACTAAAACCCTTCCAGTTTCAGGTGTGTGAAGAGTTTGCCCTACAGTCCCTCTCGAAGCTGAGCAAGATTCACACACGACAGGAATGGAGCTTCCGCCGTTCTCGTCGCTGCTGCCTTAGTCTGCTTGGCGGAAGTCGTCAAGAACGGCAAGTGGCTTGACGCTAAACTGGTCCCCTTCCACAGGATTAAGGACTCAGTAAAATATATGACGCCAAGGTTTTGTTTTTGATGTTAAAGCATCTACATTTCTGATTAGTCGAATGGCATGAATTCACTTGAAGTTCACAGTGTGAACTTCACACCATGCAAACACCAAAGCTCGAATGTATGTCACCATCACAAATGGCGAGTCTACTAACTTCGGTCGCGGACTCGCGCGGCGATACAACATTACCCCGCCGCGCGAACTATGGTATTATACACGAGATGGACACTGGGATTTCAGGCAGCAAGCTCAAGAGATCGATTGACGGCCTTGAGATGGTTCGAGCGCTCGGCACAGGACTTGACAGACATACACGCTGCTCCGTAGTAAAGAGGTAGGATAGACTGCAGTAGCCTCTAATGAATTTTTCGCTTTCAACGCTGTCCCTAACCAAAAAAGAGAACACGTCTTCCCTAATTAGTTACCCTTATCTGGAATCTTTTCAAACTCCCTTTACTGGAATCTGAAAAATTCCAGATAAGGGTAACTAACTACCAGATATCCTTCGTAGTACCTTTTTCTTAATTACTACCGGTACTGGTCCAAGTTCAAATAGGTAAACATATGTAGCTACCCTTTTGCAGCTGCCTAAACGACGACGAATGCTTCAACCGTTCAACGGGACAATCGCGACCTGAGATGGGGAGAGTATCAAGCTTAGAAGGCAACTGGAGTAGGCCATGCGACGTAGTCAAATAATACTCTGATGCCTCACTCAATGAGAGTCGCTCGCCTAACTAAAAAACGACGAGTACTAAGAGTCAAAATACGCCAGCATCGATAAACGCTTGCCAATTTGCTAGTTTTCGTTTTTTCGGCTTTCAACTACATGTATAGTACCGTTCATCTTGTGATGATGGTGGTTTGCGAGCATTTACCAGTGCGTCAACGATATATGCCAGTTGATCGGCCAGACGCCTGCAGTCAGTAATACATCGCCCGACCGCAGCTCGCACCTGCAAGCTTCAACCCCTTAGCTGGTTAGATATTCCCGCTTCTCCTAACAATAAGTTACAGCGACTACTGTAGCTGGTAAAACAGGTTTTATTTAACTAGGTTGGCTTGCATTCTAATTGAGAAAAAAGCTCGGATCCGTTGTATTCCTCAATTAGAATACGTACAAATTCCCTTCTCATGTCGCTGCATCTTAGTGTCGAAACGCAGTTGGCAGACAAATTTTTGGGGGTCGCCAATGGGTTGGACTCCAGCTTCATCTTAGTAAGATGCTTACACCTCCAATCTGGAGGTGTAAGCATCTTATGCAAATCATGAATCATTAATTCATCTTACACCTCCAGATTGGAGGTGTAAGATGAATTAATGATTCATGATTTCCAGATTGGAGGTGTAAGATGAATTAATGATTCATGATTTGCTGTGCAAGCATATTATTCACCCACCATAAGGTGAGCGAGGCTACCCAGTGGTTGGTCACTAAGTAATTAAACAATTCTTCATCTTCACACGCCTTCCAGGGGCGTCGCTCAGCAACCACTCGGTCGACGTCCCCAGCTATTACCCGGTACATACTGCATCGACAAGTATCGGGCTGCACCAAGTGCTCCAACGCAAATGCAGTGTGAATGAAAGCTATTGGCCGGCAGAAATGAGCCCTTAAGTCATGAATCATTTGGCAGGTGCGCATCCTGACCGAGAAGTCGCTGGGACAAGGATTGCGCGTCCTTTTCGAGTCATTCCTGATTTTGCTGCCTGAACCGCAAGTTGTCCTCAAGATGAAGATCTCGGCGCTGGTATGTACCGTCCTCACCTCAAAGTTGTGTCTGGGGGCAGTTGCAACTACCGGCTCGTACGAACCTGTGTGCTTAACTGACGGGTGTAACGGCACCCGGGAATACTGCGACAGCTCCATCGGTGAATGCCGAGCTGCCAAGAACGACACCGAGTGCTACAACGCCACGATGGCTCTGTTCCAAGACGGATGTGACGACGGGTACGCGTGCATCGACGACCTCTGTCGGGTGTCTGCCGAGCCAGTCGACGGCCGGACCTGCCACATCCTTTGCTCCGCCGGAAAGTTCTGCGAGAACGGCAGCATCAAGTGCCGTGGCCCGAGCTACGACGGCGAGTGTTTCAACCTCGCCACAGGTTTCTTTGAAGATGGCTGCGAGGACGGCTACTACTGCTCATTCAACAAGTGCGTCGACGTCAATCTCGAGGACGATGGGAGTCTCCAAGGAGACGACAGCGTCGGAAATGACGAGTAAAATAGAATCGTCAAGTCAAATATGTTCATATAAGAGTGCTGGTCACCAAATCTAAGACTTACTTAAGTAACAAGAAAATCCATGATTATTTCCTATCCTATCCGGATACTGTGATTTTTTTAAACTGATACACGTACGTCGTTCACGTTCGGTAGGTCCTTCTTGTCGACGATGCGAGCGAACGGGAACGGACCCACGAACTTGTACGCGTTCTGCTTGCGCGTCGACTGCTCCACTTCGCTGTAGTCCAGCCCCGGGTACGACGCCTTGTTCGCCGCGTACGACTGCGCGTGCCACTCGATCTCGAAGTTATTGACGTAAAAGTTGCCAAATTGCGCCTTGTACTGCTGCTGCACCTCGTACGGGTACAAGTAGAAACCGCATACGTCCGGGTCGTTCTCGCGCACCTCCTCGGGCACAGGCGACAACACATACGCGATCTTCTGTGCCAGCATCGGCGGTAAGCACAGCTCCATCGAGTTGCTACTGACCGTGTTGTACTCAAACAAGCACATCCGCAGCATGCGGTCGCCCCACTGCGTCGTATTGCGCACAAAGTACGTGTAATCATCGCTAACGACGCACCAGTTCGGGTCAGTGCAGCGCAAATGAAGGGGCTGTAAGCTCACGTTCGCGTACAACTCCGTTTCCTGGGACAGACACGACTCCACCCCGTCGCTGATGGTGCTCGAGCGCTTGATTGGGAGTGGAATGTTCATGCCTGGGTCCCCATGGCGTCTTGCATCGATCACTTCGGCCGTGTTGCCGCACTGGTACCAGTTCTCGGGATCGTAGCTGTTGGGACACATGCTGGCCTCCTCCCAGTCTGTGATTTCCTGCAGCCAGTACTTAAGACTGTGGCTGCCTCGAGCGTGCATGGGTCCAAGCGTGGGGTGGATGCCATCGAACCACGAGTTTTTAAGGATAAATCCGCCGGTGTAGCCTTGTTTGGTACGGAAAAGGTCGTTGTAGCCGACCAAAGTCATGACATGACCCCCCTCAGGGTTCATGACATGACTCGTGATGAACTCGCCATTCATGTTGTAGTTCTCTCCATTATCAATCGGAATACAGCAAGTTGTCATCAATAATTCCGGTGGACATAGTGTACACTCCGTTGATACAGGATTACAACGGTCTTCTCCAGCAAGCTCGCCGATACATGGGTAATAATGCGTCGTGTAAGGTGTCGCTGTCGTCAACGCCATGGCTTGGCGGTGTTTAAGCATTGTGCGCTTAATCGACATTTCGTCCATTAACGTTTCCATCCTCTTGAGCTTCAGACGTAGCGGATTCGTCTGGCGCTTGTCAGATGTCAAGCCAGCACACGTCGTGTCGTTGCCATCATCGGGGTAGTATCGACAGATTGAATGGGGGTAAATGTTGTCCTTTAGCCCGTTCATCAAGTATAAGAGCAACGTCGCGTCACCTCCTTCCGTCGAGTTCTTCCAGATGCCGTTGCCCGGGATCAAGCACGCCACTTGTTGTGGAGAACCAGGAGTGCCTTCACCAGCACACAGTCGCAGCACTTCGGCGCCATACGCTTGCTCCGAGATCGCCATGTACTCGTCTTCCTGCAGCCAACCGTGAGCAACTCCCTGCTGTCTGTAGCTATTCTCCAAGACGCCGACCGTAGCGAAATCCCAGCACGTGCCACGCTCGTCCTGCGTCTTCAACGGGGTGATGTAGCTGACTGCGAACTTGGTTGGGACCTTCTTGACCTTCTTAAACTTTTTACTGTCCGAGGAAGTATCGTCCATGACGACAGCAGAGTGCATCGCATCCCTATAGCAACATACCAAACACACCTCGTATAAGTGTCTGCGAGACCATTATCGTGTCATGTACATCGAGCTTTTTGTCACAGTTGCTGTTGCATCTTGGTAAGAAGCTGGTGCTGAGCTGCCAACGTCTTGTGCATCGTGACGACGTAGCTTAAGCCAGCGATCCCCAGGACCGTAGCGAGCGCCATCGTCTTCCATGACTTGCGATGCTGGCTAACACGGACTGGACGCTCGACGAAAGCGTCCTCCTCATGCGCAAAGTCGACGGTCTCCGTTCCGTAGCTCTTAACCATTTTCCGTCCGATGTTTCAGTGACTGGGGGGTCCAAGAATGATGTGCAAACAGGGAACATGCGATCAGAAGTTCTGAATCAGAACGACTATAGCAAGAACTTTACATTCTCAAGTATCATATTTTATGACAAGTCGAAGCCTGCGTTGGATCTAATGGCGTATAACAGTTTCTTGCGCATAACCTCTCTGTTGGAATATGCTGGTAGCTTGAGCAGATTCATACACGTCGCACTGGACGGCAATCGCTCATCGTCTTCCACACGCACTTGGTGTATACATATCTGAGGTTGCAGCTTCGAGAAGCCTAGCAATGGTTGCCGAGAGCAGCTCGTGACGAACTTGAGCATTGCCGCGCGGTCTTCAGCTGTGAAATCCTCCCTCACAATCTCCCAAAACCAATGGATAATCCGTTGGGACGGGTGGTAGCCGCCACCATATACCGTATGGCGCTCCCAGTCGTCAATATCGATGTGCGTGGCAGTGCCACCAATAAGCATCTGCAGCTCAGCAGGGGCGAACATTTGAATCCAAGTCCCCGGAATCAAGTCCCGAAAACCCTTGAGGAACGCGGCACTCTCTATAGAGGATAACACATTGAGTTTGTAGTTGGCCATCAAGTGAATGTACCGAATCCGGTTGTCATTCGTGACGGGGATGTTCGCTCCATCAGGTACGAGGTTCCGTGTCACCACTTGTCCAAACTCCATCTCGCTCACGCTAAATGTCAGCGCCAGGTCCTCCACATCACCATCGTAGTGTTTGAGACGCATGAGGGACTTGTACAGTTCCGGGTCCAACGAATGCAAGTCGTCAATGTAATTAAACTTGCCCAGAAGTTTGTTTAAGAAAAATGCCGCAAACTGTGGCTCCACCAGGATATTCTCGTATACAGCCTTGGCCAGAACACGACCCAGGAAGCGATAACGGTCCAGAGCCTCTTTGCGCGTGTCTACAAGATATTTCGAGCCTGGATTCGGGTACAATAGGTGCTGCTCGGTTTCCAGAAAGAAGCCATACTCGGGCGAGAAAGCACTCTTGGTCAGGCTGTCCATATACTCCTTAAACACGCCACCACCGTCAATACCAGCCTCTTCAAGGCCCTGCTCGTTGATGAAAGTGACTTTGACGCGCGATTTGAGAGCTGCAGGGGACATCGTCACGCATACTTTCTGAAAGAAATCAAAGCTGTCGTCTACAATCTCATCGCGTTTCACCAGCACTTGCAAAGCTCGAGAGAATTCATCACGAATATTGCCAATTTGGGCCTTCCCGTCTTCCAGCAATTTCTGGAAAAGCTGGACACGGTCATTAAACGACAATACTTGCGGGATTGTCACGAGGATTAAGGCTGCACGTGCATAAGGGGACGACGCCTTCCCATTCATCAGCATGTAGATCGCATGAGCGTCGTGATTACCGTTCTCCTTCATCAATTCGAGGTCCACAATTTCCTTTACCACAGGCATGGAAGGCCACAGCCACGCTCCACTAGGCATGAAGCGGCGTCGACAATCGCGATCGTAGAGCTGGTTGAACAGCTTAATCGACGACACAACTGCGGAAAACAATACCAGTTCCGTTTCGTCCATATTGTTCACCGATAGTGTGTTGTTGCTAGTGATGGTCCAGCATGTATCGTAGATAAACTGCTTCAAAAACGTCACGATGGCTTCCACTTCAGTCAAACGAAGTGGCCATTGGCCATCATAGAAAGCCTCGTCGTCAAGACCCAAAAGCATGTGACTGTAGATGGCATTAAAGACAATCAGCACGTGCAACTGGGACGTCGAAAACGCCAGCGGCCCATTCATGAGCGAACCCGTCGAGCATTGAGCTGCGATGCTCTCAATTTTCGGCTTTATCCACTGCCACATACTGTTGATCACACTTTTGTTGTTCGTAGAGGCAAAAGAGTTGGCAGCAAACTGCTCGACTGTCATTCCACTCAGCAGAGCAAACAATGCTGGAGGTGGATTTGCAAACCTTGCAGCCACACTCAACACGTACGATCTTCCAGTAGACAGAAGCACTGTAGTCAAGACATGGCAGAACCGAGAAACAGCATTCTCCCCAGACTGCGACGACGCTACGTTCGTGTGCAACAGCACGTCGAGGCATCGCGCACTGAAGTTGCTATGGCAAAGCTTTTGCCACTGTGCACGCACAGTGGCCTCGGTTTCGCCCAGCGCTAGGACACCACATCGCACTTCTTCGTCTGCTGCAAAATCTCCAATGGACAGATACGTCGCAGGCACGATTGGAACTTCTGCTTCATCATCCATGTCGTAATCGTCTTGAGGTGCCATAGGATCTTGCTGCGTATGCTTCACATCGAACGCCCATTGCACCAGAGAAGGTGTCACAAGTTCTGACAATACAAATGGGATGATCCTTACAAGTGCTTCATCAAATGAGCACATGGACGTCAGCTCGACGACATTTCCAACGACAATTGCGCGCTGCTGCCACGATAATTTTGCCATCTCGGGACTATCGCGAAGATGCTGTACCATGGACGTCCAAAAGAGACCTTGCTGCTTTTGGGTCGTTCCAACTACAGTATTCGTCACAAAACTCGTGATGGATGAGCTCGCTGACGAGGCAGAGAGTAAACATCTCGTCGCAAATTGTCGGGATATCTTAACAGCTCGCTCCTGTCGGTCTTCAACAAATAACTTTAGTGTTTGAGCCACAATATTAACAATCACTTGAACCAATCGATCATTCTCCACACGAAATACCCCCTCCTTCGCTTGCTGCACAATGCACGCGCTCGCCGCGTCGAAAGTCCCATAGCTCACCGTGATTCCGAGATGATATAACACGCTGGACAGCGCCGTCTGTGCCTCCGGCGTCGGATATTTGACTGCATTCGTCAACGTGTCCAGCAGCAGCAAATACGGGTTCACTGCAATCGCCGGGTTTGTCGCCGACGTCCTCAACTCCTCTTGGACTAAAGTCTGCAGTGCAATCTCGCTCATCCTCGTGACTTGATACACCCAACGCGCATCTTTCTCCGCTTCCAGCATGTTCGCGTCCTTAGTCCCCTTCAGACAGCTCACAAGCAGCATAAACACCAAATAGTCTTGTACTTTGCGTATCCTGTCGATCGGCACCCGACTCTTCTCGCTCCGGGGTCGGGCAAAGAGGAACTGACTCAGCAAAAGCTGCAGCTGCGGAGTCGGTAGCGCCCTGTTCTGGATATCCCCCGTCAGTAAAGTCTGCGTGAGCTGCTGCTCCAACTGGTTGAACACCTCGGCTCTGGCCTGCTCAGCGGTCCGGAGACGGCGGTACTGGGTCTGGATCCGGATACTGGCGGCCGTGCGCGACTTCATCGCGTGACGCTCCTCTCTGGCCAGACGGTTCTGCAGCATGAGCTCCTCCTTGGAGCCAGCCAGAAGGTCGTCATGATGACCTCTGGAACTTGATAGCGAGGCGAGACGCGCGTTGTAGCCCGTCGTGGGCTTCTTGCGACCGCTGAGGTTCACCTTTCGCGAGGACTTGAAGCTGCCGTCAAACATGGCAATTTACACGCGAAGATGGCGATTCTAAAGGTGGTTTCTGGGATGAGAAGAGAGGCGAGAGAGCGCGGAAGATGCACGCGACTTGTGCAGGCGACGGAGCCTATGTAGGTGTGGGTGTGAGCGCAGCGCGGCGACGACGGGTGTACGCTACGACGTCTTCTCGAAGGATTCGGAAGTGTGGAGTGAAGGTCAGTTCGAAGAGGCATGTTTCGTAATCGCACTTAAGGGATATACTTTTTTGCCAATAGGAAAAGTGCATGAGAGTAAGAAAGGGGTAAGGCAAATGCCCAATCACCCCCAATCCCAAACAAAAATTGATTTTTTTATCGGCAAGGTACGCCCCAGGTAAAGGTATTGGACAGGATAGCGACCAGGTATTGGCCAGGTCGAAGTTTTAATTTCCTTAACGTATTTTTTTTCTTCTCGCTCTGTCGTTCAGCCACAGCCACTCAGCTCGGAGGTGACACGGCAGGCAGTTAGTTGTCCTAGTCCCGTCGCTCGCGGCGCTACGACGCAACGAGGTCATGGCAAGAACGTACAAGACCATCTCATCAAGCAGCCGGTGGCAGAGGCTGTACAGAGAGAGGAGGAGGCTCGCGTGGCCGAAAGAAGCTCGCAGGTCGGATGTGGCGAGTGCACGGACTCGTGCTGAGAAGACAGAAGCTATAGCGCGCATTCGAAAGTCCCTCGAGTGTGAGCTTGAACGCCGCGCTGGTGTTGCTGAAGGGAGCGACGAGGGGGAAGACGATGCGAAAGACGAGGAGAATGCTGGAGGTGCTGGGGAAGGTGGCGAGGAAGGCTCGGGGGAAGCTAGAAGTGCTGAGGAGACCTCAGCGGATATCGACGACATTGCCGACGATGGTAACACTGGTGAGGGCGACCCACTGGTCCGGGGCGTTCGCGGTATACCTGGAGCGGACATACAGCAACAACGCCATCCTTTTTCTTCCGCCAGCTTCGTCTGCGACAACATACTCAAACGAAAAGGTTAAAGTGATCTCAGTAGTGACTATTCTGGAGATCCGTGTGTGTATGGAAACCGATAGTACCGACCACGTGTTGCTGCCTTTGAACATCGGCAAAAGCCACTGATGTTGCCTCGTCCTAGGTCGAAAAGCCAAGAAACAGCACGTGTATGACAGCCTGAACAAGAAGAAGACGAAGAACCTGTTGGTGAGCATGGCCAACGAAATTATCAGGGATGTTGTGGGCTACAAGTACGACGTCACTGTCTCGAAGATACCGATCCAGAAGGACGGTGACAGTGGTGGAGTCTTCGTCTGCCTGTACTTCTGGAAGCAAGTCAAGCGAGACACCGACGGATGTGTCTGCATCCGGTGTAACAAAGCTCCGTTGGGAGATGCTGCTTGCTGTTTGGAAGACGACGCGCGCTGCAAGTAGCTGGCAGGGAGTCGTCGAATGCATGTTGAACTAAACGTTCGCTTAATACATGGGCAATACCTGGTGGATACTCGGGCACTTCGCTCACTACCTGGCAAAAGAGTAGCGGCCAGATTGTGTTACTATAGGTATGTTTCGCATATTCCAGGTAATCATACCTGTGAAATACCTGTAGCACATCTCAGCTTAAACTTTCATCACGGTTTACGCATCTCGCAAACCTGGGCGATACCTGCGCAAATACCTGGTCAATACATGTAGTGAAAGAAAAGCGCTCCCTTCATTATACCTGGGCGTTAGACGCGTCCTCTTTTATTTTTTATCGCGATCGTTGCATTGAGGATGCCTCAAACGAACGACTCTCCTCCGAACGGCACACGGGTGGGCCTGGTGGGTCCAGTCAAACCACACTGCGACAACACCGCCCCCATCGAGATAGACCGAGGCTATGGAGCTGCATATGCTCGGTTAGTGAAGGTGAAGTGCGGGAACTTCAATTGAGGTACCGATGTCTTGTCGGACGTACAGATTCGATCAATTTTCGGCATTGGTGGAACCAAGTTAGGACGGCTAAATAATTTGACGAAGAATGTAATCGACGCATTTCATACGCGCAGGGCGGCATAGATCCCTAGTCATGCATTATCCGATGATGACACTAATTTTGTGAACTCGAGGATGGGTTCCTTGTTTTCATCGGCGACGGCGCCAATACATGGTGTATCCTGGTAAGTATATCCTGGAAGAAGTTACGAGAAAAGTACGAAGTAAAAGCGGTAGACGCCACGCATCGAGTGATGGACTACTGTCGCTGGTTACAATATATGCACCTGAGTTTTCAGGAGTCCAATTTTCTCGAACAAAACAAGATTTGTGCTATGGTTGCATTTGAATCGATACTAGTCTGTTGGATTCCAACTTCTCTGATGCCGATCGAAGCGAGCTGTTAGCAGAAAAACTATTGCATTTAGATGCCGCTATTGTCCAACGGCGAACTATATCTGCTTTCGTCAAACAATACGTGTCAGCCATAGTACCACAGCAAGCTATCCCACCGGAGATCATTTTAGACCACGCCGAAATGTCATTAACTATGGAGCCCCTGATTCACACAGGTGTACCACTTTTGCTTATTCAGATTGAAGACTTTGGAGGCGGTTTTCCTATGACCTTTAACCGACTACTTTAACTCTTACCTTATGATGTACAATTTCGTGTAGGGGACTTGAGGAATGGATTTAATCAGGTTCTGCGGTATATGAATGTACCCAGGACAAAGGTGTGGATGCGGTGTGCAGCCTCCGACGTTTGAACCATCTGAACCAGCGCAAAAGCTCCCAGTAAACTGGCCACGATGACCCCAAACGCACGCTCACCTTATTACAAGTACTTGACAATTGTGTTGGGCAGAACAAGTTGCGTGCGGTGTTCATGTTCTACGCGATGATGTCCGTTATATTTTACAAGAAGGTAGTTTGGTTGTTTTGTCTTACCTGCACACTCGCACAATGCAGCGGATCGTGTCGTCGTATGGTGTCTCGCAAGCTGAAGACCCCAAGAAACTTGTCGTGAAGATGAATGTCAGTAAGAGCTGAATTCCTGGACCATCGCAAGAACGGCCGACCATTATTTTGTGACTGGGAAGATTTGCTTTCGAAGTACTTTATGCGGATGCCTGCAAAGTACACTTGCAATTACTTGTTCGAGATCTACCTGGGATAGTTTCGATGCAGCATTAATGTCAACAGAGGATGCTGTTGTTGAAACATTTTCAAATGATTGGTAATGATGGTCCACATCTTGTACGGAAAGCATTCCTTACTGACCTCCTGGTGATAAATACAATCTCGACAAAATCACAGAGGATGATGTTCGCTTAGAAAGGCAACCCTTCCTCGACCTGACAATGAGAAAGCGTAAATCGTTATCATTTGAAGTATTTCTCCACCCCTCGAGAGCACCGATCGTAGTATCCAGCGCCACAGAAAAACGTAGGAATGAAGGTGAAACTGTCGAAAGTGGTGTAAAGAGAAAGCTTGCGGTACGAGTGAAGCCGAAAGCAAATTAAAACATCGGAAGGACGCGTAAATGTCAAAGCCTAGCAAGCAAGCAACCTTCAATTTTCACATTTCTCCAACCAACTACGTGTACTGGTGACCAGAATACGGCTGTAATTTCTAGAAGCAGCACGCTATCTCCACCTGCACCGACGTCCCAGCAGCAGCACGCCGGACATCCCCACCAAGACCAACTAAGCTCTCTCAACTCCAGGAGTTCATGGTAGTCGCCTACAGCCCCCTATATCACGCTAGTTTTCAACCAGCGTTCGGAAATCGATTTTCTTTTTTTTTTGGGGGGGGGGGGGGGGGCTGGGAAGTAGAAAAACTCACCCACCCGCCGGTGAGGAAAATGGGAACATTTGGGTTAAACTATGCGAAGCACCAGAAGGGCATCTGGGCGGTCTGGTGTGCCGCCTAACAGATGCGGTGTGACGAAAGACGCGCTGGTACCATTTGTGGGATGGCAGCACACCAGACGGGCAATACACTATGCTTTTCGCAGCGATTTCTATAGATTGTTTTTTTTTCTATAAAAACAAATTGGACGATGCTACTACCACAAAAAGTAGACTGACATTATTTGACATATACCAATATTGCTGTACTGATTTAGGCTCAAGTTCAAACGGCTAGGATAACATTACCGATCATACACCCATTAAGCACAGTATATTATTTTATCTTCGGTTTGGTGTGGAGTTTACATACCACAATGACTCTTTTATTGGCAAGTCTAGATTTCGGAAATGTGGGACTTAGCAGATTCCCGTGATCGCAACAGTTGTATAGTGTGTATTTTCGGTATTTTTCTTTGGTAACACCAAAAGTACGATCTCTATGTATGTTTTGCGGTGATAAACTGACATGCATTTAATTTTCTTTATCTGCCTGTTTGTTTTTTCGTTGCTATCACTTGTTGGTACCTTACCCATCCGTTGGCTTCGTCAGCAGACAGATAGCCTTGTACATATAGCGCATACGCAGATACGGTTGCAACCTGTAGATGCAGCCGTCCCACGATGCCTTGCAAGCAGCATCTCAATAATCGCGATGCGCCATATTCCATCCTGATGAGTGCACCAATTGATCACCTTGTACTCCCCAACTGTCCCTCCAGGTTCAACACCTTCTCGACCACCTTGCGCATACTTTTTTTCAATAATCCTGTAGTTGTTCTGGGATTGTTGCAGGTAGAACATGTAGCACACTTTTCTCCTCCTTCTTCACCACGAAAGCAACCCAATGAAGATCTATGTTGAATATTCCAACCACGCGTTTGAATGGGGGTTGCTAGCACCGAATCCTCCTGCGACCCGTCGTTTCTGCTCACCGTCCACGAACCCATGATAGCTCGGGTCCACGATTATAACGTCCGCATATTCATCCATAAGCGCTAACAGTGACATCAAAATAGACGTAGAATTAAGATTTTCTATATAGCTTTTCTACTCTGACTGCAACACAACACATAAACCATTTGTTAGTCATCAGTCCATAATGGCCAAATAATGATAGCCATTAGTACGTTAGTAACACCGCGAGTATCTTGGAATGGATCTCGAAGGTCACCCACGTTCCATTTGACTTGATCAAGCCATGCAGTTGTGCGCATCAGCAGCCGAAAGTAATCGCACCCTTCGATCACATCTACCATTGCGTCGAGCTGGTTGAACGTAGCGTAGCCGTCGTCAGACCAGTACGCTAGCAGGTCGATATTCTGCCGTAACTTAATTGAGTTTGTCGAGTTGTGGAATCTCCTTGACCACTTTGACGCTTTGACCGGCGCTGAAGGTATGCACTTCAACTTTTGCGCGAATCTCGACCGAAGGCAACATCAGCGCGTCGACAATTGTCGTAGCATGAACATGCTGTATGGGCCGTCGAGTACAACGGCAACATCTTCGAGATTGCATGCCTTAAATATTTTACCCGATGGTACTTTTCTGCAAGTTCCAACCCCGTTTCAGCTCTTGTATGGCCTTCGCTTTCTGCTTTTGTGCCTTGGTCATGCCACGAAGCGATAGACTCTCCGAAAACAGCCATATCACCTGATCTTCCCCACTTTTGTTTGTTTTGTGTGTACCTCTGGAAATTTTCTGCTAATCATCCAATTCCGCGTTCGCACCATGAGGTTGCGTGTCCTCATTGCTACTGACATTGGTGTCGACTTTAGCTTCAGTGTCAGTAAGTGCAATGTCAGCCCCGACGTCTGGTCCGCTACTCCCCGTTGTATCAATATCTGTTTTGTAAACTTCAACATCGACATAAATATTCTGCTTCGCGTCAGCCAAACGAATCTCTCGAGCGAGCGGGGGAGAGGCTTTCATCAGCAAACGACATTTGGGAAACTCTAGCCTCTCCAACGGACGTCACTTGCGACAGTCCGGTGAAGACTGGATTGCCGGCGAAGGACACTCGTTTTTCGGTGAAGTCGACGACATTACCTTTGTTGAGTGCTTCGTAAAAAACTTCAAGCCACTGATGCGCAACTCGATACGTAGGGGTAGACTGCAGCGCCATTCTGCCAATAATTCTCTCGGTCAATGCTTTGGTTTCCATGTGCGTATCAGTCCCTGCAAGCGCGCTCACCTTGGGTAGTGGAGGACACATACTCTGTTTGAGTCCACCTGCGCACACGTTACCGTGCTCAATGTTGTCCACAAGGCTGTGTACAAACCACATCACTGGGAAATCTTCATGGAAGAACCACTGTCTCGTAGCTGCACTCTATTCTGATCTGCATGATATGGCGGAAAGGCTGCAAGCAGGGTTTCCTGAACGCACAACTGCAATCATTGAGCTATAAGGGAAACAAGAAACACGCAAGTTAGAAACATACAGAATATGCACAGAACACCGAAATTACACCAAACTGCAAGACTTACTGGTACGTGGACATCATACTTGTTTCCTCTATTCCGACTCATTACGGTAGCCTTGCCTGGAGCCCCAAGCTCAACGATGTAATCTACAGAAGCTGCTGTTGCCAGTGCATACTGTTTCGATAGCAAATTGAATGCGAATTCGCTCATCTGCCCTGCCAGCGACGCCAACTCAGGATCTTCACTCGGATCGCGCAGACGACCTCCATGCGATGATACTCGACGCGATACTGCTCTTCAGCGTACTCCTGTAGCGTAATGAGGGCCGACAAGACTTGGTCAATGGTAAACGAGTCATTGATAACATCCTTGATCTTGCCCCACTTCGATTCAATCCTGTTCGTGTTGTTTGTAAGGTGGGGTACGTCGCCTCGCTGGTACAGCACCCACTCATCTTGAGTTGTATCCCAGTTTTCCATGAAAGTGCTGTAAAGCGGGTGGGAGGTGTCACCACCCAGTAATTCCAACATGCAGGCCTTGGCGTCATCGCAATCGGGTTTGCTTCTCGCGTTGACAAGAAGGCCCATGATTGCCTTAACATCCTTCTTAACCGTCGGCGCAAGTCGAGCAGCCTGTTTCATGTCAGTACATGCCATTGACACAGAAGCTGACGAGCGTCGGGGAACTGCTCGCGAAGCACAGCTGTTTCATGAATGACCTTGTCGGTCATGATAACTCGGATTTTTCTCCATTCCGGGTTGTCCCTCTTGAAAATTTCAATCACGGGCCGAAGGTTTACCTTATGCTCGCTCTCAACAAATGAATGGTGGACATATTGACCCTATGGGTTGTGTTAGATTTAGGATATCAATGAACACGAAAAACTCTACAGACATACCTTTCCAAATACGTCATGTACAACGAAGCTAAATAGTTTATAACGATTAGCGTTGGTGTTATGTGTTGAATCCACCATCACCACTTCCGGAAACGCCGTGAATAGACGCTTCATCCTAGCCGTCTGGAACATCACGACGAGCGCGATACTTGAATCACAGTCCACCAACACATCGGCGGAATATCAACCGTTTTGCTTGTAGAACTCGTCCTAATTCACCAGAGCTCGTTGGGTGTCATTCAGGCCCGCCTTATCCTTGATTTTGACTTCTTGGACCTCATTGTGGACATCCTTTAGGGTTGTCTTCTTGCCTTCAAAGCGAAACAGTACAGAATCGATATAATGTAGTCAGCCCCCGAATACATACCGAACGTACACCAAACTTAAAATTAACCAAAATATACAAAATATACACTAAAGATTTACCTCTTCGCTCTCGGAGATACTGCAGAATGCCCTTCGCACAAGCACCAGCCTTGTGCAGTACTGCTACGTCTTCTTCAAGCTTGGGTACTTCACAGTCCTATTCTCCGCGTAGCTGGCAGACGTGCTCGTTCAGGTCGTGGTTATGGTTCCCAGAAGCTGTCACTCGCCGTACCCAAGATCGCTCAGCGTTTCCGTAACACACGCGTTGACACGGGCTGAACACTTCCTTCCGCGCACCTTCTTGTGCTTCCGCTTTCCTTCCCCGCGTGCTTTAAACGGCTGACCTTGCGTGCACAACGTCTCCGAGTATGTATCCCAGTCCTCCGGGACCAACAATACGCCCTTGTTCTTCCTTTTCCCAGCGCGCTTCAGTGCTGAGGCCGTTTTTTTTATTTAAATGTTCCGTGTTGCGACAGACGTACTTGTGCGCTGGAGAAAAGCTGAAACGACGCCTCCTGATACTTGGCGAAAGCGTCATGAAACTCCTCCCACGAGTTGAACATGGACGTGAACTTTGGAAAAAGAGAGGGGATGTCTGGGTTAGACGATCATTGTCATTTTCATCCTCGTCGTCCCCCTTTTCGTCACTTGCATCGTCGCTGTCTTCCTCCATTCCATCACTGTTGTCATCGCGCCCACCATCTGTCTTTTCCTCATCACTGTCATCCATCTCGCTGTTCTTACCCGCGTCTTTTCGTCGATTTTGTTCTCGTCATCGTCCGCATTGCCATCGTCGGCTTCCTCATCCTCTGAAGCAGGAATACTGTCTGCGTTATTTGGCTGGTGCGAGCCTTCGTCTTCACTAGTACCAGGCGAAATCTCAAATAAATCATGCAGACAGCGGCTTTCCGAACGGTCTTCAGCTATATGATGGGTACCGCCAGCGCCATGTTCAGCATCCAGTTTCTTACGCAGCTGGGCCGCGACATTTCGAGTAAGCTTCTTCCCGCCGCTCGTTACCAGCCAAAACTCCTGCTCTTGACGCGATCGTCCGATAGACTCCTCGCGTTGTGCAGGAACGATTGGCGTTTGGTTAATTGGATAGGGCGTCAGGGTGGATCTTTCGGCCGTGCTCACGAAGCCGGATACGCTCTAGTTCCGCGCTGCTCCGCTGTGCTGCTGATATTTTTCCGTGCCCGGGGAACGGAAGGAGTTCCGAGCTGCCAGTCTGTACAAGCAGTTGATAGTTAGGACAAACGCAAGTAACGATATAGGACGCCATGGACTTTACCGTGCTGTGACGCTGGGGGCTGGACATGTCAACTAAGCCGCGGTTGGTGCCAAAGGGAGGGGGGCGGGGATTCACGTCTGTCAGTGGTTTGCCAACTTCGAAATTTGAAAAATCAGTATCCCGCTCCAAACGAAAGGCATTTATATTCCTTTGCCCCGAAATTCAACCCGAAACACGAAAAACGGCTCCATTTGTACACCGAAGCCTCACATGAATGCACTGAAGTCACACAGAAGCTGATGTCTGTTTGCTGTGGTAGCAGCGCACTCCAAAAGAAAATTGACATATTAAACGTTTTTATCGATTAATTGACGTCGCGATCTGACTTTTGAGGTGCGGGCCACACACCAATTTAGATCAAATTTATGTGCTTCGGGGAGCTGTGCACATGTACCGACAGGACCCTTTGATGATCAATGAACTTCTCCAACCGTGAATCTTGTCCTAAGGCTTAACCGAGCTATTAAGGAAGACTCCGAGTTTAAACTTGGACCGTTGCAATCCCGGTGCGAGTACGAAATTATTGTATATAACATGGGTTATCGTGTGGATGACGTCATTCGGGCCAAAACGAAAATCTAAACCCACCCACCCGCTGTGACTGTCACACCCACCCAGCCAAATTTGAAACCATGGGTTTGGCGAACCTTGTTCTCAACAGCACGTTGGTCTATTTGAGTCCGCTGACAATTCTAATTGTATTAACATAGAATATGCTTTTTAATGGTATATTGGAACACCGAATTGCTGGTGTAACCCCGGGTCACCGCTCATTGGTTCAAACGTTGACGATGCGCCCATCCTATTGTAGATTTGACTCGTCGGAAACAAGCACAGCCGGCTTTTTAGTGAAAATCTCAAGTACTTAGTACTTAATATCTGGAGCACCCGTCACACTTTTTTTTCAACCCCCCAGCCCGCGTTCGCATCGCTTGTACGGAATGCCGCATACTGCTTCCTCCTCAAGCAAGTACTCCTGACCATCATCCGTCGCCGGGACATCAGAAAAAATATACCGATATTGTTTGTCGAGGCCGCGTAGAGAATTGGACATCCGCCCAACTACCATCACACTCCAGTGACAGCGCCAAGTATGTGGCGTGATTACTGGGAGCTTCAGCATTCTGTTGTTACCCCGCCGCTTTTTTTCGTTATCAGGATGCGCTTATGCGATCACGCGTTTTCGAGGCATGGCGGGGGGAAATCAGGAAATTCACGGCTCTCAGAGCTGTCATCAACGATATGGCGAGCGTTCGCGTTCGCTTGGGAAGAAGCAGAGGTAGCAGAGCACCGTTTTGCTGGCGCTGGGTTTGGTGGAAGAAGGTGCAGGGTCAGCAGCCCTGGCTATTGCGGAAGTTATGTCGGCTATGATACCCCCACACAATATTGACGAGGCGCAGCCTACTCCTGAATGGCCCCAAATGGAAGGTGGTCATCGAGAAATAATTAAATGATCTGCAAGCGAACGGAAAGTGGAAAGTGGTGAAGGCGCTGGCCGGGGCAAATATGGTTTCGTATAAATGAGTGTTCAAGATTAAGTTGAACTCGCGTGGCGAACTGGGCGATTCAAGGCACGTTAAGTCGCTCGGGATTTTCGCGGTGGTACGGCGTCGATTTTGAAGAGCCCTATCCGCTAGAGCTGAAAATCGCAAGCTTGCTGTTCTTGGCGGCATTGACGGTACAATGGAGGCGTCAACTTCGCCGAGGTGACGTACCCAATGCCTACGTTAAGACAAACTTCGATCGACACATAAGAATGCCCCCCCCCCCCAAAAAAAAAAAAAAAACCATCCTGAGATGGCACTTCATGGCTCTTGCTAAAGTGGCTGTATTGATTGCAGCAGAGTGGTCTGCCGAAGCACTTAGTAGTGTCGCCCATAGCCTTGATGTCAAACTCCCGCTCCAATCTGCAGGATCCCGTCGATAACAGCGTCATCTTTGCTCGCGATGATCACATCATCGATATACGGTCCAAGGGCAGTCAAATTTCCGCCGTGGTGACGGGAATACGGACTTGGATCAAGCTTGCTCCTGGCGCACCACAACGACAGCAGTACGTATTGAACTCCTTGTTCCATAGGGGATCTGCATCGAGTGTACGAGGACCGGTATACTCCTACACCAATGTGACACCGTTGAGGCGTTACTCGTTAACATGGAGATGGCTACGTTTAAGACAGTCCCTAGTCCGGTGGACACCTCGGAGGTCTTAGACGACGGCGTAATCGTGAAGAAAATCAGCATGACGACTGATGAGCCGTGCAATTGGATCGCAGTTGTGGTCTCTAAAAGTCAATTGGCTCGCAGTTGTGGGTCTCCAATTGCGCTCACCCATATATTACAACAGCTATGAGCTATCTGGGTGGATTTGTTGCCCAACTTCGCCAAAGCCACTGACAGGGAGTAAAGCTCGCGCTGCAGTACCTTTGCGGTACTTCGTCAATTGGACTATCTTTCGAATTCGGCCAAGGTATCGGATGCAAGTGGGTAGCGACTATCTACGTAGATGCTGAGTGGTTGGAGATTCATCAGACGCGAAGTCGGTCTGCGGGCTGTACATGCACTAATGCTGAACGTGGTTGTAATCGCTTGGGCCTCTGAAAAGCAGCCATATGTCGCACTGATGCGGCAACTTAATGGGCTTCACTCGTGTAGTCCCATCGTATTAACCGTTCCGTGGAGCGAAAACGTTCGTGCGGCGCCGCTGTACGTCTTGAGTATTTGATGGCTAAACCGAAAGTGAACATATAAATTGTTAGCGTTTTGCTCGCACTACAGCTATTTTCCCCTTTGTTTACCTGCTACTTACATTGCGACCTTGTTAGTATGCAGGAAAGATGTCGTCTTCTTCTTCCCTGACGTCATCGATCAATGTAAAAATGCAGTGGGCTGACTCTCATCGCTGCGCTCCCACACCGTTTCATTGCTAGTTTCGTTCGTTTGCTATACTCACTGCGGATCCGCGAGCTAGCTCTCACGTTATACGTTCTCATCCATTCAGTCATCATGACCCCATCGGTGACATAACGGCGGCGTCAACGTTGAGCCACTCGTTTCCATTGTCGTGGACGTTACACCGATAACTTCAAGCCACGCCATGAACTTGCGGCCGACGTCAGGCAGCAAAACCGCTGCGGTGCGCTTTTCCTTCGAACGGCCTCCCTCGAAGGTGAGCCATACATGCTGCGCCATATTCAGGGTAGTGCGACATATGGCTGCTTTTCAGAGGCCCAAGCGATTACAACCACGTTCAGCATTAGTGCATGTACAGCCCGCAGACCGACTTCGCGTCTGATGAATCTCCAACCACTCAGCATCTACGTAGATAGTCGCTACCCACTTGCATCCGATACCTTGGCCGAATTCGAAAGATAGTCCAATTGACGAAGTACCGCAAAGGTACTGCAGCGCGAGCTTTACTCCCTGTCAGTGGCTTTGGCGAAGTTGGGCAACAAATCCACCCAGATAGCTCATAGCTGTTGTAATATATGGGTGAGCGCAATTGGAGACCCACAACTGCGAGCCAATTGACTTTTAGAGACCACAACTGCGATCCAATTGCACGGCTCATCAGTCGTCATGCTGATTTTCTTCACGATTACGCCGTCGTCTAAGACCTCCGAGGTGTCCACCGGACTAGGGACTGTCTTAAACGTAGCCATCTCCATGTTAACGAGTAACGCCTCAACGGTGTCACATTGGTGTAGGAGTATACCGGTCCTCGTACACTCGATGCAGATCCCCTATGGAACAAGGAGTTCAATACGTACTGCTGTCGTTGTGGTGCGCCAGGAGCAAGCTTGATCCAAGTCCGTATTCCCGTCACCACGGCGGAAATTTGACTGCCCTTGGACCGTATATCGATGATGTGATCATCGCGAGCAAAGATGACGCTGTTATCGACGGGATCCTGCAGATTGGAGCGGGAGTTTGACATCAAGGCTATGGGCGACACTACTAAGTGCTTCGGCAGACCACTCTGCTGCAATCAATACAGCCACTTTAGCAAGAGCCATGAAGTGCCATCTCAGGATGGTTTTTTTTTTTTTTTTGGGGGGGGGGGGCATTCTTATGTGTCGATCGAAGTTTGTCTTAACGTAGGCATTGGGTACGTCACCTCGGCGAAGTTGACGCCTCCATTGTACCGTCAATGCCGCCAAGAACAGCAAGCTTGCGATTTTCAGCTCTAGCGGATAGGGCTCTTCAAAATCGACGCCGTACCACCGCGAAAATCCCGAGCGACTTAACGTGCCTTGAATCGCCCAGTTCGCCACGCGAGTTCAACTTAATCTTGAACACTCATTTATACGAAACCATATTTGCCCCGGCCAGCGCCTTCACCACTTTCCACTTTCCGTTCGCTTGCAGATCATTTAATTATTTCTCGATGACCACCTTCCATTTGGGGCCATTCAGGAGTAGGCTGCGCCTCGTCAATATTGTGTGGGGGGTATCATAGCCGACATAACTTCCGCAATAGCCAGGGCTGCTGACCCTGCACCTTCTTCCACCAAACCCAGCGGTAGCGAAAACCCCACTTTGCTGTCTCTCCTAAACATACACCGTAGTGCGGCAGCGCTGGTGGGGTTTCCGGAATACTTGTCATCTTCGCTGTCACGTGAACAGTACGCACTGTCGATCTGTCTAACACGCTTCCGCAACATATCCACGCTGATGTCCTGCTCGACATCGCCTCCAACTCGTTTCCCGGATCTTGCTGGGCTTCGGGTGGTGCGTTTGGTTTGACCATCGGCGTATCGTTACACCGTGGAGATCGTTGAGTGCATATCGTGTCACCTTTTCGTTAGCATTCAACACCGACGTTCTGCACATCGGCGCTTGTAACAATTTGTCGCATTCGTGAAATGGAGTCGATAGCCTTTCTGGCCATCGTATATCCCGATGATCACTGCTTTCTCAGCACGTTGTTCACCGATGCTCTCACTTGTGTGAGATGTGCGTGGTACATGGGATCCAAATATCAGGATTTGCCCAACCTTCAAACCTTGGGCCGCTTCCCTGTGAACACATTGCCGGAATTAGCTCTGATTGGCAGACGATTACGGATGTATGGCGCGTAGGTGGCGGCATTGCCCAAGCAGCGGTTAGGTTGACCGGAGACCCATATCATCGCCCGATCGGAGTTCATCAGTGTCCGGTGCATACGCTCCACTTTGCACTTGGAAGCGGAGGTATCGGGAAGCGTCGACTGGTGTTTGCATTACAAGAGCCGAAGGCCATGAATTCACGATCCTGAAATCCCGCACCTACGTCAGATCTGTTGACCTTCACGTCGCTCCATATTGACGTTCAGATTCCGGCACGAACATCATGAAGTTTCTTTCGGGATTCATCCTTCATCTGAAGCAAGTAAGCACGATTAGATCTGGGTCCGTAGCTCACGATTGTAAGCAAGTGCTTGTTCCCGCTACGATCAGGACTGATGTCAGTCTTCAAGTCCATACTCAGCACTACTACTCTATACCAGATTAAGTGCTCCATTTTTAAATATTGAACGTTTTATATTGTTCCAGAGCAGGAGCTCTCAAGTCTTACCTGAACTAACTATAGTGTTGTGTGCTGGACGGGGGCAATGCTGCGGTGATTTCAGCTGTCTTTGGCGAGCAGAAAAGACGCGCAGGGAGTCTGCCCTCCCGCTCCAGTCGTTGTTTTCCCATGTGAGGTGGCTTGAAGTCATTGTGTCCGTCGGCTTGGGTGCACAAGTCCATACAGCTCTGCAACGTTAAGAACGCAGCATTCAACGCACGGGGTGGCAGCTCCCAATACGCTCCCGTCGTGGTCGCGATGAGGCCATCGAGGCTGCGAGCTTTCTTCTTCCTCTGCCGAGACTGGATCACTGTAAAACCTCCAAGGTCACAACAATTCATGTCGGGGCTGTTAGGAGGTTGACATCGCAGCTCCACCTGTATATTGCAGTGCTCAACGGCAACAGCGAAATCATGGTCGCACGGGTGATGTGAGCGGGAGCGTTGTCTTGCTGAATGACCACCCACCCGTCGGTTGGCCATCTCGCACAAATTGACGGCAGCACTTTCGTCACCAGCTTCTCGCGATAGGTGTTCTTAGTCACTGAGACCTCCTTCGTCTCAAGCGTTCAGCAGGTCGACGCAGACTAGAGCGCTTAGCAGTCACTTGCTTCGTAAAGACCCAAATTCCGAGCTTCCCGTCGAAAAACGTTCCATCAGTGTAATGAGGCCTACTGATCGCCGCTAACGTCATCACACGAGCCACGAAACGCTTGCTCTTCACGCGTCGCATCGGTGCAGGTTCATCCGGCAGCAACTGGAAGCGCCGCTGCGGCTCCGAAATGTAGAAAAAAAATCATCCAGATGCACAGTGTTGTACATACCGGAGAAGAGCATGCATGTCTTGTCAACGTACTCCAAGCAAAACCCAGCCGCGTTCGCTTGTTTTCAGTAGTGGTCAGTAGTGGGCGGACCACATTGTTATAGGAGCGCAGACTGCCGCGCTTTAACTCTCGAAAAAGCGTTGTCGGAGGAAGGCTACAAGCTTCAGCTGCGGAACGAATAATCGAGCGTCGAGCAAGAGGTGTCTGCCATAGAACCTCGAGGGCTTGGCTACGGTCTCGGTGCCGACGCCCGCTGTTGTGCTTACGGGAAACGGCGCGGTAGACCCCTGATCGCTTCATCTCGCGTTCAGCACGCTTCCAGATGCGGCAGACCGTCTTGACATGCAGGTGAAGGTGTAGCTACCTCAGCCTTGGCCCCTTCCCGGGGCGATCCATTCTTTAGACGCGTCAGTAGACACTGGACCACCTGGTCCAGCTCACCCGCTGTAAGGTTGCAGGTGCGGCGACGGGAGCGGTCGCAAGCAGGCATATCTGCATCGGTCAGCATTGTTGTTTCAACCGGCGCTTCGTCCTCTCCCACCCTCTCGAAGAGTGTCATGTTCGTGAACTCAATGATTAACGGCATGGGCACCGTGGTCGAGTTCGTGGTCGACCTCAGCGCGTTTGTGGTGGAGGCCAGCGCGTACGCGGTGGTCGAGTCCGGTACGGGCGCGGTGGTCGGGCGCAGCATGGGCACGGTGGACGAGTAGTGCGGCGGCGCGGTGGTCGAGTTCAGCATGGACGCGTTGGGCGAGTGCAGCCTGGGCGCGGTGGTCGAGTCCAGTACAGGCCCGGTGGTCAAGTAGGGCGCCAGCGCGTTGGTCGAGTTGTGCACGGAAGCGGTCAAGTCCGGTGCATACGAGGTCGAGGCCAGCGCGAGCATGGGCAGCGTGGTCCTGAGTGGTGCGGACCAAGTTATGGTTGGTGATGTTGGTTCAGCTTGGTCGGGAGGGGCGAAATCTTGCGATGACAGTTAATTTTCATTGTGGAAGAAGAAGGCCACTCACGCGTTTCACCAGGTTAGCGCCAAAGCTTGGCGCCTTGTGGAGCTGCGCACATGAAACGAATGGTGGCGGTACGTCGCATCTTTTGGTCTTAAGGCTCACCCTGTTGTGGTTCAAATGAACTAATATCGCACCTTGTTCTGGAAGGGAGCTCTTAATCTGGAATGGAGTAGTACTCCGACTTCATCTGTGGGTGTGGATGCGGATGTATCCACGGCTGGTTTCTTCGATTTAGTCTGTTTGGTCTATGCACATGATATGTGGAACGCAGCTTCTTTGCCACAAGTTCCGTATCTTTGTTACCCTATTAGTGTATATCCGAAGCAGATCTTGGCAGTTCACGTGCTCGAGGCAACCGTGCTAGTGCTGGAGCGTTGACTTTCGCATGATTTCACCACGAAGAATACACAACTTTCGTTGTTGCTCGGCGACTGCAACGATGTCCTCATGCCAGTTGGCTAACTTGTACTGGGATATGCCAAACGTGGCTGTGATCCCGTGTTCTCCAAGATGGGTTGCTGGCAGTAGGTTTTGATCCAGACCGGGGACGAAGGGTACCTCGCGACGCAGCACAGTACGCGAAGAATACAACTGCCTTTAGTGCTTGTGTGCAACATCCCTCCCTTTTCAACGTCAATCGTCAAACAGGAGGGCGATGTGCCAAACAATGCGGTCCAGTACGAGAACATGTAGGGTGAAGTTCATAAATCACTCCGCCAGTCGTTGGCATCAACCACGGGTTAAGTGCCGAGGCCATCTTGACCTCCGCGCTCTCACCGCCACTTTCACCACCAGGCGCAAGATATCGCTGTTGAGGTGATCTCTGGATCTGGTTCGGCTTGGTGCACTGAGAAAACGTGTGGCTGGTTTCTCGGCAGTCTAGTCGTTTTACGCTCGTTAGCCTGATAAGTTGCTGTGAGGTCGTGGTCCTTGTCGATGCTGTTTGTTGAGCTACTTGAGCTCTGTTGTTTGCCTCTCAGATGGCCACTATTCTTGTAGGGTTATTGCTGCTGCTCTGTTGACCGCGCTAATACTGAGGATGGCCGACTGTGTTGCCGCGGCCACCCTGTCTTGCCTGGCCAACGCGATGACCATCACCTTGAGAGCGAATTTAAAGGTCAAGCACTTTGTCCAGCCCCACCATGATTTTTCTTGTTTAAAGCTGATCTCGTTAATTCTGCTCGACGGTGTTGGCTTCACCTCGGGTATGCGTTGCTGCAGACAGTTCCGAGTAGCAACTGGGATCTATCCCTAATCATCAACCGCTTAATGTAATTCATGCACATTACGTACTGCTTCCACGTATCGCATGCGGCTTGTCTGTGTCGAGGCGCTTACCAAACTCATACTGCGTGAGGCTACAGCCGAATTCCATCTCCAGATGGGCAACCAGATCTTCGTAGGCGACATCGCGGCCCCACGTGAAGTCATGGTAAGCTCTGCTCGCATTGCCATTCCGGAAGATTCCACGCCTAAGCTCGCTTGGCCACGTCAACTTTTGAGGAGGCGCTCCTTAAGAACGCAATGTTCCGGAGGCTTTCAACTCCTGCTCTGAGACTTGGGTACTTCAGTGAATATCCTTGCGCTTAGTGGCCTCTCCACTATCGGGTATTCTGATGTCGCCTGCGTTAATTCCGGCGGGTTCTGTGCAAGCTCTGTTATCTGCCCTTGCTTGTTTAGTGTTGCGAAGCCTCCAGAAAATTTATGCAGTCCAGGTGTTGCATTATTCGTCGCTGCTCCTTTCTGGACAGTGATCATCATCTTACCTAGATCTTGTAGTTTCCTGCTGCGACCCGCCTTGGGGTTTTAGGGCTGCTACTTCATTTGGTTTGCTGCGTACCGCCCAACATGGGTCCGTCGTCGGTACCGGAGGTCAACTCGTCATCACCGTCGGCTGCTAATTAATAACTGTTACTCAAATGCCGAACGCCTGTTGTCCAAAGGTAATTCTGAAGTTCTGTTGCTCTGTCTGAAAAATACGGTGCTCGGATTGCAGCCCTTACCACAATAGAATGTAACGCTGAACGCTTGCCACTTTATTTTCAACATCAGAACGCTGAAGCGATGGTTGGACGCAGCCTATAATTAAGTGCAATGCAGCGCCTCATGGGTTTCTGTCTTTGGACCTGCAGCTCTCCATCGGCTCCTTCTTCCGAAGACGTGGAGGAAGCGACGGACCTGCCCGGAAACGAAAGCGACGCCACCGTCGTGTTGGCGTACGTGTCGGGAGATGAAGACAGCGACGTCAACAACAATGGCAACGGTGACAATGGTAACGGCCCTAGCGGCTTGGAGCTCCCTGTGGTGGCGGGCGCGTTCCCCACAGGCGAAGGCCCGCGAGACGGCACCCAATCGGACCTGTCCGGTGGGGAAGTGATAGCCTCAACCTTGGACAGTGCAGAACGCTTATGCAACAGGAAAAGACCAGCGTGACCGCACCCAGCCAGACGCGTATGGCGGTGAGCTGGCTGGTTCAGCCGTGCCTGTGGATAATCATGATTCAGACGCCTCTCTTGATTTTGGAAGTGATACCGATGGTTTTGGGGTTGCGCTCCCGAATAGTTTAGCAGCTCTCCATAGGCATACAGCCGAATCGGGTTTTACAACTCATTAGCCGAGGCTGAAACAAGCTCTGCACGGCTTCAATCGATTCGTCTATACCTATCGGACTAGATACCTTTCGCCATTTGTGCTTGGGAAGATGTACCAGTGTCGTTCGCATCTAGGATGCGCGCATCACTTCTAGTTATCCACGGACCGCGCAGACGAAACGTCGTTTAGTTACGAACTTCTACAACAAGGACAGTACTGCGGACCAAGTGTTCATTTACCTGCGCGAGGTATTTCGCTAGTGCTGAAACTAGAAATTGATGCACTGCTAAACCTTGGCATGTCAGCAGGACGAGTGCGAAACACGATGCTTTTCAAGTACATACGAGAGCCTGGTATGCTGCAATATGTGCCTGCAGTTTGTAAAATGGAAAACCGTAAGGCTTACCTGAAGAAAAAAGCCATGGGCGGCTGGGAGAAAACAAATTCGCAACTTTAAAGAGCTGGTATGCTCTCAAAATATGTCAGGACCGCGATACATTCTATCGTGTTGATGGAAACTACATCGCCGATGTGAACGCAATGATCGTGCTTGATGATTTTTAGCACATGGTCACCATGGGAGACAAAGAAGTTGCATCGATGGGCCTTGTTGTCACTACCCGAGCTCATTTTAAAAAAAGTCCGCCAAGCAGTGCAAGATCAATGTGCTGACTTGGTAATGTCAACCGATGGTACTTATCGGATCCATTTTGGTGGGTGGACTCTCGTGGATTGTAGTGGCATCTCAGTGGAGTCGACGGATGCTGGATATGTACAACGGTTTCGGCCCTGGTTGTACATGTTCGTTCGCACTGAGAACACATTTGCGTAAGAGCAGTTATTCCGAGCTTTGATCAAGTACGCACAGGTATTTACGATGTAGATTGGCTGTGCGCAGTGCTAATATTGATCACTCTGACGCAATTGCCTCTGCGCTGGTCTCGGTGTGGCCAAGGATCGAGATACTTACATGTTGGGAGCATCTTCTACGACAGACTCGCAAGCAGTCAAAGCTGTCGATAGCGAAAACCTTCGTGATCGACCGAGTGAAACCACACATTAGGTTGTTACACACTCTCTCTCTAAAACAATTTCGTGCACTGACGAAGAGAGTAGTACAAGCTTGGAGAGATTAAAATGAAATTGCTCTTGCCGATTGGCCACAAGCTGTGTACCTGACTCCTCGCTGGGAACGCTGGAGTGTAGGCAGCTCGTCAATCCCAGGATTTTTACCAACTCAACAGCCTATCGAGAGCCACCATCTAGTAATTAAGGTCCTTGCGACAGACTACAAAAAAGCCCCGACAATCTCGGTGTTAAACTCTGTGTGCCCCGAGTATTACTGTACGACGCAGCGAATTTGTCGTCGGGCAGCCAAGGTCACTACTCCGAAGGTAAGTGTCACTTTCCAGCATCATTTCAGTTAACCCACTCACTGATTAACTATACAATTGTCCAGGTCCTTTGCCATTAGGTGCGGTGATGAAGGTGGAAGACTTCTTACTCGACTCTCAAAATTATAGCATTGTTACCACCAAGGTGACTAAGCGCCCCGCTCGAATATTTTTCAACAGCACCAGGTCTATGGTACATTCCAAATACCGTTCCGGATCGGCTGTGACAGCAACAAGAACTGAAAGGTATGATGCAAAAGTGCCTCTGCGTGCATCACAGAACCTCATATATGTATGCTCCAGATTTCAGCGATCGTTGCGAGGCTGACTTGACCATGAAGACCCTATCGTAGATACCCAAATTATTTTTTTCTTCTCTACATCAAGTCACGCTCAATTATCGACTTCTGGTCCAAATGGAGCCAATACCAATGCGATCGAGATGGCGACTTCCCATGGTAAGTTTTACGCAAGTGTTCGCGGGAATATTACAGACGCAAGCTGACGATGTATATGTAGATTGAGTTATTCGCAGGGCGCTGAGCTGCACATGTAAGAGATACAAACATTCGAGATGGATCTGCTCTCATGTTATTCCTTCTCTGCATCTTCTGGACAAGTTGAAAATCGCTCAGGCGCTAGAGACAGTCCCGATGCACGGTCCACCTGGACGACCACAAACCATTGGAGGCGGGTTGCATCGCGACGACGCGTGTGACGTTGATCGACTCATCGACATTTTCACTAAACAGCCGGGAAGGGCTTTAAAATGGCCGGTGGTTAAGGAGTTGTTGCGGAGGATGGTGGTCCCAGACCACCGTATTGGGCAAGTTGCCGGTGTCGGCTATCTCCTCAGAACGGAGTATACATCTGGACAGCGACGTTCGTTGACAGAGGACGGAAGGAGTACAAGGTGAAGAAGCTTGCACACGCCGTTCGCAGATCTCTCGCTATGCAGGCCAACGTGCATCCGCTCAAGGCTTCGCTTCTAATATAAGATAATACACGCCTTTCACGTCCCCTTACTGCAGTTTAACCATCGCGACAGTTTGTCAGGGTTCTAGCTCGAGATGCCATTGCACAGCAATTCAGCATTGATTTTCTGTCTGTTAAGTTCGCAACAGATTCATGGTTGCAACAGCAGCAGTGATTTGTGCACAACAGGCGTTCAGCACCTGAGCAACAGATATTGATATTATCCCATCATCATCCTGCTGCTCGACTTCCTCGTCCACGGTTAGTCCCCCCGCAATTCCTGTAGCTATTGTCGTCTGACATTTTGTCCTTCCGGATCGTTCTCTGCTGGAGCTCGATTTCGTTATCGCGGTCCCATCGAGCTTTCAGCACCGCAACCTTGTCTTCATCTGACAGATGCGTGCTATGGGCTGATGGGCTCGATCTTGAGCCGAGGTCAGAAAGCGCAGGCTTAATCGGCTCCACTCGTGTAGCCCATTGTGTTGACCAATCAAAGGCAGCGAAGCACAAATCAAAGACGTTCGTGTGGCGCCGCCGTTCCCCGTAAGCATTACGTAACACCGCAGAATGGACCCGCTCTGCCCTTGCAGCACGTGCCATGTATCCAAGTCCGTGAAGTCGAGCTTGCCTGTGGCAGACATCGACACTGCCGTTCACTTAACAGGCTGCCGCTTTGACTCAAAACCTGTTGCGACTCCCACGACCGCGGAGGGATTGCCTACTGACGAAGATGATACGACTTGAGTAGTTGATGGTTAAACTGAAACGAACATACAAATTGTTTGCGTCCTCGTTCGAGCTACAGCTGTCGCTCCTCTTTGCTCACCTGTTAGTTACTTTGCGACATTGTTCATAGGCAGGGATGATGTCGTCGCCTTTTTCTCTGATGTCATTGCTTACTGAAAAAATGAAAGAGCTGTCTGTCGTAGCCGCGCTACCATACCGTTTCATTGCTTGCTTCGTTTGGTTGCTGTACTGGCGATCACTGCGAGCCCGACCGCTAGATATCACTTGCCACGTTCTCATCCTTACAGTCATCATGACTCACCGTTAACATAATGGTGACGTCAGCGTTGAGCGTTTTGAGTACTTGAACCAGTTATATTTGCTGAAACCAGTTTTCTCGAACCGGACCAACACGGTCCGCGATAATTACCGTAAGTTGTTTACGCCACCGATGATTGGGTGATCAGGATGATTGGTCAAGCGCAGAGTGCGATCCATCGTAACTTCACATCACGAGCTGGTGAGAGAACCAATGCACGCGTGCTGCGTCAAGCCCGTTTGATAGTTAAAATTACAGCTTATAGAAAGTTTAGTTATACTGCGAAAGGATAAGTGTGTGTGTGTGCAGACTACGTAATGAAGGCAGTGTAATATCTAGTAAATCATCCACTTTCGAGTATTTCTTCTTCAACTCAAGTGGGGTTCACTCCGGCCCCGGCACCAAGTGCAGAACTCCCTTCGCTCAATCCAAGCCTATCTTCAAGGCCCCAACACCTTTAACAAGTCCCAAATGGTATTGGTAGAAAAAAAAATTGAAAACGTCTGGTAAAAAAATTGTTTTGCTGGTGCCATAGTTGGCGACCGCGATTTGTCACACTACAATAGCGTTCAATCATTACTCGAACATTATAAAAGTTTGTCTAGGTGAGAAAGACAAACGTGTTTTTAAGAGGTACATAGTGTATCGTTCGATGCCACGAGCTCCCGCTCGAATTCGTTACGAGCTGACTCATCATTGGTGACAAATATAATATTTAAACGTTAACGATAATGCACCGCAAAAATCACCTTAGCTCAAACTTGGTCTTGTTGTCGTCGTTGAACTCGTTCATCACGGTTGTAATGACACCATCACCACTACCAAAGTACTGCGCTACAAGATCCCTTGGCTTTGCCTTCGAAAGAGCCCTGATTCCTTTTGGGCAATCATGAACGCAAAGCAGAGCACGACCTACTTCCCGGTCGCCTGATGCCCGGTGAGAGTCGCCATCGGCTCTATCGGGCGCACTCGGGCATTCTATCAGAAGTAAAGGTGCTATGAATACGCTACATCCAAATCGAATCTGTTCCTGGTCTCCAGGTGCATATCGTGGAGCGATGCTACTAAATCAGGCATGTTAGGAAGTTTGGTTCTAATTCATCAATGACGAGTACAATACTAAATAACCGAGCGCAACCGCTTAGCGTTCAGGGCATCCACGAGGCCCGACATGATGGGGATTTGCGTTATAAACGACGCTTTATACTGGTGCCGAGCCTTGTAGGGTTTAACGACATCTCCTCGTCGCGCATCGTTTCTCCAATGAACTAAGCAAGCCTCCTCCTGTGGAACGACGGTCCCTTCGCTTTTGTTGCGTACTTTTCATTGCTTGCACAACGAACGTGCACAAAAAACGCCTTAACGTAGTCGCGTTTTCCGTGGCCATACCGACATTACTGTGTTTTGGCTGTTAAACTTAAATAAGGGAGTAAATCAGGATACAAAAGAAGAATATTGTGCGCAATATCGCTGCAGACAGCAAGTTTATCGAGAGCTTGTAGCTTGTGTGATCAGCTTGGAAACATGACATGGTAATTGTCGCTTACTATTGTCAGCATTTTCATCTTGTGGTCGGTACAGTTTGCCTTAAAGTGTCCAAAATCACAGCACGTAAAACACACCCTGTCTTTTTTACGATCACTCGGAGGTTCATGTTGCTATGTAGCTACATCAAGGTCCCAACGATCACCGCCACGACGACCGGGGCGGTGATTTGGTGTTCCTGCTACTTTCGTTCTGCGTCCCGAGCCTCGATTTCTGTCAAGTTCCTAGGCCTCTTGCCTGTTGATCGGAAGCTTCATCAATGAACACACGGAGTTCCTCGGGGGGAGGGGGGGGGGTAATGCCCCGGACGTTACAGCACCTCGAAGCTGCTCAAATACATATTGGTCGAGCAGACTGTCCAGCAATATCGAATCATGTATGCTGTTCACCTCGTATCCGTTGCTGGCCCCATCCGTGTTCGACCGACACATCTTGGCCGTGTTCTCTTGAACGTCCTCGCTCCATGGACACTTAATGGTCTTCCGTCCTTCAAGGAGACGCTGTATAGTTCTCTCGCGGATGGCTGCATTTTGTCGCTTCTCGTAATCTCGACTAGCGCCGCCCACACAAATAAAAAAAATCAAAAATAAGATCATTAATCCAAATAAATCTTTAGTATAAAAATTGATCGATATCATACAAGATTTATTAATTATTATGGTGGTTTAGCACATACAACTAGTAGGATTTGAACCTACAACTATACCGTTATGAGCGGTATGCTCTAACCAATACACCCTCGGTTACGGTCTCCGCAGTGATCGGTTTGCTGGAGACCCTAGCTGGGAGAGGGATTGTGGTGCCTATCATGTTGATGATTTAAAGTGGGTTCTTGCCGAAATGGTCTGCGTCTCTTCACGAATAAGTTGTTCCCGTTTGAATTTCCCTTTAACGATATCTAGAAGCCCGTGCTAACGAAAATCGTCCGCATCGCCAACTTCAACCTTCGCCTGTCCTTGCTATCCCAGGTGTATAAAACCCCTTCCGGCTTCGACTCGTCGTTTACTTGTCCATCTTGAACATGTGGTGTAGCGGGATCGGTCAAAATAGTCGACCGAGCACTGAATACCGATCGACCGAGCTAAGCGCTTGAGCACTAGTTCACTAGCATAGAGGCAGCCAGCCAAAATACGATCCGATCCTTTCACCACAGCACTAGATCTCCTACCCTTGACTTGCCGACAACTTGATAGACCATGTACTTCCCAGTCCGCGGTCGCTTAAGTCGCCCAATGCAAATTCGAGCCTGACTGTTGTTTATCATTTCTTGTCCTATCTTCCACCCTGAACTCCACCCAACCACCCAGATTTATGTCCCTTTTCAACCACTAAACACACACTGCCGCCAAGCTTGCACATCTCCTAAGATGACGGCAAATCGGCTCCCGATCGGCCAGATCCCTGAAGTGGAACCTGATCTGCAAACTCAGGTCGAACCTGTACGCCGATCTACCGGAAGTTGTGTGCCGATCTGATCGAGGCCGAACTTGATCGGTCGCGATCCGTCGGTCGCCAGCAAGGCTCGATCCTGTTCCTTCGCTTCATCTGCAAGGCATGGCGCTGATTAGGCCGAGTACCAACCAGAAGTAACTGAATCATGATTGGCTGCACTCCGATCGAGGACCGATCCAGGTCGAGGATAGGTCGGGATCAACGGTGGTCCGATCGGGAGTCGATTCAGATCGCCCGGGAAAACATCTGCTGTTCCGATCAACCTCGACCTCCGTCCCTTGCCCCGATCCTCATTCAATAACTTATCTGATCGGTGACTGCCGTGATCGAGGTTCCATCGGTACCAGCTATGGGTGGGCCATGCCAGATCGGACCCGATGTGTCTGACCTCGATCGGTCCCGACCCTAGCCGCTTTGGTCGATATCGAAACCAACAACCGATCTGAGCTAAGGTCACCATGACCGAGGGTAGCAGATATCGGATCGAGCCATATCGTCCCCGACGTGCATGCCATCGCCCGGTTTCGATCTCCGATTGTCATGCGTTGCCTTGATCTCGATCTCAGGTGTCTATCCGATCCAAGATCGGTCGAAGCCGGTCCGACAATCATGATTGATTCGTTCTTGATGATTGTCTTCGTCTTGGTTCCCTTTATCGAAGAATCCCCTCACGGATCCTGGTTTGGTCGAGCACTGTCCCGCATTTATATCATATCTTGATCTGGATGGATCGTCCCTTTTCCTCATTGCCGGGACTGTATTTTTCGCAGATCTGGCACTTTCCTTGGGATCTGATATACTTGGTTCTCCACAAATACCTTACAGTGCGAGTTCTCTTAGGCTCATAACCCTGTTGATAAACGAATCCCTACGAGGCAAGGTGGTAAAATATTGAACTGATGTATTTAAGCTACCGCCCCTTTCCTACGGTGGTTACATTTGTAGGTGTTCCCTCAAGGCGTCGGTTGCTAACCACGACTTCCAAGTATCAACTATAATATGTAACGGTACATTCCTTGTCTAGATGCAAAGCTACTTCTCGTACTTAAGCAGTTGCTTCAACATGATAGTCCTGGAAACGATTTCCAACACGGCTCGGTACAAGGCTTGGCTAACTGGGAAGCTCGGCGCTAGACCCGGCTCATCAAATACCGCGTAGCCGTTCTTCACGAGCACTGCGCTCAGGGTTTTCTATCCGTTATGCTCGGTCGCAACCGCTCGGTCGGTTAGGTGACCTTCACCCCTCTTTCTAAGACGATGCGCGTAAAACCACTTCCGTTGAGAATATCTTGCGTAAAGTACCATATTTTCCCCTACAATTTTTCAAGCAATACGGCAAGCCCAAAGTGTATTAATTTATGAATCCACGCCGTGTGCCTCTAGCTTAGAAACTTCCTGCGAAAGGGCCAATCCCCTGGTACTCCTAGTTTATACATAAAAAACTATTATACCCAATCAAAAAACAATATGTTTTCTGTAAAATGGTTGGTAGACAGCGCTCGATGCCCTGTAGGAAACGTGATACACTTTCAAAATACAAGAGGTTAAAAAAAGTGGTTGACTGAGGTCGACACTACCTACGACAGCAGCGCTTGATTCACATGAAAGCTGCTAGGCAAGGAGGGTATTAAGAATTATTTTAAAAAGCATTTCCCTCTATAGTACAGTCGAGGTTTAACGCAACACGGTACAGTTGCAGACTTCATTTCCATATTGCTGCAGATTTCTGTCCAAACTATATACATTATATTTACTCATACCGACATTTACCTGTCATATGGGCCGCCATAAATGCATGTGAAGCTAGCTAGGGCTATAGAGCCCACGTGTCAGAAACAGATGAATCGTACGTATTTGCATTATAGTTGCACTCATGATTTGGCGCAGCACGCACTCATCAACTGGGAACGACAGAAGCAGCAGGAAAGAATCGCGGAGACTGCGCGCCAGCTAAGCCGAGTGGGTGCACGCAGTTGGCACACTAGGAGGTCGGTACTCGCCCTCGGAGCTTCACAGGCGTCCTTGTGCTACTCTGGCTCACACACTAGCTAACTATGGCGTCTTTTGTATGCGTATTTGGCATCAAGCCGGCTGGTAAACGCGTGGCGACTTCTCGGCAAGCAGGCCGTTTAAATGCTTGTGCATTCGGATGCGCTAATGTGTGTGCAAGTGATCGGCGCACTGCTAAGCATGTCGCCTCTGAACTGCTCAAAGGCTAACATCATGCTGTTTCTGCACAGACAGCATTTGCTGACGGTGGTCTTCCAGCAGCTCAGCGAGGGTGATGCTGACGGGATCTCGAGGGCAGGGGAACAGAGGTGCGTATTTGTGCATACAGCACTGCTGGGGTGGGTGCAATTGTTAACGCGATACTGCCGCTACTTGTGTCTGGCTTGCAGATCATATAATCAACACCGGCCTCCTCACGTCGCACACTCTGGCTTATATATGGCCGTACTCCGATCGGAATACTTACTATCGTGCTCCTCCAGAAGCGATGCCCCCGTTGACGGATAAAGGCTAATGTATTGATGTTAATGCTCTATCTGAGATCTTTGTTTCCTCTGCAGTTGCCATATCATCTTTCGAGTACACGCAGCAACGTCGGGAGATGGGAGCCGATATTAAGAGCCCAGCAAAAGCTCGTAGTAGCCCGGTTGAACCAGTCGTCCCCTCAGGAAAGACATGTTGCTGTGCGCGTGTATCGTTCAGAAGGCCAATGTGCTTGAATTCTCCTGTAATTGTATCTTTCGCCAGGTTCGCCCACGCGCTTGAAATCCATGCAGCAATATCAGATCGTGACTGAGCGTGAGTTCAAAGCCATTACCAGGCTTCGTGCGCGGTTTCCTGCGGCGCTGAGGACATGCGGACCTAATGTTGCTGTTGTCCAAGACGTCGGACGCAGTGCCATCACACTCGCGGTAAGCTAACCACAATGAAGACTCCTGCTGTCGTTGCTGTGGTGCCTGACTTGCTTCTTGTTCTTGTTCTGCTTCTTGTGTAGCAGCAAAATGTTGCTGGTATTTCTCATTCCCAGATCCTCGGCATAAGCTTCTAGCTGCTGCTGCACCTCCACCGCTCGTCGCACTACCTGCTGCTCTGTCTCTTCTGTCCGCCGCGCCACCTTTTCCCGTCACACCGCCTCCACAGAGTGGTGCTTAGCGACCTGCTTTCTCATCTGAGCTACCCATGCTTGACGAATCTGATCTTTAGTGACTTGTTCCACGTAAATGTTGGCCGGCTGGCAGACATATGTGTACCGTGGTGGCACTTTCCGCAGTAAGGCCTTAATAGACGATGCATATTGACAAACCTTCTCCGCCTAATGTCCCAACAAGTCATCCCGGAGCAGCAAAATGGGCTCTGCGCAGTTCTCACGCTAGCGAAGTGAAATTTAAGAAAGCGATGGACCACTCGGTATCCCAAACATTTGACACCCTGATGACTTTTGAGCGGCGCAATAGTTTTCCATAGCGTCCTGCCGAAGCCGTCTCGAAATTTTGTGTTCGCTACGCGCTCATCTAGTTTGGTCGATGGGCGCGTTAAATAAACAAATCAAAACGGGGGGGGGGGTTGCCGTCGGCATCGCCAAGAAGCATTGAGGTTGCACATTCTTTCTCTTTGCCGGCACATTTGATCCATACAGTGCGTGCATTGCACGAATCGATAATTATACTAGGCAAATATTCAAAGAAGACAGTAACGTTAAAGTTAGTAAATCTCAGAGCCTTGAGGTGAATTGTTTTGATACAGCAAAATTACTTGTTTGATCGGCGTAGTATGGCTTCGATATACCTTGCTCCACCATTGCTTGTCGAACTCTTGCTGTAAATGCTGCTGTAACCTGTGCAGCGTCGTCTGGGGTCGTCTGTCTTTGTCTTGTTCTAGCTATAAATGTAACTTCGCTTGTAACCAGCCAATTTGTGTTCTGCTTACGTTGCTCCATCGGCAACGTAAGCACCGTCACTATAACAAGAAACAGTTGCACTGTCCACATTAAAGACATTTTTGATTGGTTGAATATTGATGGAACTTATAACAAAACGGTCCTTATAACGGGTAAAGATCGGTACGTTTTAATTTAATGCGGCATATTTTGATGTCGCCTTCAAATCGAGTCCTGGGTGGAGCTCATCAGGTTGCGTAAGTAACGGGGTATATATATGTAGGGTTTGCTGCGAGGGCCGCGATAAATCCCATGCCAGCAACGTAAACCCGTAATCACGACGTTCATGATGAATTTCAGAACGGAAGGTCTTGGCCACATCGTGATGTCGTGTAACTCACAGCAGTTTTATCCAATCGAAAATCGTATAAATGTGTCGCATCAGCTGTTGTGCAATCAAGTGCAGTACAGACAACGACGCATAAATCCACCACCACAAAAATACGGCATTGAACGGTGGTCACTTTTCAAACCCCATACTAATGCCATTATTCGTTTTGACCAATCAAATCATGTCGATTAGAAATTTTAAACCCAATTACGAACATGTAATGAGGAATGGCTCTAAGTAAAATAAACTGCATTAGAGATCGACCAAATCTTACTCATTTCGCAATACCGCGCCCCAAGCACAGCGTTAGCATTAAGCAGAAGCTCGGGGGCGTTAGCGTTCATCAACCAAGTCGGCGTTGAGGAGGTGGCACGGAAGCTTAGCGTTGCCCGTGGAACAGTACACGGGTGGGCCAAGCAAGCCAGAGCCATCCGCGAATTCAAGAACAATGCATCGTCGAAGACTTTGAAAGGCCAGGGACGAAAGGAACTTTTCCTTAAGTCCCTGCCCTTGTAACCTACATGAAAGACGTTCGACGGGACGAAGCCGTAAGCTTATATATTATTATTATTGACCTAATTAACAGAAATTGTGACTAACTTATTAATAATTTCTTTTGTGATTTTTTAACTGTACACTTTAGGTTCTTTCAACCTCTAGAATGATTGAATTCATGTGCAGGATTCTCCCAGGCTGGATGACTCTCTATCTCGATGGCAAAGAGAACGGTGAGGTCGCACTTGAGCGCATGGTGCAGCGTGTAACAAACCGGTACGTACATATTGATTAAATTCAATTTAATGCTAATTTACCATGATTACGTTTTTACTTTATCTTATTGTATTGGAGTTATGGATTTTCTGCGCAAAAGCCGCAGGCTGCGAAAAAGTCACTTGCGGAGTTCGAAGAAGTCCGGGCGGCTTTTTCACTAGAGTTTTGGGCTAGTACGGAACGTACGAAGGTGGCGGCATATTAACGTTAACGAAACCGCCATTTTGTTTGATATGCCGCAGACCAAGAGCTGGGCACTGAAGGGGCGCAGAAACTCAGCGCGCATTTTGGGAATTAACAAACGCGCGGGTCGATTGACTACTGTTCTGACTGTTCGAGAGGATCGTAATTTTATTTATTTGCTAATTATTATTTAATTTATTAATATTCTGTGATATATTATTATGAATGTTAGGAAAAAAAAATACGGATTCTATTTGTTGTACGCGGCGTTCCTGGTGGGAAATTGAGCAGGACGAGCTAGAAACATACCCGGATGGACATTTTTACGCAGTTCAAGAAAACTCATGGATGGACAAGGACGTCTGAAGGCTATATGTAAAAAGGTTGTTAAATATGAAATAGATGACCCCGCTGTTCTTCTCCTTGACAACTTTGAGTGTCATGTTTCGGAGGAAGGACGGCGGGTTGTAGCAGAGGAAGCTAACGCTACTGTGGTCCCATTACCACCGAACAGTACGTCGGTTTGTCAACCTCTTGAAGTCGGCGTAATGGGACCACTTAAAGCGAAGCTAAGAAATAGTGCTAGACGCAGCGGAGGTACCGCAAAAGCAAAACGGAAACCTACCGCCCATGTTTTCTTCCCATGTATAGACCTGTTTCGGAAACATGTTTGACCATGTTTGTAATTTATGAATTATCTTGCAGTTTTATTTTGGCGCCACTCATTTCCGCCACGTGTCGCTCAAACGAGAAGCCCCCCTCCCCTTCCCTCCCACCTGCTGCCCCGTGAGCTCTGCCAGCCCGGAGCGCTCCACGGTCGCCCGCACAAGCATTGCTCCTCGCCGTACCCCGACGCCCCCCAAACTCCATCCGCCGACGCAGAGAAGGCCACTTGTCGCCGCGCTGGTGGTGCACCGAGCCGCAATGCGCCAGAAACTGAGATGAGTCGCATCGCGCCCAAAACCTGATCTGCTCCTAGCGCCTGTTGGGATGGAATCTAACGCGTGTTGGAGGAAGGTGAGAGGTACGCTTAACGCTGCACGAAGAGGGTATGATCTCTGTCAGCTAATCTTGCTTTGTTCGTGCTTGTTTGCGCTTCAGCAGGTCCTTCACACAGCCAGAACCCCGGGATCGCTCCTGAGTCCTGTGATCGCTTCCGCTTCCCTGTATCGATCCCGCTTCCCGTGACCCCTTCTGCTGCTGCAAGTGTACGTGTACGTGGAGACGCACATTCACATGTTTTAACGTGCTTCCGCCAGGTTTCTGTGTTCCCACCATTTGTTGCCCATGGTTTCTACCATATTGCTATGCATTCACAGCTATCCAGGAAGAGTTATGGCTCACACAAAGAAGACAGGACCCATCCTGCGTGCAATGAACAGAGAGGAGGAGAGGGAGACCGAGATGGCTGCGAGCAACATTGAAGAATATGATGAAGGCGATTTAATGAGGTCAGACAGTGACGAAACAGACAGTGATGGGATTGCACCTGTGCAAGATACTGGTGCACTCACTTGTGACGAGGTCTCTCCCCGTGATGAGGCTGAAAGAGAAGGCGAAGCAAAAGATGCTGAACGCGAAGAAGAACAAGAAGTAAATGTTGCGCAGCACGGAGCCATTCCGACAGTGACGACAGTTTGTGGAGTGAAAGTGGTGGTGAAAGCACTGCAAGTACAAGTGCTTCGGTGAATACGTCAACAACGCGCAAGCGAGCATTTTCAGACTGTGCTGGACAACTTTATTTCGTGACCGAGCTAAAGCACTACCACAACAGCTGGAAAAGGTTCGAGGAATATCTCGAAGAGTACAAGAGAGAGAACTGGATAGTCTGGCAGTTTCCGAGACGCTGAATGTCCGTCTGCAGAATCGTCAGATCAGATCCTTCTGATCTGAAAATTCCTTCTGATTTAAAGATTCCACAGGCGAACATTCAGCGTCTCAGAAACTGCCAAGACAATCCAGTTCTCTCTTCAGATCTTTCAGATCTGAAGATTCCGCAGGCGGACATTCAGCGTCTCGGTGCGCCGGGAAAGAGTTGTCAGCACTACCTCTCGTTTCAGAAAAGCTGAATCCATTCAAACGTGTGTACATCTGCACTCATGGATGGAAACAACGCATTTGATCTAAAGGACAGCGGCCGCGTCAAGATGTCAATGGGACTGGGTGTAAGATGCGCTTCGTTGCACAACTGGAGCATCGGAAGAATGACAAGTGGTGTGTCCAAGTACAACTTGCTTTCTATGGGCACAACCATCCTGTTGAAAAGTCGATCTACGATTCGTACCCCTCCGTTCGTCGTCTGCCGGCCGATTCACCAATCATGAGCGACGTGGAGTTGATGGTTGCAAGCGGGAGCAAGCCCAGTGGACTATACGATCATATTCGAGAGAAGACTCCGTATCGCGCCGAGATTCAGGATGTGTACAACTTGATAGCCAAGCTCAAGAAGTCGGATACGTGCAAAGATTGCTAGTTCGATTGGCAATCTTTCTTACGGAACTAGCACGAAGTGTAGAGCTCGAGCTCTGCCGCCACCGCGTTAGCGTAGACTATAAGAAGTATGCAAAGCACCCTTCTTCAACTTCAACTTCAATGTACCCAGGTTCAACATAGGTTCAACTTAACCCATGGGATCAAATGTATCCGTCTATACTTCTGCCGGCAACTCAACTGCCTCCTCATTCCTCAATTTCCTCGTCCTGCCATGGCTACTCCATCAACTACCCAATCAATTGCTACCCCAATTCGTCCCCATCCGGAACCGATCCACCCAGCATATTAACAAGACGGACGTACCGTGACGGTACTTCTTATGGACAGCTGGTTCAAGCAGGAAAATGATGCGTACCTCGAAGAGAATCGCAGTCTGGTATCTAACCAATTGTGAAGTACGCGCGCAACATTCCGTTTTCATTGGTCCCCCCCCCCCCCCCCCCCCCGTCGTCGACCGCGACCACGAGCCGACGGGCCAATGGACGTGCCGTTTATGTACACGTCCATTCCAAACAGGAGATTGGACGCGGAAACTTCAATCTCCTGGCCCATCTTAAAGATCGTCACGATAGGTTCATGGACAAAATTGTGGAGGCCTCGGTCTCGATACTGGGTCCATAGCTTCGTGGGTGAGCCAACGAGCCATGACTCGCTTTGGGTGGGTCGACTGGACCATTGAGTGAGGCCTCCCGCTCACGTTCTGTGAGAAACCAGCCACCCGCAGGTAAGATAATTCTGTTCTTAAAAAGCTTACGTCTATCATATATTTGTGATTACTCGGACACACTAAGTTACCAGCAATATCTTATCCAACACTGCGATCTACCATCCTCCAAGTGACAGCAGCCGTAGAAAAGAAGATTGGTGCTGAACTCCCGGCCAAATTTGGTATCGTGTTTGACGGGTGGTATAACCACTCTGAGCACTATATCGCATTGTACGCAACGTACGATATCGACGGCGTTGTGAAGACGACGCTTCTATCGATGGCGCCGGTTACCAACGAGCGCGGCGATAGTCACAACCCACGCGACATACCGTCTAGCTACTGAGGCAGTGCTCACTGTTTTTGGTAAGAACTTGACTAGTGTTGTGTTTCTTTCGGCGACACTGCACCGTCAACAAGAAGCTGATGGACGTACCCCTGGTGGGGTTCGCCAGCGATCTACTCAACCTCGCCGTCCGACTTCTAACGGACGAGTATGAAGTGGAGCTCAGGGCTATTCAACAGCTTATGATAAAGCCCGAACGCTGTACCAAACCGCAAAGCTTCGGTAAGTTTATTTTTACATTTTTTATTTTAGCATAATATATTTATTTGATTCTTAATTTCGGATTTGTCTAGATTCAGATCAAGACTGAGCTCCGCCCCGTCCTGTGCCAAAACACGAGGTGAGGCTCCACATTCTGTATGCTCCTGCGTTTTCTCGAGCTCCGTGGGTTTTTGGACGCGGATGACGACGCGGTCGCAGAACTACCGTCCTCGGCATCGCGGACCAAAAAGCTGAGGGCTTGCCGGAGCAGCTGAGGATGGTCGAGTCAGTTTCCAAGAAGATTTAGTCTAGTGATGTCACATGTGGAGTTGCTCACGCTGTTCGACGCCCTAATTGACGGGTTCCCCGCGTTTCAAGAGTATCTGAGTAAGTTCATTGATATGGTGCAACTTAATGTTAAACATTGTTCCTAAAATTATTTTTTATTTTATTGCTTACTATTATGGTGTAGGTCTATCCTCCGCTCTCGCCGCCAACGCAACATTCGAGTCTGCGGTTGTGAAGCTCCAGGCGGGCGTTTTCTGAACCGAGCCGAGAAGCTTGCAGTGGCTCCGTTCGAGACGGCAAGCAGTGACTTCGATAATGGGGGCGTGATGGTCAGCTTTGAGGTGCGAGTCCTTAAGCGGGCCCGAGTTTCTGACTAGCAGGATCAGTACGTTCTAATTCCGGCTATGCTCCCAATATCGAACACCGTGGAGAGGTTGATCAGCATGGCTCGGGCCATGCTCGGACTGGATCTGCATTCATTCCAGCCAATCATGGTCGATGCACTCCTCTTCTTGAAGTGCAACGGCGCCTTCTGGAACGTCCACACTGTTTAGGGTATTCTCGAGCTGGAAGACTAGTGCATATTGGTCACAAGTAGGTTGGCAAAATGCATAATTGATTTACCTTTTTTGCATTTGCATGATGCAATTTTAAAAACACCACAAATATATTCTACATGCATAGTTCAATGCCTTGATACCAACTCAGTACTCCATTGCGCATGGTGACAATGAGCACCAGCAGTTCGAGATCCTGACGTGCCACTGCACAACCTCGGCCGTACCAATAAAGACTGCTAGGTTGCTACATTAGCACAGGTGTCACATTAATGAAAAATATACTGAGTTACTCTCTGAGTGTTTCATCCGAAAGGAATGCGGTGCATTGACATTGTTGAGCTAGTGCAATAATGCTTTCAACAGTTCCTAGTAGTGACTAGTGATTGCGTCCCGAGCCTGATATGGCATCGAGGCATTTGATGTATGAAGCACGCCAACGCGCATGCAGCACGCGACTGTAAAAACTAATGTTCATCGTGAGCCTTTCATTAGCTCTGTAAACTACATACATGTATGTTTCCCGCAAGACGACACATATATTATAACTGAGTACATGAAGCCGCTTGACAGCAAATCATCACTGTACGCGGGAACTATCTCTGAGGAGTTCACGGCATGATGTGATTCCGGATTAGGCGCGGACGTCTGTAAACAATTCGGCTATGTAGTACAACACGAGGCTCACGTGCTCGCTGATGTTGCGGTCTCCGCTTATCTGCTTACTGATAGACCGAAGATTATTGGAAGCAATCTTGTCGAAACTCTGCCTGGACTCGTGATCACTTGTCAGGTCCTTAAAAAAGCTTGTAAAACATACGTTACTTGACCATCCAGGTTTTGTCACAAGGTTTTTAACAGGTATATCATCCAGGTTATATCCAGGCATCACCGAATTCATAGATAAGCTGATCCCGCCAAATTTATTATTTTATTGTGGCCCCTCCACTCTTTTTTTTTTTTTGAAGACAAAGTGATGGGCTGAAATTGAATGGACTTCATCGAGCTGGCCTCCATGTCACATTTCTTTTTTTACTAAAAAAAATCAAACCACTAATCAAATCGCTTGGATGAGATTATTCTGCCAATAGAAATGTATATCGATTGGCTTTCATCGATGAGCTGGCCCCATTTGGCGAACTGCCAGGGGAAGCCAGCTTATTGAGTTATGTATTTTCTTTACTGTAAATTTATTTGTTTTCTTTTCGCGCACAGCTACTCAGCCACTCGTCTGGAGAGTGCGACACGCGGCAGAGTAGCAATGACACGACACTGCCGACACGTCTAAGATTAAGAAGTGCATGGCTGAGAGAGGCTCTAATAGTAGTGAAAAGGCAAATATCAATTTCCCGAAGTGAATCGCATTGAGCAGACTTGCGTCCTCATAAAAGGGCCTGACAATGTACACTATGACTGTTTTCGCTAGCGGTGTAGTGATACACATAGGCTTAATACGTAAGTCCGCCTAGAATAGTAACTACACAAAATCTCTCTTTGGTCATCTTCAGTCGCTTCATGCGCTTGTACGGCGCTATCGCCGCTACAACAGCTATTCTTTCCTGATCTATGCGTCGCCAACGTCGGAAACCACTAGGGGGTTGGCGCCTGTGGAAGCGACGTAAAGCAAATCTACCACGCGACTTCGAAACAGAGGTACGCTCGCTTAATCAAACCGTACCTTTGTGACAGACCGGTCTACACGGATACGCAGTTCAGACGACGTTTTCGTATGGGCAGTATACCTTGTCTTAAGGTTGTGGATGATGTTGGAGCTACGACCCATATTTCATTTGGCAAAGGGGTGCCACTGGAACACCAAATGTTGGAGCTACGACCTATATTTCATTTGGCAAAGGGGTGCCACTGGAACACCAAATTGTCAAGGTCGCTGCAGCTTTTCGTATGCTCTATTACGGTTGCTCGGCTAATTCGCTTGATGAGGCGTTTGGAATAGCGAACCCACAGTAAAAAAAATGTCCAAAGCACTTCGTTCAAGCTATCCTAGTTACGGGGCACTTCTTGCGACTTCCCACTAAGAAAGAACTACGAAACATACTTGACGTAAAGCGGGCGGGGAATTTCCACGTATGATCGGATCAATTGATTGCACGAAGTGGGCATGGAAGAGTAGCCCCAGTGCTTGGGAATGTGCTTTACAAGGTGCTTAATCCCCCCATTCACCCTACACAATTAACACTTAGTTTGTTTCGGCTGCATGTATTCATCTATGGTAGAATTTGTATGTGGAAGGGTAAGGGGCGGGTTTTCCTTATTTATATATAACTCGTTTAGTATGGAGATGCACATTTGGGGCGGGTATGTGAGCTCTATTTGAAAGGGATATACAACGAAACATGTGTAATCATTAGACATTTGCTGCATCTTTTGTTAGAACCGGCGCGACATCAGGAATTCGCTTCAAGGAACGGCGGCAGAAAGAGTAGAAATCGAAACGAAATGGATTATCTTTGACATGCAACAACCAAACGTTGTCCCTACTCGTGCGCACGTTCCTGTTCTTCATCGCCTTCGCCTGCATCGTCTTCCTTGCGCTTCTAGCCCGGAGCGTGCATCTGCGCGCGCGTCTCCCGTTGCTCCTGCGGGATGTCATTCCCACAACTCCAGTTTTCGTCGTAGGCCTGAAGGCAACAACGTGCAGCCGAATCCGGCTGCACGCCGAATTGCATGCCCGCGGCAGCGCTTGTTCTCGCCCGCCGCTGCCTTGTCGAAGCCTGTTTTTTTTTTCCAGCGGGACGTGCTCCTCTTTCTGCCTGGCACGCTGCGGTCGCGGAGAGCGCGCTGTCGACGGTGACGGCGGTACACTGTTGTTCTGTGCAGTATCAGTCGCAGGTTGTCATATAAGCATAAGCTTATATAACTATAGCAAAGAAAACAGGATTTGGCGGCCGCCTGGAACTCAGCGGTACGCTGCTGTAGAAGCGATTAACAGCAACTACGTAGTGCTCCCATCGGTTCCTGGAGATAGCCGGACGCACGTTTACGGGACTGCAGAGGGGATCGACTTGGCGGCAACAGTCTGCGACCTCTGTCCCAGGTGCAGCTTTACGGAACAGCATGCCTCAAGCCAGTATGGTACACAGCATACATGTTTTGAATAAAAAAATTAGCTCCCATGAATGTCAAATATATATGCTGAACTTAGCAAACGAAGTGACGGTCCTGGGCTTATTTTGGTCTGCATGTCGTCGCAGCTGAGGTAGCCTTCTCCGAAATCACCGCTACCATGAGGAGCAGCATTACGCTTTCTCCCATAGCGGCTGGATGATCGAGCTGTTTCGTCATGGTCGTTTTCGGCCTATTGGTGGTCGTCTACTGCTTCCTGGCGGTCGTCTTCAACTGCTTGGCGGTCGCCGCTTTCTTGGCAGACACCGCTTTCTCGGTTAAAGTCGCCTTCTCTGTTGAAGTCGGCTTCTCGGCTGGAGTCGGTTTCTCGGCTGGCGTCAGCTTCTTCGCACTTGTCGCATCCGCACCCCCCCCCCCCCCTCCCCACTAGTAGCCGCCTGTTGCACTCATTGCGGTACTTCACGGTAGCGCAGCTAATACGCTTGGTTCTTCCCGTGGGTGGTACAGGCGGTTGCTGATGTCGAGGCGCAGCGGCCCTAGCTGCAGCATTCAAGTCTGCACAGCAACAGCCTAGTTAGAAGAGCACCATGCATACCAAAACATATGTACAAAACTTTGCCATCTCGTAGCGCGTACGGCGCGGGGCTTCGTCGCCTGTCAACTTCCCGCTTCTTGGCTATTACACTCGTCCCGGCGAATTCTGGAATGATTGGTGGCTGCCAGTAGCCGATGGGTGCCAAAGTATCCAGCCAATTGTAACTTACAGATACAGTTCACTGAAAACTGCACATCGTCGGATGGGACGGTGCTTACAGCCTGCAAGCCCTGTCCCGTGATGATTTGCAACAAATGCCCCCTCGGTGCACATCACTTGTTTCCCACGACATAAAACAAGTGCACACGATGCACATCTCTGATACATCTATCCTCTACCCCCTTTCCCCGTGCATCTACAGACAGTAAAAGGAAATTAACTTCAGAAATTCCAGCGACTTATCTTTGAATTTGTATGAGCGCTCAAAGCCATTTTCCAGCCAGTTCCTATATTAAGCCGGAAAACATGTATACTCGATATACGTGTGAAATGTTTCACATGTACACTCGATATACATCGGTGAATGAGGGGTTAAACAGCGTATATGGATGAATATGACCACTTATCCGACCATACTCAGTTTTGGTATACGTCTTACGACCAATCACATCATGGTTTTACTATCAGCCAATAAGAGCAGGTAGATAAACCAATTTCAACAAGTGATTATGTTTAGGGATAGGCCGGTCCTCTATGCCGGCCATTACGACGTATCGGGTCGGAGGGACATGAGAAATATGTGTATGTCCATACGAATTCTATGCTGTTGGCGTATCACATGCATAGCTTCACGGTAGCCGACCCATCCGACCGGTGCAGTCATTGAAGAACAAGTACGGTCTTTTTTTTTCAACCCATATGCATTAAGAATAACAAAAACACATTACGAAGGAACAAGAATGAGATAACGGTAATTACTCTGTATTATTTTCTGTATATATATATATATATCGCTAACTATGTATTAATACCAATTGCGGTCCTAGAGGTCCGGTGCCGCATCAGCTGCGGCTGCCATGCTGCTTCGCCGCTAGGCCCGCTACCCGGAGTCGCGCCCGCAGCTCACACCCTGCCGCCGAACGCATGCTCTTCCAGTGATGCGGCGCCTGGACCCGAGAACGGTCACAATTTCCAGCCACCGCTGGAATCCTGATGCCGGGGCCGTGGCAAGACTCCGCTCCTGCTCGCGTCTTGCCACCGTCGTCTCCCGCCTCCCTGCCCCCGCCCTTCAGCTGCTGCATTCAGTTGCCGCCCTCCAGCCTCGTACTCCTGCCCTCCTGATGTCACCCTCCCGCCGCCACCTGCTGACCTTGCCGCTGCCATCGACCGCTTGTCCCGCCGCCGCCGCCCTGCCACCACGGTTGCGTCTGTCTTCTTAAAAGTGCAAATGTTAAGTGTGGCCCACAACATTCCAATGCATAAATGAATATTTTTTTTTGAGAGTTGGCTTTTCGTGATGTAATAGTTTGGTACGGGTCGGATAGGTCTGTTTGTCGGATATTTTATGATATGGCATGACGTTGCTAGAATGCCTGGATCTCTGGATGATCTGAATGTACTTTTACAGTACATTATTAACCCGGGTCTTATATGGCTAGAAGCCCCCCCCAATCGGGCTTCAAAGACAGAGGGGGCTCAATTGCAATTTTAAGGCACCTCAAATATGTACTAAGACATGTTATATCGCTATGACTAGGCAACCAGTCGGCGTCTCCTCGCGGCTTGTTGGTCGCCTTCCGCTGGACGAGGTCGTGGCGGTGGAAGAAGCATTGGAGCCATCCATCAAACAACTGGCGGTCTGGCTTCTCCTCCCATGCTCGCGAGAATGTCCGCAGCCATCTCCACACGCTTGAGTTGGGTCGCACGGCAGTGTTCGCGGCGCGCCTCAACGATGCGCTTGACAAGCAAAGTCTCAAGCTCGTGTGTAGGCGGCTGGCACCATCGACACGACGACTCTCGTCGTCGTACTCGTCGAGCGCGCTGCGCGCATCAAACGCGATCCACCGACGGATGATTTTCGGTCGACCCTGAACTTGCGAGCAGCAGCTCGCGCGCTGATCTTCTTGGCCTCTGTGGCCACCGTCTTCTTCGTTCCGAGGATGTAGCTGCGACGCACGGTAATGCGAGAATGATGCCCGAGTGCGATGAAATTCACTCCACACGTGGTGTAAGACTGTTGCCTTTCAACCAATAATTCTAGCCTCACAACCTAATTCAGTATGGGGCTTTAATAGAAGGGGGATTCTAGAAGGCGATCATGTCTCCAACGGGGGCTCGAATACAGAGGGGGCTGTAATACAGAGCGGGGTTTATAATTTAGCTTTTACAGTATTAGACGCATCCCGACCCATTTCGGGGTACGTGCATCCTGTTGCGCCTCAGTTCGAGTACATGCTAATTAAAAGTACATATCATTCGCTGTACTGGTTATCCGACTTAATATATCCCGAGTGGCAATGTTTCGTTAAGACAATAGCTGTTCCGGTAGCCAACAAGCAACAGAACTGCGAAGGCACAAAAGCGTCATTAAAAAAGGATATTGAGAGCGCCTTCGGTGTTCTACAGGCACGCTTTGTCATCGTTGCCCGTCCAGCACCAAAATGGCATCTAGACGAAGTAAATACCATCCTCAAGTGCAGCATAATTCTGCACAAGATGATCATCGACAATGAGTCCAGCCAAAACCTTGGGCAAACCAATTCGATATATATATTGACTTCAGTGCTTTGCGAGGTGTTTACCGGTCGTCAAATTCAATTCAAACACGTAGCAGCGAACGAAGACCCGCCCAAAGCTTTTCGTCCCGCTACTGTGCACAGACTTTAGTCCAGTAGCCACGTCTGCATTAGTGACTAGGTGCTCTACTAGCATGCATATATCCGTAAGAGTAAACCCAGGTGCATCATTCGTTTGTTGCGCGAAGATTGCGCTCTTCAATCGCGCTTGCCATTTTGTCTCAATTTTTTGCTGCACGCTGCGAGTTGGAGAGGGAACTTGGGTAGCGCTGGCGCAACATATTCAGTACTTGCGAGGAGTATCCGAGTGCAGTTGATTTAGATAGCAACCATCGGCAGCTCGAGCCCTCGTGTTTTTCTTGATCTACAGAAAAATCGTAAAAGCGGTTAGTAAAGAGTAAAAATTCTGCAGGAGAAGGCTGGCTTCTAAAGCGAGCGAGGTATGCCTGTTATCTAGGGCCGTTGAGCTCAACCCAGTCGATGAGAGAAAATCGTCAAACAAATTTTCAGCAGCTAGTTCTTGCCCCATAGTGCCGTCTGGGGTGTCAAGATCGCGTGCTGCCCTACGCATCTTGACCAACTAAACTGGAATGAGCTCTTACTCTCACCGCATTTTATTTTGCACCGGTGAAGTTGGAGTTTCATCCGAACTTATCCTGTAATAACGGGCTTGTATTTGGTTACTGTATTGGAACTTATTTGACACGTTTCCAAAATTCCGGAAAATTCCTGAAATAGTAGCATTAACTAACCTTAACCCTACATAGTCCAAATTGGATAAAACAATATCATTTAATTTATCTCCTTTATAAGCCTCTTCGATATTGGTCCAAACCGCTGCAGATTAAATGGAGGGTTGGGGTATCCGTCAATAATACTCTTATCATACAGTAACTACATAATTTGTCTGAGTTCACACTTAATCTGCGTTTAAAATTCGTCTATACCAGACTAATTCATGTGACCTGGGATTCTTCGTCTTCAAAATTAGTCTGAGCAGAAAGTGCAATATTAGTGTAACGGGGTACACGAAGGTAACACGAGTATAGCCGAGCTACCTGTCACCTTGTATTAAGTGGCACTTGGTACCACTTGGATTAACGAGATTTCAGTACGAGGCCACAGCGCCACTCGATATGCATTTGCCAGGTTAAAGACGGTATAGTTAGAGTCATACATTTACACTACAGGCGGCTTTGCCGCAGATAAGCAAACAATAACAGTTCAGTTTTAGCATCAAAGCGAGTATTGCCCTAGGTTAGGAATACTGATTCTTTAAGTCTCTAGTGGTATAACTAGATTAATCGAAGCCTCTTCGGAGACATTAGGGGTTAGGATAACCACAGCTAAGACTCGGGGAGTCATACGTCTTCCTCTGACGCACTACGCTACGCAGCCCCCCAGCAATTAGTCGGCATAGAATATCTCGTCTTGGCGAAGTGGGTTGGTTCCTGGCCATCCAGTCCTATGACCTGAGTTCGAGTCCCTGCGTGCGATGGTATCTGGCACTGATTGTAGAGGCGGAAGGCGCCGATAGATGGACTTTTCTTAATATGGAGTAGGGCGGATGGTGTCGATCAAATGAGCAGGCTGTTTTGCCTTTTCTCTTTCTTTAGTACCCATTTCTAAAATTTGAGCTCTTATATAATGTACCTATTTATAAAATGGTTTTGTTGTGGGATTATTTTTTTTACTGTGTCTACTGCTATTGGACAGGAGTGCTCGATTGCAGCCAGTAATGCTTCACACGTAAACCCCATTCCGAACCGACCATAGCTTTGATACAAAATTGCAGCTCGCAGCGCTACTTTACAACCAGCATACAAGAGTCCAGAACCCAACCATCGCTAATGGACGTCGACGATTCCCTCTGTGGTGGTGGGGTGGAGCGCTGGTAAAATTCATCAATGCCTCGGCTGTGGATGTGCGATGCATCCTTTCTGTGGAACGCCTGTCGGCCCTGAAGATTCGGCCAGCTCGTGAAATACCCAGCCTGTTCTTCCACCCCACCCAGCTCCAGCAGATCCTCGTGCGCCACGGAAACACCAGCTAAATCCAAGCCTCAAGCAAGCAAGCTATTCTCGAGCTCATATTTGTCGCTGCATTCGCGTAGGCTAAACCCCAGGTTTAACATACCGGGGCTTGCAGAATTGAGAACCCCGTCGCAAACGCAGACTCGACTTCAACATGAAATGGCCTGACAAGATTGGCATCGGCTGTCGACGCGGTGGAACATAACTCGCGTATGGTGCATTCTACCGTCCGACCGTTTGCTCAAGGCGTCACAAACATTGCCCAGCGTAAGAAGGTGCTCCGGAGGATGTTTAGAACCGAGAAAATCACTGATGACATGCTGCTGTTTTCAAAGGCGGTCGACAAGTCCCCTACGATATCCAAGTCAAAGACGCGTCAGACCAATGTAGCTAAAGAGAAGGATTGGTGGCGGAAACGATAGATGATTCTTGAAACTGGGCGTGGTTTCTGGACGCGGAAAGATGGGGCGGCTGCGCTTGAATCGGCAATGCATATCTGGAAGAGGCCGACGTTCAAGCACTTGAGTAACTTGGATTCACCCCGTTCTGCTTGATGAGTTTGACCGCCGCAGAAAACTTGGCCTAAAATTTGCTGCTCCGCTGCTTCTCCAGGTCGTGATTCGCCAGTTCCACACGGCGAGAGCTACTTTAATACAGAATCGATCGATGACAACGGCTTTCTTGTGGCAGCAAAGATAACGACGAGATGGGTTCAAGCATTCATGGAGAAGCATCGGATTGTACACCGGCACCAGATAAGCCCCGAGAAGCAAGCCGAAGTCGAGCGCGATGTGGCCACTCATCTTGGTCAATTATAGAGGGATTTTGAGAGCGGCAAGCTCGACGAAAACGCATAGAGAATGTGGCCGAGACGCATTTCATAATTGACTTCGACAACGGGAAGACGTTAGCGTCATTGGTGAAACGAAGATAAAGTGCGCCGACATCGTTTCTGGTGGAGAAGGGATGACTATGATCGTTCGTATCTCGTGTGGTTCGAGTGGCTATATTCATCCTCATATGACGATTTTCACAAATTCAAAGCGAAGCTATCCCATCGAGGTGTAAAGGACGATGTCATCGGCGCGTGCTATCGTTCAGGGCCGAAAGGGTGGATGGACCATTGCCTGTCTCGAGAGTATCCTACGAAAAGAAGAGCGATGGATGCCGAGCCCCACTGCCGAGAGAAGAGTATCTTCCTGGATAATTGCTCTGGTCATCTCGATGAGTGTGAATGCCAAGATGAACTCACGTGTCTCAATGCATGGATGCATTATCTACTGGCAAGCGTAACCGACCTATGCCAGTCTGTCGACTCGTTCGTCATTGCGAAGATTAAGGACGTTTGGTCACGAATGTGGAATGACAAGAAGACTGGTCTTATTGCAGACAAGCAGTGGCAGAACAACGCCCGAAAAAAGACGGCAGCTATTCGGGTAAGCTGAAACCCCGTGTGAAACGCTTCTTTCTGCAGCTGGCTGCGGCTGCTGTTAGAGAAGTAAATTAAAAGCGGGACAAGAATGGCATCAACTACGCCCGCAAAGATATGATGCGCTGGGTTTGATGGAGTGTGGTCAACAGTTCTTTCCTCACCTTCAGGAGATCATCCAGAAATACTCACAAGAGTTCGCAGGCGAGAAGGAGTCCGACGCGATTGATGATAATGATGGAGACGACACGGATGCGATGGCACAAGGACATGAGACGAACAGATGTGAAGAAGAAGCAGAAGAAGCCGGGTTTATTAGTTCTGTTGTGATAACAGCGCAGGTGATGAGGCAATCGTCTAGATCACTGCATAATACACTTTTGTGAAGTTCAGACTAATTAGGAAGTTCATAATTAATGTTCAACATCTACGCTCAGACTATTTAGTGTGGACACGTTGAAAATCTGCTAACACTAATTAGTCTGTGTCTGCTAACAATAATTAGTCTGACTCAGACTAATTATTGTTAGCAGATTTTCAACGTGTTCTGACTCAGACTAATCACTATAGTCACTGTAGCAGACTTCGCTGCCGTCGGCAACTTGCAGCAGCTACCGAGGAGAACAAAACCCTCGTCATGGACGTCGCGACCCCACGAGCTTTCCCTCCCCAAGTTCTTCGCATGCGAAGTCAACGCCGTGCTTCACCATATCAAGCACGCCCTACTACAGCGTGAAGATCGCCACGGCTGGCGTTTTCAAGCCCTCAAGGCTTGCAGCCTACCAGAAGGTCGCCGCGACTGGCGTCTTCGACGTTGTCTGGTCCTGTGCAGACTCCGAAATAGCCAACCCAACCTACTAGAAGACCGCCAAGACTGGCGCAGCGCCGGCAACGCCAGTAGCGACAGCACCAACAAGGCGGTCGCCACGACTGGAGGCGGGCATATTCAGTTCAAGATTCTCCACGGCCAGCAGCGCAGGAGTTTACTACGCGAGCGCTGAGCCCTGAGTGCACTCCGCCTAAACGACTTTAATTTGAGCAAGGCCGTGGTCCCCACATACAGCAGCTGTGTCCCCCGCGACAGATCACTCAACGATGATAGGACATAAATCGACGCAAATCCTCTGTTTTGACCAATTATATATCTGTCGATTGCTGGACCACCAAGCCCATATTCAGCAAATTTGGCCGGAATCCCCAATACGCACGATCGAAAATAGTTGGTCGTTGCTCTAGGACGGGAATGAAAAAGTCGCACATTTGACTTAACGTCATCATGTTGAATTACAGAAGATGTGGCATGGATGTAGCGGAGTAAGCAGACACCATCATCAGCGGTTAGCTGCATGGGGCAGAAAGTTTATTTGACGCTACTGGACGTAAGATAAATATTTACGCGTTCGCATCAACATACGATATTCAATAGAAGTACTAAGTATACTAAGTATTATTTCCCGTCCAATAGGTTACATTTTGTATTCGGAAGGCCCCATCGAGTACTGTATCACAAGTGCCGCGCCAGCCTCATTCAGCCACGTGTCGCCATGCGTCGCCGGGAAGAGCCGCAGCTCGTTCTCAAGTAACCGGTACATCTCCTTCACCTTAATCGCACCCTTCAGGAGAGCCACCGTATTCTACTCATCGATAACGATAGAAACCACGTTCCCGTCGCCAATAATCGAGGATTTCTGCAAGTACTATCCATACGTTGTGCTCGATTTTATTAATTTTGAAGCTGTTAACCGCGAGATGGCTCCCATCATGGGAAAGTGTCGCATCGTCCACTACTGAGGACGGGGCAGTGAAGTAGCACTCAGTTTTGAATTAGCGAGGAGGCAACGTTTAAGTCCCAAGGATGGAGAAAACGAGAGAGACGAGCCCATTAGGAGCTGCGACTGCGACGGACGCAGCGCGAACTCTGGCGGAGACAGCTAAGGCCCAAGCGGAAGCAGCTGAAGCTGAAGCACAAGTGGTTCAAGCACAAGCCGAGGCGGCTGAAGCTCTAGTGGAGGCAGCGCGAGCTCAAGCCGAGAGTGCACGCGCTCGAGCAGAGGCAGCTCTAACTCTTGCAGAGTGGTCGCGATCTCAAGCGATAGCTGCACAGGCACTAGTGGAGAAGATGGCTGGATAATGCGTAACGGGGGCTATAGGCATGAAAAAGGAAGATACTCCGCCTGAATTTGCAGGATGACTGCAACATGATATTTCTTTAAACAGTTCGCCAGTCATGGCCTGTACTCAAAACCTTGCTTGGTCCTCCTCACTATGAAGCTAGTGCGACCGGGATCTAATGGAGATCTGTCAATCAGTGCGAAGCAACGTTGGCAGAGCTAAACCGAGTCACAACACATCACGATAGGAAGGATGCCTTCCATTGAAAGTCCGAGCGAGCGAGCGCGACAGTGGAGAAATGAGTTACGATGCTCATAGCTCGAGTGCTGTGGCTGTCTACCTATCTACTTTCATCGTTCAAGCGCAAAGGTGTTTGATTGCTATATATCGCGTTAAATGTGTACCAGTTTCGGCTAGCTTGTCGACCCGAAGTATTCAAGAGGAAACTTAAACTATGGGGGGGCTACAAAAAGAAGAGCGGCGCAAGATTATCGCCGATTCCATGGAAAGATTGACGAAATACTCTCATCTCGTACTTTTTAACCGTTAATTGAAGCTAAATACACCAAAACTCCTCCAAGCACTTTACATAATGTAAATTACATGTTTGGTATATTCTCGAATTTCAGTAAAATACATGCTATTTTTACCTGGTGATAAAAGAAGAGACTAAAAGTCAACTCGAGCCAAGACAGGAATTAGCAGGAAGTAGCCTTAATTAATCCCCGAAGTTAAATCCTATAATGACTTCTCGATCCCAAAAACATTTGCCTTTTGATAACATTCGTGACGGGTCTTCTCCGGCTCCTAAAAAGTTTGTCGCCCCGACGTAGTTTCAAGACTACAACCACGTAGAGTCGGTCAAGGACCTCTGTCATGGCCAAGTTGCAATCAGTTAAGGGCCTTGTCACACCGACATACACCTTTGGCCGAATGGCCTTCGTCGTATCAATGTAGCTCCACCTCGACGGTCTAATGCAGGCAAGAACATTGTCATTCATTCGCGGTAAGGCCTGTCGCCATAATAGATCGGCCTTACGTGTACACTTCAAGTTGTATGTTCTCGTCCCACTTGTGCTGTCCAACTGTAGTACGCTGTTTTATGCTTGGTCACGCTTTTTGGACCAATGAGCGTCGCGCCACCCATCCCCACTATTTGACTTGCTCTGAGTATGTCTCCTCGGCAGGCTTCGCCGTCTTGTCAGGGTCCATACAAAAACAAGAAGAGCGCGGAAGAGAAGGAGATAGAGCAGTTCCCCAGCCGTCGCCCTCCCTAGAGCGCAACCAGCAGAAACCAAGGAGAACCGACATAGGAGCCGGGATGTCCTCCCCAGCCTCCGAGAACACGGCCGCTTCTCCCCCTAGACGCGAGCCTACGGATGCACGCGACTTAATGCGCAGCTACGAGCGCTCGTTGACTGAGGCCGTGGTCTCCCCGCGTTCTAGGGCTTCGCATAACCCAAGAAACGTCGTCGACGGCGTTGCCGCGCTGTCCACCAGCTCGTCTGATGCCGTGAGCCCTGTGGCTCGCCACCTATCGCCCCGTGCCGTGCACCACTCGTCACACGCTTTTGCCGACACGCCGCCCGTAGAATTGGCAACGTTCTCGCCTCGTAGACGGGCCCTGAGCGCTCGGAAACAGACGCTGGATGCGGCTTGTGTCCATGTGGATGCAGGAGAGGAGGAAGAAGGCAAAGCAGAGGAGGAAGAGGGGGATGGAGAAGTCGACACACTGCGCCCTGATGACAGGAAACCAGACATTGTTAATGAAGAGGGATTCGCCACCTCCACGGGAGGCCAAGTCAAGGTGCACTCGGAGAAGCTCCCGCATACTAAGGAGCTGGAAGACAAGGGTGCCGAAGTGCCTGACGACAACGAAGGCTGCCTCATCTGCATGGATGAGTTCTCGGCAAGACGCAAGGCCTATCCGCTGCCATGCACGGGTCAGTGTACGGGCGCGTTCGTGCACTATAGATGCATCATGGCCTGGCTGGGCCAGTCTGGTAGCTGCCCGCTGTGTCGCGGTGCGTGCGACCCATTGGTGCTGCAGCCGATGCAGAAGCTGGAACTTCAAGATATGACCAAGATGGCGCTGCAGCCCGTGCCGCTGGACGCGGGTATCATTCGATGCTATGTAAAGCAAGTGTACCGCGGTATGTTTAAGCAGTATGGCTATGAACTGTACCTCCAGGGCCAGATTGGCACTCAGGAGGAAGACAAGTTTCTACTAGCTGCCAGACGCCAGGTGCGGTCAAACATGACGGCCAACTACACAATCTGCACGGACAAAGACTGCACAGATGCGAAGCGCATCGGACGCATGGGCTCTAACTTCCTTGGAACGTGCTTCACATTGTACGACAATGGTCGGGATCCGCAGAAACTGGCCAAGATTCAGGACGCTGTGAGTTCCGACGACGTGGTGGTGCAGAATGTGCTTCAGATTCGTGAGGAGCTGGGCTGCGTCACTTACGAACCCAACCGCACGAGCGTGGGGCCGCGCAAGATGCGCGTCGTAATCCCCGACGTCGACGAGGAAGGCGGTTCCTCCAAGATCGTGCGACCCATGAGTCGTCAAGACCGACTCGTTACTCGCCTATCCACGGGCGACATGAAGGATCTGATGCGCTTCTCGAACCGTGAGCCTGTCTTCCGCGAGGACCTAGGCGCGTACTGCCTAGACTTCGGCGGCCGCGTGTCGATGGCGTCCGTGAAGAACTTTCAGCTGATCAGCAGCGAAGACCCGTCGATGGGTAATATCCTGCAGTTCGGTCGTGTGGCCGACGACATGTTTACGATGGACTTCCAATGGCCACTATCTCCGTTCCAAGCCTTCTCCATTTGCCTTAGCAGCTGTGACACGAAGCTGGCCTGCGTCTAGCCGGCGTGAAAACCTCTGTATTTACTTGTATGGGGGAAGCATGGGTTTTTTAAACCTTAAAAGCACACATTAGACGACAAGCTCGTCATTAACCGTTATATATAATAAAACTGTCCGTTAGAATTCATTTTTTATAGAACCGTAACCTTTCAAGAGCGTAAGAGCACAAGAAGCTTTGGGCCAAATGCTCCGCAACTGAAAAAATAGCTGCTCTCCAACTGGACATAGACTGTGCTTGCATCCATGTTTATGGGGCTCTACTATTATCACTAGAGTCTGGTGCTCGCCCTTCCAGCTATGACGGTGCTGCTGCCCTCCTTCGTCGCCGATGGCAACTGGTTCCTGCTGGCTTTGGCCGCTCCCGTTGCAGCTCTCGGTGCGCTGGTGCACCCTCGCTGGCGCGTGCACTTCGGTGACGTCTCCCGGCGCAGCACCAAGCGTCTGTGCCTGCTGTGGACGCTGCTGATACTCAGCGCCATGCTCGGAGTTCTTGGCGTCTCACTCGAGGTATACCACTCGCGGGACTGCCCCAACAGTGCCGTGTTCCGCTACGAAATCGAGAACTTGGCGCGCTTCGTGTACGAGCTGTGCGCGCGCCAGAGCGTGCCGTACTGGGCGGCGTTCGGCAACTTGTTGTTTGTAATGCGCGGCCAGCGCCGCATCCCCGTGGGGGACACGGACTCAGATATTGGCGTAGTCAAGGCGGACTTCATGCGCCAGTTTGGCAGCGTCAGCAATTTTTCAGTGGTCGTGCGGCGAGAGGCATACTTGGAGCTACAGAGACCTGTGTACGTGGTGTATCATAGCGAGCGGGAGCTAGTGCAGATTTACTTGGACGAAGCGACCAAGGGCTCCCACGCCGATATCTGGTTCTATCGGGAGGAGGTGGACGAGGAGACCGGCACCAAATGGCTGGTCAATGATGATCGCACTATTCGGGGGAAATGGTTGCTGTACGACCAAGTGCTGCCGCTACACACGGAGCCGGCGTTCTTCCTGAACGTACCTGTGACCGTCCCGCGAAATGCCAGCTACTTGGCGAGAGCCGAGTATGGAGCGAACTATATGACGCCGATCACCATGAGGATGGAATGTATTGAGAACGTGGTCAACGGCTACACATTCTACAAAACGTCATTCCTAACGAAACTACGCTATGCGACCACGTTCATGGCGATGGTTGCAGCTTTGACTTTACTGGCTGCGAACTATATCCCACCTCTGAGTCGGGCGTTGCAGGTTAAAGTGGGAGGGAAATCGAGAGGCCCCAGTGCCTGGCTCGAGGCAGCTCAACGAGGGTCTGACAAGTACTTCGTCTAACATTTTTATCATGAAAATCAAAGATCAATCCGGGACATGAAAATTGACGCCTAAATGTCTACATCTTGTTCCTGCTCTCTAGTACTTGCTCTTGTGGTTACCTTTGCCCTTACCTTGACGGGAGCTACCGGTTTGCGTGGACATAGGGAGCATGAGAGGTGGGGTTGGCGGACCTTGCAGCAAGAGCTTCTCAACGTCCAGCAACTCCATGGCCTCAAACTCTTCGTTATGAATGAGACTGCCGGTTTCCATGCGGTCGAGGTACATGACGCCGTTAAGGTGGTCAAGCTCGTGCTGAAAGATGCGAGCAGGAAAATCTGATAGAGTTTCTTGAATCTTGCGGCCTTCCGCGTCTTGGTATTGCACTCGAATCTCTTCGGCGCGCTTCACGATGCCCTGATAACCAGGCACACTTAAGCAGCCCTCAAAGTCGCGCTTGGTAGTGTTCGACATGTCCACGATCTCTGGATTCAGCACCTCCTGGTATTCGAGGGTGCTTAGGTCGTCCTCGCTCTCTGGCATGTTTTTGATCATAAGGAACATGCGAAGGTTGTGGGCGAGCTGCGGCGCTGCGATGCCTACACCAGCCTCCTGGCGCTGCATTTCGGACACATATACCGAATTTAGTGTTAGCTCAGGCTCTAGGTAGCATGAAGACGACACCGATGGATACAAAGGCAAGACGCTCGCACCACTTCCTTCTCCAAGTCCTCCAACACTCTCCGGATTGCTGGGGCGCGCGCATCAGCAACTGACTTGGACACTCGCCGCAGAGCTGGCCACCAACGAGAACGCCACGCATTTCAGTCCATAGACATCACCGGAAGTTGAAAATTTGAACGGCAGCAAATTAGATGAATGTGCATCTATCTAGGTGTCGTTCTTCCTCGACCGACGTCTCAAGGCTCATGGAGGACGTACCGGAGTTTCCGAGGAATACGAGCGTCATCCACGCCCAACCGTCGAAATGCGTGGACTTAAGTGCGAAGATTCAATTATGTACGTATTAGATGTACTCGAAAGATAGAAACTTAATGAAGCATTTGTTGAAACAAAACGGCGCTATCATTCCCGTACACGACAAAGTGTCCATTCAAGCTTCAGCACATAGGCAAAGATGAATGAGGTCCAGGAGGCAACGTCGGGCGCTCCGCTGGCCGCGCACTTCGAGGCCAAGCGGCGCATCATCGCTACCGTAAAGCAGATGGAGGAACGCGGCGAGAAGCTGGAGGAGGCTACGCCCGAAGAGATCCTGGAGGCCGCCAGCAAGGCGGCCGAGACTGTGTTCAAGTTCGACTTCAGCATTGCGGCGGACGGCGCTGAAGACGCCAAGACGAGCACCAAGAAACGCAATCGGAATCGTAAGCGCAGCAAGAAGCGACGATCCACGAAGGAACAGGACGAAGCAACAGCAGAGAAGAGCGAGGACACCACGCCTACGACCGAGCGATCAGCCGTCCCAGTGACGCCAGCGCCACAACGGGGCAATGCAAAGGACGCCAGTAGCAGCAACCGATCGGCGTCCAAGCAACAGCAGAAGAAGCAGGAGATGTCGACGATCAAAGGCATGACCGCTAAACCGGCGTCATTCCTGAAACTCCGCAAGGCGACGGGCACCGAGTCCGAAGTGGCCAAGATGCACCTTCGCTACGGCCAAGGCCGGCGGAATTTGACGGCGATCAAGCAGCGCGAGATGCGCAAGAAGGCTTCTGTGGACGCCCACAAGGCGGAGAAAGGCGCCGCGGAGGCAGCGAACACCGACTTTAAGTTTAATTTCGCGACCACGTCATAGAGATGTGCTGTCAGTACTAGTGAGTCAGCGAAGCCAATAGAGAGCTCAGAAGGTAGAATAAAGTGCATTGTGTTCATCTCAACACGCTGCTTAGTGTCACTCAAAACGAGAAGAGAAAAAAACAACTTAAAATGTGATAATACAGGTGGTAATGAACACTGACAGCAGCCATACAGTGTATTATGAGCGTCACCATTGTCTGCAGACGAATCGGAACTCCTCGAGTAAGCAAATGGCTCGCGGCGATGCTTGAGGCCTCCTTGACTGCCCATCTCTGACACCCATACAAACATGAAGTTTACGCGACGTGTCGCTCACTCGAGGAAAAAAGCCGCGCACGCTACGCTAAGCGGCTGCTCAGTCTTGAATTTGCCGCTGAGCAACAAGAAGGGCCTCAATAGAGCGAAACCTCTTTTCAACCAAGCAGTCCAGCAGCGGAGAAACGCCCCCCCCCCCCCCCAGTGGTGTGACGTAAGGCAGCAGGAGAACAGCAACAGGAGAGATCAGCGGAGCTCTCACCCTGAGACGGGCTATCTTTAGCGTGCGCGTGCAGTTCAGGTAGGCCCAGCACCACCAGCTACCACTGCGACTGTGTATTTTTACCTCAACGGAGCGCCTTGTTGTCAGTCAAACTTACCGGTTGATCTCTCGCTCTAGCGCTCTGTGCAGTCGGCATTTTCTCCGTTGGAACACTTCGTGCAAAATTCTAGTGCGGGTACAAAACTTCACGAGTAGGTGGACGGACCATGGGATGCCGCCAGTCCAAAGCCGACGCCGTCGTGGGCTCCACCGCCGCCCCGAGTAAGCGAGAGGCGCGCGGCAGTCTGCGCGACGACCTGACGTCCGATCTCATCCAGCACAAGTACGTGGACAACATTAACGAGTTCTTTGATTTCAGCGTCACGATCGGCACGGGCCACTTCGGCTGTGTCAAGCACGCCGTGAGCAAGAAGTCGGGCAAGGAGTGGGCCGTCAAGGTCGTGGCCTTAAGTAACGAGGTGGACCGAGACGCGCTGCGTAACGAGATTAATATCCTCAAACGGCTCCATCACCCACAGATCGTGCGCGTTATTGCGTCGTACGAGGACAAGGAGCACATGTACATGATCATGCAGCTCTGCAAGGGCAAGGAGCTGTACGAGCATCTGTACCAAGAGCATCGCAAGTTCTCGGAAAACGACGTGCGCAAGATCATCCGCGCGCTGCTGAGAGCGCTGGCGTTTTTGCACTCGAACTTCATCACGCATCGTGACTTGAAGCTAGAAAACTTGCTGCTGGAGAACGCTGAGAACCCGGGATCGCTCCGTCTGTGCGACTTTGGCCTCAGCACGCGCTTCAAACGCGGTGAAAAGCTCGTCAAGCCCTTGGGCACGATCGACTATGTCGCCCCAGAGGTGCTGGATGGAGAGTATAACGAGAAGTGCGACCTGTGGAGCGTCGGCGTGATATGCTTTGAGCTTCTCACGGGTGTATCACCGTTCCACGCGGCGACGATCGACGAGACGATGGGCAACATCTACGACGGTGTCTTGATCTTCGAGAATGACGTGTGGTCCAAGTTCTCCCCTGCCTCTATCCTCTTCATTAAGTCGTTGGTGAAGGAGAACGTGGACCAGCGCCTTTCCGCCGAACAGGCGCTGGACCACAAATGGCTCAACGAAGTCTATACGGCGAGCGCGGATGGATCTGGTGCCGCGCGCCTTCAGAGTGACAAGCGCATGCTGCTTACCAACATGCTCAGCTTCAGTCAATGCCGAAAACTAAAGCAGACGGCGTTGTTGTCGGTAGCTCTCGGAATCTCCGAGGACCACATTCAGCAGGAAATGGCAGCCGAGGTCTTCCACTCAATGGACCGGACAAAGAAGGGTTCGCTTTCGCGCGATGAGTTCTGCAGCGCCCTGGTGGAGTGCGGCGTCTCGACTGCAGATGCGGGCGAACTCTTCACACGTATCAACCAGTCCAAGAGTGGACATATCAACTACCTGGAGTTTATGGCTGCTGTCATGGACCAGCGGGACATTGGTCAGAGCACGATTAAGGAGGCATTTGGCATTCTGGACGGCGAGAAGCACGGCCATCTGTCGCTAGTCGGACTGCAAGACGTGTTCAAAAACTCAATGGTAGCCGAAGAGGTCAAGGAGATGATTGCATCTGTCGACACAAAGGGCGACGGTTTTGTGGACTTCGAGGCCTTCCAGGGCCTTTTCACTGCTCCGGGGTCTTCACTCCCCCAAGTCACGGAGGAAGACTCGTCCACGACAGCCAGTATTGTCAACGGTGATGCCGACAGCCCCGACAAGCCGATAATGATGTCCCATAGCTTCAGCACCACGGCCACAGAGAGCACAATGGATAGCATGACAGATAGAACGACCCCGTCGTCGACGCCGAGCTCGGTCAGATACTCGTCTGGGAGGACGGCGGAGGCTGAAACCATCAAGGCAGATCTAGTGAATCACAACGACGTCACCGTCTCGGTAGTGAACGCGTAGGCACAGCCTCAGCTCTCTCGCTGTGGGATATTTTATTTTGAAAGTGGGAATGAACTGAATCATTGTTTTCTGGTTCATCTGGCCCGAGTTTATGTGTTTTATGATGTATATTCTGTGTTAATGCCATGTTAGTCATGATATTGAAGTTATTCGGAAACCCTAACAGCTAAGCTACATACATTTGTAGCATGATATTTAGGTTATACTAGTATATCATAATATTTGTGTAACTCGTCACATTTGAATCTGCAGGCATGAGTGACTTCGACGACGAAGACTTCTCTTTGGGCGAGGACTCGGAGGATGAGCCGTTCGCGCCTGAGGATGACGAAGCAGCGGAAGAAGAAGAGGGTGAAGAGGATTTCGCCGCCGCCAGTGACGAGTCCGACGTCGAGGTGCTGGCGCCTAAGCCCAAGAAGGCGCGTGTGTCGCCCACGAATTCCGCGGTCAAGAAGACGCCGTCGCCGGCCGCCAAGCGCAAGGCAACCACAAGCTCCTCAGTCGTGAAGAAAACGGCGATGCCCAAAACTGCAGCTGCCAAACCGACCAAGACGACGGCTCCATCTGCGGTTGTGGCCAAGAAGTCACCAACAACTCCCAAGCCGAAGCCCATGAAGGCGAAGGCCGCCGAGGCCGCCGTGCTCGACTACATGCGCAAGGTTCGGCTGTAATAGCGGTGTTATAGACGCAGGGAGGGTGCTACCGTTGGAGGTGTGCTGACGTGTTGAGTGTGTCGTGTACCTTGCAGACGAATCGGCCGTACAGTTTGCTCAATGTGTTCGAGAACATGCACCGGGCGATTGCCAAGCCGTCATTGACGAAGCTGCTGGATAATCTCGTGGCCAAGTAGGATGGAGTTATTATGATGGTGTTGCGAGTGTATATTGATGTGCTGAGTGGCTAATATTGTTGCAGAGAGGAGCTGATGAGCAAGACGTACGGCAAGGCCAAGATCTACTACATGAATCAGAACAATTTGCCGGTACCGTCGGAAGAGGAGCGTTTGGCGCTGGAAGAGCAGATCAAGGTGGTCACTGCCGAGTGTGCAGCGTCAAAGCATGAGCTGAAGAGCGTAGAGGCTACGCTTGCGGGTATCACTTCGCAGATCTCGGACGCAGAGTTGGATGCGACATTACAGAAGATTGATGAGGAAGCGGCTGAGTTGGAGAAGAAAATAGAGACGCTGGATCAACCTGGCCGAGCTCCGGTGTCGCCTGGCAGGAAAGACGCTCTTAAGCGCAAGTTCACCAAATATCGCGTACGACTGGGCAGTAATCAACTTCTCGTTGCACGAGAAAAGTGGCACTTACACTGTACTTTGTGTGCGCAGACTGCATGGGTTGCCCGTAAGCGTATCGCGATGGACGGAATTAACCAAATTGCCGACGGGATGGAGAAGAAGCCGAAGGCCGTGCTGGACCTGGTCGGCTTGGAGACAGACGCGGAGGCAGGTATTAAGGAACTGCCAGCTATTTAACGCAGGTTGGATTGTCCGTTTTCCGTTTTACAGCGTTGGGTAGTAATGCATCCCATGCACAGACAACAACTGGGCATATTTCACGCTCCCTTAAGACGAGCTCGGCGCTCCGCGGTTTCACGCTCATGACGGTCCTTTAAGCACTTTTTGTAGCGGTCAAAGAAGGGCTGGCACGCGTACTTGTTGTCTTTATGGTCTGTATAGGGGAGAAAGCAGCACCAGCATTGGCAGTTAAGCGGATGTGTGGCTTTGGGGGGGGTGCAAAGTCACGGTCATACGTACTGATGAGGCAGTTGAGCGACTCGCGCTGCAGCTTGGTGCACTCCTATAGGGGCAGAGTAAAGTTACCACAAAAGCAATATGAGTATATGCCGTGTAACAGCATAAGGAGAAGCAGCGTTCGCGTACAGCATTGTCGAACTTGGTGGGCGCCATACCGATGATCCAATATTGTTCCTCGCGTTTGGCATACCGGTACCCTGCAAAAACCGGTTTAAGAATTTAGTTGAAGGCACGACTACAGGTATTGTGCCTTGCTTCTGTTTTGGCGGGCAGCGGGCTAATTCCGCCTGAATTAAAATAGCCCTAATCATGTGTACCCATGAATAGAGTAGCTTTAGGCTCGTGATGCCACGCGAAGAGACCGAGTTACCATACAATTATCAAGTAAAGTTCGGTTTGGCGGTTTGATACCCGCCATTCGTTGCTAAGTACGCCGTAACTCCGCCTCAAGTGTGATCTCATTTCGTAATTAGCGGCGAGCTCGCCATGACGGTCTTAACAGAATTGCGTTGGCGGGCGATAGTGCTAGTTTACATGACAACATTAGTCTGGCGCTAGTGGCTTGTGTATTAGGTGAGTCTATTCGGTCTATTGAGCGCTGGCACTGGTCTCTTTAAATCCAAAGGAAACGTGCTGCCTGCGGATAGTAAGAATAAGTCGGCTAGATGGCCTCAGGAGGCTGTTGAGTTTGTAGAAGATTACATTTGTGTTCATCCGTGTTTTTACTTAGAGGAATTGCAAGAGGCAGTGAAGGAAAAGTTTGGCACCACACTCAACTACTCTACTCCAACATCGTGTCGTTTGCTTAAGTTTGACCTCCAAATTACCAGAAAATACTTACAAAGCGTGCACGTGAAAGCGCGCCAGCCAAAGTAGAAGGATTCTATCGAACTACGTCCATTTGCAGTGGACCCGATCAGCTAGTTTTTATTGATGAAACTTCTGGAGACGGTAGAGATGCGCTACGAAAGTATGCCTGGTCGCGTCGAGGCACGCCAGCAATTCTATCGCTGCTCCTCAGTCGAGGGGAGCGTGATAGAATGTATGGATCTTGATAAGCGAAGCTTGGACGGAGCGAAGGGAGTTCTGCACTTGGTGCGAGGACCAGACTGAAGACCATTTGAGCTGAAGAAGGAAGATTCGAAAGTGATTGATTTATCGGAGCTTACACTACCTACTCTACCACATAGATATGCGGCCCTGCATCCAATCATTTGGTGCATCCAATCACCAGCACTCCGCACTCGTCCAATCATCCTACTCGTCTAATCATCGGTTGCGTAAACAACGTACCGTAAACTTCGCGGGATCGTGTTGGAGCGGTTCGAGTTAACCGGTTACTGGTACACAGTACCAAAACCCCGCAACCGTCAATACGCCCCCTCAATGCGAACACGCATGGATTCCGATGGCCGCCGTCAGATCCATGTGACGCGGTCCTGGCAGTGCCTTGGTCATGATATCCGCCAGCATGATAGAATTCTCGCAGTACTCGAGCTTGACTTCGCCGCGCTTGACCTCATCACGGATGTGATGGTACTTGATGTCGATGTGCTTGGCGCGACCATGGTTCACTGGGTTCTTCATCATCTTGACGCACGACTGGTTGTCTTCGCGGATCTTGAGCTCGGGTCCAATCTCGTTGGCAGCCGCCAAAATCTCGCATAGCAGGCGATGAATCCACTTGCCTTCTTGGATCGCCAGACTGAGCGCGATGTATTCCGCCTGCCTCGCTCGTAGACAGCGAAACACTTGACTGCTTCTTGCTTCCTCAGCTCACTGGCGCAGCCATCAGCATGAACTGTAGCCGGAAGTCGACTTGCGGTCCACGAGGTCGCCAGCCCAGTCCGCATCCGAATACCCACGAAAGTCGATCTTGTTGCCTGGCTTGAAACAGATTCCATGCGTCTTGGTGCCTGCAGATAGCGAAAGATGCACTTGACAGCAACCCAGTGTTCCTCTTGGGGGTTCTCCATGAAGCGCGATACATTAGCCCACTGCGTACGCGATATCCGGGCGAGTAGCAGTCATCAAGTGCATGAGGGCACCGGCAGCTCGACGAAACGGAGCGTTCACCTTGGTCGCTGCGTCACTTGGAACCAGTCGAGTGCTCATGTCTACCGGACTCACTACAGCCTTGCACTCGTCCATACCGAAACGCTTCAGAATATCATCCACATAACGCCGCTGGCACATCGTCACGCTGCCGTCCGGGCCGTCCACCAGCTCGATTCTAAGGACGAACACACACTTGCCACTGTCGGTCATTTTGAACTGTGTCTTGAGGTCGTTCTTCGTGCGTGAGATCAGCTCGGGTGAACTTCCGGTGACCAACACATCGTCCACGTAGACCAGCACGAGCACACGGTGGCCATTGACAACCTTGATGTAGACGCACGGGTCGAAGGCTGAAACTTGAAAACCGATAGAACACACGAATTCGTCGAAGATCTCGTTCCAGACGCGCGAAGTTTGTTTGCGACCGTAGATCGCCTTCACCAATTCCAAGCAGTCGAAATCACCATCCAGCTCGACGCCTTCAGGAACCACGCAGAACACCAACTCCTTCATTATCCCGTATAGGAACGCAGTCACCACGTCGAGTTGGTCGAGCGGCCAGCCGAAGTACTTGACAATCGCGATGACCACGCGCAGCGTCACGAACTTGCACGGGCGAGAACGTCTCCGTGTAGTCGATGCCGTACTTCTGTTTGAAACCCTTGGCCACGAGGCGCGCCTTGTACTTCTCGATCGATCGGTCGGCTTTGCGCTTAATCTTGAACACCCACTTGGTACCGATGGCGCGTTGTCCGCTGGGCAACTTGGCAGCACGAAACACACCACGAAGTCGCATCGACTTTAGCTCAGCACGAATCCTTGCGCCAGTGCAGTTGGTCCGGGCCGTTGACCGCTTCTTGGAATGTCGACGGCTCCGATAAGTCACAGCTGCTTCGACCGCGTTGACACTTGCACGCCAAAACACAGATGGAGTCGATTCTTCATCTTGATCTCCAGACTTTTTTTCTTCGTCTGCGTCTGCTCGGTGCGAAGGGAAGTCATTCGGTGCACTTGCTTCTTCCAGTCCAGGTCGATGACGCACAGCGCGCGGTCTTCTGGCAGCTTCATCTTCGTCACTCGGGCGGCTCTTGCGCTTCCCTGCCTGTTTGTACTCCGTCTGGCGCGGACCATCATCGTCGATGTCGAGCGAGTCGAAGTCCAGGTCGTCGACGTCTTCATCAGAAATCGGCGGTGAAAGTTCAAAGGTCGATTCATCGAAGTTGACATCACAACTGATGACCATCGCCCTGCCTCGACGTCATAAAGTCGATACGCCTTGGACACTTCTTCGTAACCCAGAAACAATCCGGCGCGAGCCTTGGGATCCCACTTGAGTCGCTTCTCCTTCGGAGTCAGGATGTACGTCCGCCAGCCAAAAACACGCATGTGCTTCACACTCGGTTTGGACTTGAAGACGATCTCGAACAGAGTCTTGTGCTCGATCTGGGTGACGGCAGGCGGTTCTTCACATAGATGGCCGTCATCGCCGCCTCAGCCCAGACACACTTGTCCAGCCTGGCATGATGCAACATGCTGCGGCCGATCGTGACGATAGTTCGGATGGCTCGCTCTGCCGTGCCGTTGGTCTGGTGCGCGTACGGAACCGTGGTTTGCTGCTCGATGCCTTCGTCTTCGTAGAAATCCTTGAGCCAGCTCCGTCGTGCCGCACAAACTTGACCTTCTTGCCGAACTGCGTCTGCACCTTCATGATGTATGTCTTGATGCAGTCTTCACTCTCCGACTTGGCACGTAGACAGAAACCCTTGATGCATCCGCTGGCTTCGTCCATGATCAGTAGCAGATACTTGCTACCGCCAAGCGAATTTTCCTCCATGGGTCCGCAGATGTCGAAGTGGAGCAGCTCAAATGTGTCGTAGCGACGCTTGTCAAGGTTGCTGGGAATGGTTTTGGACCATTTTGCCTTGCTGGCAACGATGACGCACACTTGGTCCACTCGACTTGGTAGGTGCTTTTGCGTCCTTGATCATCTTCGTGTCGACCACCTTGCGAGAACCTCGACTGGAGCGTGACCCATACGCGCGTGCAAATCGACCGTCCTTCCACTTGTCGCCACATTTGCCGATCGCTGAGGTGTGCGAAGCCAGTAGAGTCCATCCACGGGATCCGCCGTCGCCACCACTTGATTCGAGTCCTTGCGCGAAACGTGCATCTCAGTGCCGTCAAATATCACTTGGAACTTGCCATGCTTGTTTATCTGCGGCACCGAAAGCAGATTCTTGCTCATATTTGGCACGTAAAGTGCGTTCTTGATCTCGATCTCGCGCTCGTCGCCGTTGGGCAGGACCACTCTTTCCTCGATGGTCCCCACACCCTTGATGGCAGCCTTGTTGCCATTGGCTACCGAAAGTTCGCCTTCATTGCGCTCGATCAAATTGGCGAACTTGAACTTGTCGTTGCAAATATGGTGTGTGGCAGCGCTGTCGACCGCCCACATCCCGGACACATTATTGTCCGTCGAAACTCCACATTCCAGGGAAACCGCGAACGCCACTCGATCGTAGTCGTTGTCGTAGCCGTCGCTGTCGTTTCTCCACTGGGTGTTGTTGGCCCCGCGTTCACGGCCGTTGCCGCCACGTCTTGGCCCTCGGTTCTCGTCTTTCTGCTTGGTCCAGCACTTGTCAATGACGTGCCCCAATTTCCCGCAGTACGTGCATTGGCGAGGCTCACGGTCGGTGTTGAACGCCTTGGCCGCGTTCTCAGTCTTCACCGTCGCCGTCTTCTCGCCTTGTCGCTTGATGTGCTCGTTCGTGAGCACTTTCACAACGTCTTGCGACCGCAGCTCTGCATTGTTCATCTCCAAGTTCAGCACGACGTTCTCGTAGCTCTTGGGGAGACTGCGCAGCAAGCAGATCGCCACGTCCTCGTCCTCCATCTTGGCGCCGATGCTGCTGAGCTTGGCGCTGATGTTCAGGACTTCGTTGCAATGGAGCAAGACATTGCCGCCTTCCGTCATCTCCATGCTGAAGAGCTGGCGCTTCAGGTAGATGCGACTAGCCTTCTGCGATCCACCGTACAGCGTCTTCAAGCGCGTCCACGCGACCCAGGCTTCCTCGCAGTCATCGACCACGTGATGGTAGTCAGCGTCCATGTGGAGCAACATCAGTCCGGAAGCGATGTTGCTCGACTTGACGTAGTCGTCCTTGGCCCGGGAGTCCGTGAAGCTTAGTGTCGTCTCCCGGTTCACGACATGCCACACCGACGTGGTCAGGAACACGCCACGAATGTAGCGGTTCCACGTCGCGTAGTTGTCTCCGTTGAACTTGTCGATGGAGACCTTGGTCGAGACGTCTTGAGGAGAGGACATGGTGCTTGGGCTCATAATCTGATAGAAGGTATGGATCTTGATAAGCGAAGCTGGGACGGAGCAAAGGGAGTTCTGCACTTAGTGCGAGGACCAGACTGAAGACCATTTGAGCTGAAGAAGGAAGATTCGAAAGTGATTGATTTATAAATATGCAGCCCTGCATCCAATCATTTGGTGCATCCAATCACCAACACTCCGCACTCGTTCAATCATCCTACTCGTCTAATCATCGGTTGCGTAAACAACGTACCGTAAACATCGAGGGGTCGTGTTGGACCGGTTCGGGTTAACCGGTTACCTGTACACAGTACCAAAACCCGGAAACCCTCAATAGAGCGCCTATCAGTTTTGTCTGCTTTTGATGCTACTGGGTTTTTGCTTGGGAGTCTACCACAGGCACTTTTGACAGAGTTGTCTTTCACGACGTCTTTCGCAGAAAAATTGCGTCTTATCTCAATCCTTGGCCGCTCCCCAGGTAGAACGATTTTATTGTTCCATGGAAAGAGAAAACTGTTATTGAACGTTGATTTTGTTATTTTGTAGATCCATAGTCATCCTGGACAATGCAAAATTCATATGTACAAGGAGCTCGAAGATCTCGTCCACTCTCGCGCTAGCATCCTGTTTTTTCTACCACCTTACTCCCATCAGCTGAATCCGATAGAAGTCGGTTTCTCTTTACTTAAACGTTGGCTTACACGACACGCGCCGCTGGCTTTCTGACAAGACCCGCTGCGAACATTGAGTGTGACCTTGGTGGAATGTACGAAGAAAAACGAGAAAGTAGGCGTCAATCTCTATCAGCACTGCGGCTACGGACTTTAAGATCTTAACAAAGATTGCTTTTTCCAGTAAGAAACAATGTATTGATTCTTACCGACGATGTTCAATTCATGCCTTCATCGCTCATGTGGTCAGTGTCTTCGACGTTAACTGCTGGGCCGCTACTATGCACTGGTGGACGGAACGGGGCGAAGATCGTAGTCAGGTAATCCCAACACCTCGCGTAAGTCAGCAACATGTAGTTCAAGTGGCACTAAGCCCCGGTTAAGACGGCAGCGAACCTTCACACACTCGCGCGCTATTGCACGACTTGAGCTGCGACGTCAGCATCACGCTGGAAAGCATCAATACGTTGCAGCTGATTAAACGTTGGATTGCTCGGCATGACCACTGGAGCTTGTTCGGGTTGGCGTACGTGACTCACTGCCCAGTATGCTCGCGATGCTTCCCCAAGTTGATCGTCAGACGGAAGAGTGCTGAGATGATCGTCCCTAAGTGATGTAGCCGCCGCTATCCGTCCTTCGGTAGCTCGACGAATCGTTGTAGTTGCAGACACCTTGTTGACATAGATGTACAACTCTAACTCGAAATCGGCTTGTCTACATGAATTTAAATTAAATAACAAACACATCAGCATCTTATTAAACTCTTATGCTATAAAGCAGCTAAATCGTACCCTGTCTTGCGTTTAGCAGCCAGACTCCATGCAGATGTAAGCTGCACGACTAGCTCCTCGTTGGACTCAGCTAACACAACAAACTTTGCTTGCGAAGCGCCAGCGGTAGGCTTGAGGGTTATTGGTCCAGCTACAGGCCACTCAATCTCCTTTAACTTGTCCACCAACCTGCGACACAAGCTCGGAAGCCCAGGTAGACGTCATCGAGTGCGAGCTCCATTGATTGCGGCGCCCCGTAGCTGGTCCTGCTGCTACCAAAAGGCTCACCCACCTTGAGCGTCAGCACCACGAATATGGTCGATGGCAGCGGTAGGCGAGTAGTTCCTATACAGCAAGCATAAACACAGCATATCGTTAGCGTGTGAGTGCAACACGCCAGTATTGCAATAAGTAATGGCGCACACGACCGGTTTGACCGCTGCACCAGCAATCACGTAAAACAGTATCACAATGGGGCCAGATGAACGCATTGCACTCAATTAGATAGTTACGGTACCACCGCCAATTCGTTCCAGTTGCCGCGTCGCAACGTTCTTCAGCGCTTCCCCCTCCTTCGGATAGCTGAGCAGCTCACTCCTCTATCTGGTCGTCACAACAACGCCCAGCTGCATACACTCAAAGCGTGTGAGTGAGTGGTTAGATCCGAGCAAGCATTATTCGGGTATATCACTTACCAGAGTCGAACAGCTTGACGCTGTGAACCAGTACAACGGGCTTGAGGGCTGGTGGCGGGCTACTAACAGAGCACCAGCTAGAACAAGCAGTAAAGCAGACAAACCAACGCGCAAGTACAATAACAAGAGCGTAGCCGCTGCCACCTCGCTTTCAGCTGCTTCTTACCTTTTGCGCTCCTTGTTGCGTTCTGAACCACTCGCTGGCATCGTTTTAGCGCTGATTTTGTGTTATCGGCTTGGTCGGATTTAGGCTAGAATTATTACAATGCGCACGGTTTTAGGGTCGAGAGATAGATAGAATTGCGACAGAACTACAAGCGCAGAATATCTGAAAGACACAATACATCAAGTTAAGTTTTACATGCATCCAGTAATTCATTTAATGTGGTTGCGGTCAACGAGTCTACCCGAAAGAAGCGTTGATATACCGGAATGTTTGCTGGCTTTGAGGAGTTTCGTCGACCCAGAGCTGCTTGGTGCAGCTTTGCGTCCACCATGAAAGCCGTCATCAAAGTTCCACTGAAATTTGCTGCTTGTGGGGTTTAATCTTGGACGAAGTATTCACCGATAGCAACATTGTCGCCATTGCCCAGTCGCAGGAAACTGCCAAACTGGCTCCCAAATCAAGTGCGAAGACGCAGGAGCTTCTTGTGGAACATCGAGAAGTGCGAAGGAAATCATGGGATGCGGATGCTAGGCCAGTCTGTCGCCACGAGTTTTGAGGCCCAACGCCCTAACCAAGTTAAATCTCATTTCTCAACTCGCCTTATCAATACAAGTCCCACTCACTACTTTATCTAGCGATGAAGCTCTCCACGATTCTCGCTTACGCGGTCACCATTCAAGCTAGCCTGCTCCAGGCGGCGGCACAGACCCTCATCATTACGACCGACCACTGCTCATCCTGTAGTGTGGGCACGTACTGCACGAACACGGTTCCAGAGTGTCATGGTCCACCGGAGACGGGTTCATGCTTCAACGCCACCATCAACGAGTACCAGATCGGCTGTGAAGACGGCTACGACTGCTTTGATAATATGTGCGAATGCGTCATTGATGATACACCTCTAGCCACAACACCAACCCCGACTACCGCTGCTCCAACATCTGCACCGACGAGTGCGCCTACAACTGTCCCACCACCAACGTCGACGATCGTAACGTCCTCGTCCGGTATCTACACCCAGTGTCCATCCGGAACATACTGGGAGCTTGGAGCCACCGCGTGCCGTGGACCTCGCTACGCTGGTGAATGCTACAACCCCGCTACCGCCAAGTACCAGAACGGTTGTGCTCCTGGCTTTACATGTATCAACAACAAGTGCTCCACAACCCCGCCCGCAACGTTTTCACCCACCGTGTGCTACGTCAAGTGCACCGAGTCGGACAAGTACTGCGAAAACGGTACAAACTCCTGCCGCGGGCCGAACTATGAGGGCGAGTGCTTCAACCCTGCTACCGGGCACTTCCAGAATGGCTGCGGTCTCGGATACGAGTGTGCCAACAACATGTGCGTCAAAGCCTAAGCAGTAGCCTAGTATTCAAGCTGCGTCCATTTAGTCCATTTACCGCACTTACACAACACCCATTAATTCGCTTTCATCTTTTAAATTATGTTCCTGCTTTTTTATAGCAAGATTGAAACTGGAAGCAGCGACCATATTAAATTTTCACTCACATAGTATTTGCCCAAAACTATTGTTTTATTGCTACGAAAAATGGTACAATAATGTGCCGTAATAGCAAACACCTGATATATATATAACAAAAACAGGTAAATAAAACAAAACCAGTAGTTTTGCAGTCACACTATATTTTTTGAAGCATCAATTCCTGAGGTCTATAGGATTTGAAGCGTTCGCTATTGAGGTATATTACTGTACTATTCAGCAACATAAAGTTTATGCGATGCTATAATTTAAAAAAAAGGTTTTGCCGTGGCAAATTAGCGTGTCGGAATGGCAGTGTCTGCCGTCTCGAAATAGCTGGGCCTCCATGATGTGATCAACTTGTTTGCGTGTGCACGGGATAGCAAAATATAAAGTCGCTAACGGCCATGGGATCCAGCTTGGATGGTAGTGGCTTCAAATAGCAGCAGTTCAATTCATGGTATGGTCTTTAAGACTTGTGGGATCAAGCAACTGCTAATCATACGGACCGCCACAGCTGAGAGTTTGCTCTGATGAAAGCACTCCCAGGAAGATGCTGGTGCACCAGCCATCTTCTCCTCACTTCCGAATTCACCTATCATCAAACCCTTCAAGTACTTCTCAACGCCTCAAGATGAAGCTTTCCGCTCTGGCTTCAACCATCCTTGCTACGAAGATGCTCATGGCAGGCGCCCAAACTGTTGCCAACTCGACACTTACCACCAACTCATGCTATGAACCTTGTGAAACATTGGACGAATACTGTGAGGTTAGTACCGGTGTGTGTCGTGGTCCAAGCTACGACGGCGAGTGTTTTAATCCAGCAACTAGCGCCTTTCAGCACGGATGCGACCCCGGTTTTGAGTGCATCGATGCCAAGTGCGACTACCAACAGGAGGAAGCCGAGGCTGCATCGAACTCGGAAGCTGGCTGTGGCACGCACTGCGACGAAGTCGGCGAGTTTTGTGACATCGTACTCAACGAATGCCGTGCTCCTAGTGACCGCGAATGCTACAACACAGTCACAAATGTGTTCCAAGAAGGATGCGACGAGGGATTCGAGTGCATCAACAACATGTGTCAGATGATTATCACAGCCCCTAGTGACCATATCTGCTACCTCATCTGCTCAGCAGGAAGTTACTGCGAGAATGGTACCGATGAATGCCGCGGGCCCAACTACGACAGTGAATGCTTTAACCCAGCTACAGGACTCTACCAGAATGGATGCGACCGGGGCTTCATCTGCGCGAACAACAGGTGTGAGTATGCGTAACGAGCACGTTAAAGACGCTGGGGCCTCACAAAATCTCGAGCATTTATAAGTGAACACTTACCACGTTAAAGACCCAACTCAACAATATATAACCAACAACAGAATCACGCGCTTTCGGTGCTTGATCATCGGCGCTTTTGCAAGCTTTACACGTCGTTCCCGCTCTGGAGGTCCTTCTTGCCGACGATGCGAGCGAACGGGGACGGACTAACGAACTCGAACACGTTCTGCTTGCGCGTCGACTGCTCCACGTCGCTGTGGTCCAGACCCGGTTCGACGCCTTGTTCGCCGCCTACGACTGCGCGTATCACTCGCGTATTAACGTAAAAGTGTCCAAACTGCTCCTTCTATTGCTGCTGCACCTAGTACGGGGTACAAGTAGAAAACCGCACACTGTTCGGGTCGTTCTCGCGCACCTCCTTGGGCACAGGCAACAACACGTATTCTGTGCCAGCATCGGCGGCAAGCGCAGCTTGTCGAGTTGGTATTCACTAGCGATGGTTCGGGGCAATATCCGAAATTGATCGCAATCTATTCTTAGAATTATTATCAAGTTACGAGGAGTGAGAAACATCCTTATATTTTTTTTCAGAGGAGCCCGCAAAAATAGTTCTGGTTTCCTCCAAAACCTCACATGTTTTGACCATATTTGAGGCATTGTCCGTCAAGACGTTAGCCACAACAGCCCCCGTGAACTGCTGGATCTCGTCGATGACGCGCCCGAACTCTTTTGCTACGTAGTCAGCTGTATGCTGTGCCGTACCAGACGCCAGCGACGACCAAAACACTGATCACGTCCCCGGCACAACTACCATTAAGTTTGTGATGCTTGCTGGTTGCCGAGGAGACCGTGAGACGCTGGCGATATTCGCAGAGTTGATGGCATCTTAGGCGCGCGCGCAGCGCCGAATTGGCGTACTTTGAAAGGGTTTCCGATTCAGGGGTGATACCCTTCATTCACAGCCGGTATTTGGAGGAACGTCAGAGGAGAGTCGGCTTCCTCAAAACTTTTTAACGTTAACAACGTTATTAATGCTGGATACTCGGAATCACCACTACTAATGACCACTCAAGCAAGCACATCCGCAGCATGTCGTCGCCCCATTGCGTCTTGTTGCGCAGGATGTTTTTAGTCGCCATGGCTTCAAGCGTCAAGCTGGGGAACAGTGCGTCTTCGGGGATGTTCGGACATAGGCTGAAAAAATGCTATGTTTGAGTCCGTTCATCAGCTACATTAATTCCGACGCATCGCCTTCGTCCGTGGAATTCTTCCAGATCTCGTTTCCATCTTCCTGCTGCAAACCTTGCGAGATTCCCAGCTGACTGGAGCTATTCTCCGGCACGGCAACCGTAGCGAATTCCCAGCACGTGCCGCGATCGTCCTGTGTCTTTAATCCCGTGACATAATCGAACCGCAAGCTCGACTGGGAACGTGATAATCTCAGGCTTACTTTCCGTATCGTCGCATGCTGTGTCATCACGGCCGAGTGCATTGCGTCACTATCAATACACGAATCTTTATCAAAAAGAGCCACAATCCATCACAAAATATCAAAAAGGCCACAAAGGTGTCAAGCGCGTCATTTCGCGCAGGATAGCAGGTTCCGAAGCAAGGTGAACTCAATGAAGTAATAACTGTGCATGTATTAGGGGGATATGCGTCACAATATCAACCTTTATCAACCTTTTACTACATCATTGCAGACAGACCGTCGCGCGGGACCTCAGCAACGCATATATCTTGCCTGTAGCAATGCGACAGGACATGATCCTCAAAGTATTTGCCGCTGATGATATCATTGTCTGCAGGTGCGTCAACAGGAACACGGTTTGGGCACTTGGCTGCGTTGTGACTTCAGCCTTTCCACATAGGCTGCACGTAAACTATTTTCTCTTCTCTGCTTCTTCTCGCCGATGATTTGGCGGACGAAGTGTTCCACTAAGCCATGCATTTGACATTCGGCGGCTGGGCCAACTTTGGGTGAAGATGACACCGTTGTCCCCAAAGCTTCTCCTCTACTAGGAATACGTTTCTGGCGGTTAGAGCAATCTCGAGCATTGCGAGAACGCCGGGTTGAACCACTCTGCCGGAAAACGGGTGGGGCAGCAATAGTAGCCTCTCGGATTAGGTCGCTCCTAATGGGTACGTTGATCGTCACATAAACAGCGGACTCGTATTTGTTTGCAGTGTCGGCGGCATGGAAGAGATCCTGCATCGTATGCGACGAATATCCAGCGTAGGCCGGCGCTGCAAGAAGATGGCGGCATCGAATTTGTCTTTGCTCCCGAGTAGAACAGCGTATGCAGTGATCTGAGTCAGTATCCACGCGGAACATGCGTTGCATCTTCGACTGTTGTGATGTGGATCTCGGATCGACAACTTCAAAGACGATGTAGAGCCTGCTACCGTGTTGACAGTACCAGTGGCTGCCTTTCCCAATTTGAGCTGAAACGCTCCGTACGCTTTTGAGGTCACGTTAAAGTCTTGGCGTTTCCACTCATGCGACGTACTCTGTTTCTTAAAGAAAACTTCGGAAGATCTTTCGACAAAGGCAACAGTAGATAGGAAAACTTCTTCGTCGCGCGCTCCATTTAGGATCATAGCATTGCGTTCTCTCTCATTCGATCCTGTCATGCAAATTCCAAACAAGGCACGGACACTTAGAACCGAAGTCGGGGTGCTGCCTCGAAAAGTGAGCGGCACCCCGTGGATGGCGTAAGCCATTCGGGTAGAACGGGGTATACGCGGTCGATGTATGAACCGCATTGTTGACGGCAAACTCACCTACTGGCAGGCGTTCGGACCAAGTGCGAGGAGCCTCCGCACAGACACTGCGTAGAGTGTCCTCAAGCACTCGGTTGACACGCTCCGTCTGCCCATCCGTCTGAGGATGATCGGCAGTGGACATGTGCAGCCTCGTTTCAAGTAGTTGGAACAGCGCTCGCCAGAACGCAGCGGTAAACCGCGGGTCACGATCCGAGCCAACTGTCTCCGGCAGACCATGACGGCGGAAAACGCCATCCAGGAAAGCTTCGCAACCTGCTCCCCGGTCACTGTGTCGTTGACCGGAGCAAGATGCACAGTCTTGCTCAGACATCGCCCGAACACCAAGATGCCGGTGTTTCCGTGGCCGTCGACTGGAAGTCCAAGATGAAGTCCAGACTCATTGACTTCCAACAGTCTGCTAGAACGGGCAGGCTCTGCAAAGGGGCCGAGCGTGCCCGGCGGGTTTCACCCGCTGACATGTTTCATATGTCTTCACGTACTGTGCGACCCACTTGTACATGTAGGCCCACAAAAGTATTGAGAGACCGATTGGAAGGTCATCTCGCGGCCCAAGTGACCGGCGCATCGTGCGCCTCGTGTAGGATGTCAAACTTGAGATCCTCGTCGCTTGGAACGACTACCCGAGGGGTCTCGGGGGGCTCCACTCGATATTAGAGCAGGCCATCGGCCCACTCGTAGCGATGGGAGCCGGGCTCTCTGACGTCGCGTGAGCCACTCGGTCTTGGCTTCCTTGCCAGCGGTCAGGAAACGCACCAGAGGTGACAGGGCTTCGTCTCCCCGATACGCTATGCGTATCTGATCGTACAGATCGGTCGTGGCACGGCTTATATGCGCCGGCTCATAGTCCGGCCTGCGTGACAACGCATCGGCAAGCAGGTTGAGCTTGCCAGACTTGTACTCGACGCGGAAGTTGTATTCCACGAAGAAAGATAGCCACCTCGCCATCCGTTGGGACAAATGGGGCGAATTCGTCGCCGTCCGTAAGGATGCGTGATCTGTGTAGATTACAAAGGGCTGTGAGCCCAGGAGGTGCACCCGGGACTTGACAAGGGCGTACTTCATGGCAAGCAGCTCCTTGTCATGAACGGGATAGTTCCGTTCGGCAGCCTTGAGCTGCCTGGACTGAAACGAGATCACTCGTTCACGTCTTGCTGCATCGTGCTGCAGCAATGCACACCCGATTGCATAATCGGATGCATTGCAGACGACGCTGAGCGGCTTCGTCTCGTCCAGCGGTGCCATGACAGGCGCCTTTTGAAGGCTTGCCTAAACATTGTCGATGGCTTCCTGGTGCTCAAGCCCCCCAGTACCAGTCGGTATCCATCTTTAGAAGATCCGACAAGGGTCTAGTCAGATCCGCGTACCCTTCGCTGTACTTATGGAGGTATCTGGCCAAACGCAGCCACTTCCTCAGGTCCTTCTTGGACCTTGACGTTGGCCAAGCCGAAATGGCCTTGACCTTCTCCGGGCCGGCTCGATCGCTGACGTTGCTAACGAAGCAACCGAGAACTTAGATCTCTTGTGCGAAGACGCACTTGTCGATGTTGGCATAGAGCTTGTTCGCTCTCATGACCTCCAATACTCAACGGAGGTGCTCCAAATGTACCTCCATAGCCGTCATGCCTACGGCTGTGGACGGAAATGACGTCGAAGTACGACTGTGCGTACGCACGCAGTGGTCTAAATAACTGTGTGGACAGGCGATTGAACGTCGCCGGGGCATTAGACACGCCCTATGACATCACCAGCCACTCCCAGAGCATATCGCTCGGGGTGCTCACTGCGGTGAGCGGGATGTCGCTCTCACGCATTAGGATCTGATAGTATCCGTCCACCAGATCCAGGGCGCTGTATAACTCGCGCTCGGCCATGTTGATTAACAACACACCCTTCCGCGGGGTGGGTGTCTGGACGGCACCGTTTCGCTGTTCAGCTTATTAAAAGCATGAAACAGTTGCCACTTCCCGATCGGCTTCGAACGCAGAAGGCTGGCGTCAAGTCCGGGGATTTTGATTCCCGCACCATACCTGCCTTGGCCTTTGCGGCGAAGAAGGCATCAATGGCCTCGCACTGCTTGTGAGGCAGTGGCCATTGTCTGGTGACACAGTACTTGCGCCCGGCACGAGATCAATCTCGTGCCTGATCCCACGATCCGGTGGAAGTAGAGACGGTGTATCCTTGGACACCACGTCCTCAAACTCCTTCATCAAAGGATACACGGTGAGAATCTTAGAACCCAAGCGCGAGGAGCGCTGGGAGGACAATGCCTCCAGGACGCCCTCGTCCATGCCGAAGAGGAATTTAATTCTTCTGGAGTGGGCTCTAGCTTTAAGAGTATCACCGCCACGATTTCCAGCCTTCTGGTCGGCCAGGAAATCTGTTGGCGTCAACTTTTCGAGGTTCAGGAGCTCTGACACCTCTTGCAGCGGCTCTAGCTGGATGCCGCCTGCCTTGACCCGATGCCGGTCTCGCCGTCGAAGATGTGATTACACCCTTCCACTGGCCGCGTCGGAAAACCCGGGACCTGGGTTTCGAGTCGCTTGAAGCGACTCCAATCTGAAGTGACTGCAGACTCAATTTGCGGTGTCGATTATGGCGTCGACGGTGACTGTGACGTGGTATTCGTTACTCACGTCTGTGGACGCCTCATTGACGACGTCCAAAGCCTCTAGGGTTTCGTGCGAAACATGGTTACCCAGACAAGAATTGCATCCCATCACTTATTCTTCAGTTAAGTTCTAGGCGACCTGGTGTGAAACAAGGTTACCCACACAGGAAACGAATTTTGCCCTTCCTCGCCAGTTTCTGTCTGGGTGACTCAGTGTGGAACATGGTTACCCACACAGGAAGCGCCTCGCGCGTCTTCCTCGCCAGTTTCAGTCTGGTGACTTGGTGTGGACCTAGGTTACCCACCTGGTCGGTGCCACGCGGCACCGCCACTCCTGAAGCCTTGTCCCCCGGTCTAGATTCCGGCGGGGTCGAGGGCTATCCAGTAAGGACTGCCGCACTCGACCCGATTCAGCTTCTGCTGATGCCGCTTCTACGGAGTCGCTCAATACGTCGGCGGCTCTCAAAACGTCACTGGATGCTCCTGCATCCCGGCGCCCCTTTCGGATGCCCCAGGTTCCTGGCAGAGTGGGAACATGACACACCAATACTCTGCCAGTAACTTGCGGGCCGGCTGACCCCGATGGCTTTTTTTCGCCAATCGATCCATGGCTCATGTTTCTCGAGCCAGGGCATCCCCAGGATCAAGTCATACTTGTCCATCTCTAGGACATTAAATGCTCCACGTTGTCGAAGTCCTCGAGCTTCACAGCTAGATCCACATGGAACTTGGGAACAGTAAATCACCGTTCCGTCGGCCAGTTGTACTGACACTGTCCCGTTGCCTTTACTTTCTCGTAAAACATCGGCCAACTTGTTGCTGTTCTCCGCAACAGTCTGGCGGCGTTCTTTGACGCCCGGAGTCTATTAAGAATCGGAAGGGATGGGTATACCCCCGTACACTTACGTGTACTACTAGCGGCCCAACGCTGCCCTTCTTCGATTCGAGAGTGCATAGACTCTCCGGGGCTAAGTCCCATGGTGCGCGCCACCCGCGCACCGCTCATGAAGACTTAGATCTTCCCCAGTAGGGCGCCTCCCCCCTACTGGTGTCCTGTGTTCCCCTGAACGTTGGGTCGCCACCTTTGCCAGCGACCTTGAGCGCGATGGGCTTGGGAGGGAAACGCTTCCGTTGTCCCCCGCAGGAAAGGCACGTGCTATGTGCCCTAGCTTAACACAGCTATAGCAGCGAATATCATGCTGCTCAGCGAGCCCAAGTTCTATGGGAACTGGCGCGCTCGGGGCCCCACGACTTGGTGTCGCCGCCCCTGGCACATCGCCACCGGCGTGCGCGCCTGGAGGTGACTGTACTCCTCTTGGAGGGCGACTTGGATCGCCTCTTCCAGAGTATTGGCCTGCACCCGAAACAGCTGGGTGCGGGCCGGGCCTACTCTTAGGTCGTCCATGAACACCGTCACCTTGGTGTGTTCACGGAGTGTGTTTCCCACGAGGGATGCAGTGAGCTTCCGCATCTCCTGGATGTACTCGAGCAGCTCACGTCTTCCGTGTCTACACGACAGGAAGCGTGACCGCTGGCGGTACCCATAGTTCGCCGGGAGGAACGCGGCTCTAAGCTATTCACACAGCTGGGTTCAAGATGCGAAGCATAAAAGCGTTGTCGCTTCCCGCGTATACGCCCAACTCTTAGCACGCCCGCTAAGTTTGGAGTGGGCAAAAGCTACTCGGAAGTGCTCCGAAGAAATGAGAGCCGCATCCTTTGCGAGCTCTACTTCTCGCACCCAGAAGTGAAGGTTTCCGTCTTCCTTTCCATCGTATGGGTATACCTTCAGCCTCAACGGTTTGGGGTAGACCGGTTTCGGCTCTGCGGTCGAAACTTGCAGGTTGCTCCGAACATGTTCGATGAGCCCCCGCTCATATTTGGCGAAAGCGGTCACGTGTTCGACCTGCTCAGCTTGCGTTGACGACGCCAAGCTGCGCAAGGCATCCATACCAAAGATGCCAGTCATCTTACGAACGGACTCGAACTGAGTCGTTCAGATGAGGAAACTCATTCCGGTGGATGTTGCTAGGACCCAGAGGTTTCAGGTAGTAATCATAGGCGTAGATTGACTACGAGTGCTACCCAGTGTGACGGGGCACACAACACCTTGCGCGCAGGAAGTGTGACTTCCGGAGAGTATACAAACTCTCAGTGAAAAAAAGGCAGCTCACTAGTCCCTGGTTTGTGGGACTGTTACCAAATTAGGTAGAATTAAAGACTGAATATATTTATAGGTGACCCCTTTTAATGCGTCTACATACTAACTATTAGTCACCTATAAAATTCCCTAGATGTTATCCTATTGAGTGGCTCTGAGGTACTTGTACCATATCTGTGGTACCTTTCCGTGACGTCATAGTGATACTTAGCAACATCACTTAGGGTACTTAGGTACACCATTCTGAAGAGTGAATTGGCACTCTTCATGTAACCCCGTTACAGCCCCAGCCACCTAGAACGCTACCCCAGCCATTGCAGAGCGGTGTGTCATCGTTCATATCTCCTTCGACTGGAGTTCGCGCAGTATCCAAACGCGCGATAAGAGAAGAGATGAAACTCGAAAGGTCGTTCGGTATGCGTTTGGCGGGGGGTCGAAAACTACAATATAGCATACTTAGCGTCTGGGTCTGGGCGAAATACTAGTAATATTTTATGACCAAACACAATGGCATAACACTCTGCCTTAAGATGACCAACAACCAGTACAATGACGTGGATGATCCTATCATTTAATGAAAGCGAACTCGCCTCGTTACGTCACGGCGGCGCCTTCAGGTTACCCGCTCAATGCCAGTGAGTGTAACCTAAGCAAGGGCACCCTCTAGGAGCATACCGTAGCATCAACGATGTTTCTTACCGCCTAGGGGCTCATCTATCTTGTGAATGCTCCAGATTATTTTAGCTCACTTAATTAAAGTAGATATTACTTCAGTGGACAATGGATCTGAGAGGCGGGAATATGTCGTGATTGGTGTCTGTGACGTTCTCATTCGAACTAAGGACCTGCGTATTTTGGGCATGAATGTGTTCGAGGAGCGGATGGCAAACACCGTCAATTTATCTGTGACGCTGGATCATACTGCTAGTTCAGAGTGGCTTATGCCCTGCGCAGCGCATGGGCGTGAACGTGACCCTGGCACTAGGCCGGGTGTGCCTCATGTCCGCACATCGGTTATTCTGAACCCTCGCAAGTAAACTTTGGTGAACTAGAGATACAGAGAATAGTAAAGTTACCCTAAGAAGCAAGGACAATAAACTGCCAAATGAGATTTAGAACCGACTTCTCTATTGCCGATTTAGCTTCGTCTACATCTACATGTAGTTAAGCAACCTTGACTGTCGGTAAGCTAGGGTCAAGATGAGGCAGCTTGACTTTCGAAATCTTGGCGTCCAGTTTAGCCAGCTCACCAGCCTTGATTTTCATGTCGATTTCCTTCGCTTCCTGAATCATCCTGACCATCTCTGGGCGCTTATCTTTAAGCAGCTCGATCGCCTCGTCATACGAAACCTGACCAGATAAACAACAAAGTTTTCAAATGTTGTTAAATCTGGATGAATATCGATAAGACCTCCCAACCATGTTGCCACGACATACCCATATGCGATAACGGATACTCTCGGGCCAATCTTCAAATACGGTGTCACCATTCATCAGAAAGGGGTGGTAGATGTTTGTATCTTTCCCTTCCCCTTTGAAGGGAGTCAGAGCGTGTGCAAGTTGTCCACTGACCTGCAGAGCCACCAGTTAGTAAATTTTAAGGAAGAAAATCACGTTACCAAAGAGAATAACGTACTCCTCCTTCTTCGACAACTTCACGCAGCGCTGCTGCCTCAATGCTCTCGCCCTTGTCCCAGCCTCCCTTTGGCAGCAACCAGTCACCTTTTGCCGGATTCGAGCTCGAAATGAGGAGGACCTGACCACCGCCCTGCTCGGCAGGCCTTGAAACGACGGCGGCTGACAATTTCCGCTCTCCGTTCGGGCCAAAGAGTTGTTCGCCGCGCCCGATGTGGGATACCATGTAGTAGTCGGGAGGGCGTTTCATGTTTTCAATAGGGATAAACTCCTTTCGGCGCATGCCATCAGGCGTCTTCTTGCTCCCTTTGTTACCATGTTTGATATCCCACTTTCTCAAAACTTCAACTTTCTCCAGCTGCTGCATCGCCGGAATGCTCATTTTTTCAAGCGTTTTAGGCTTGTAGGCGTCAGCGAGTTTTTGTGATAGTCCAGGCCGCAGTGCAAAATCTTCAAACTCGACGAAATTCTTCCGTATTAATGCATCCAATTTGCTTGTCTTCTTTGCTTTCCCCATCACGTCGTCCACCTTCCTTACGACTTGTTCCACCTTCTCAGCAACAGCACCGCCACCACCTCTGTCTTCTTGGTCATCATTATTCTGACGCAGAGATCGCTTTGCGAGCGTGCTTTCCGCAGCAAGCATGCGCGATTGCTCTTTTCCATCAGAATCGAGCTGCGCTACGTCGGCCGAATAGAAGTCCAAGCCAGAAACACAGTTTGATGCTAGTGCAATCAAAGCAATTAAGCGTAGCACACGCATAGTGGATCAATGATCTGATTGCTGCCTTGAGTTTGGGAGCGCAAATTGCGGAGTGGGAGAGAATCAAAAGCTTTGTTGATGCTGGCCACACAGCCAATGATAAATTCTTCGTGACGTTGAGATGCAGACGAAGCTCGTAACGAACCGTATCCGATGATCTCCTCGATGTGAGTCCCCACTCATGGAATACACGCTCAATAAGAAAAAAAAATACGGTTTCTGGACCAGCCGTTTACAAACCTACCAGGAAGCAGTTGTTTCCTCTCACCATTAAACGTAATATTGATTACAAAGTCGCAAAACTTCCAGCTTCGGAGTACTTTCTATGGGCAAAGTCACGTTTGTGCAGAATGTCTGAAGAAGTCCAGCAAGGACATTTGCTGTTAACTACCTTGCTTCCTGTCTAGCATATCGTACTTCTCGCGAAGTCCTCTCACAGACCTGTCCGACTTGCAGAGCGGATGAGATCCACTTGAGGTGATCGTTTGGTTACAAGTACCAAACAGGTGGTACTATCGGCTATCCCACTTTTCCGATATACCCCTTTATGAGAAATACCTTAAAGAGGAATGTATAGGTGGTTCCAAACGCTACGATTAGCGAGGGGATCAGAGATACCCTCTCAAGCAGAATTGCACAGACAGTGTCTGTGTGTCTGTCAGACACACAGATCAACGAAATTCCTTAGTCAAAGAGCGCATGTGTATAAACACTGAAATTCCGGCTTTTACGAACTGCTGAACGGCTGGCCATAGCCAAAAATGGGGTCGAAGGAGAAGGCCTCACCGAAGGGGCGTACCGGTATTTAAGGGCGCTGCAGGAAAACTCAGAGAATTTCAGTGGGGTAGCATTAGCAGCGAGAAGAAGACGCACATGATCAAGATTTACCGGGCCGACGGAATGAAATCCACGCTCGCCAAGTTCTCAGACTCACACTCACTGCAGCGAACAATTCTCTCTGCAGTGGCTGGTGGCAGTGGACAGCTGCTGTAGAATCGTGATAAGGAATGTCTACTGTGTGAGAGGATGGAGAGGGTACTGCAGATGTAGCTGAGGATGCAGGCGATGACAGCGGCCTATCTGCTGAGCGCAATGGACAGGTTTATATCCCTGGTTTTCAAATCTGTGCTTTTTCTCAGTTCACGTTGTAATGGCGGCGCCGTTTGACTAAGGAAATTCGGAATTCGGCATTCTGAGCACACTGGGGTTGCACCGCCCAGACCCCCGCATATAAAAACCACCTCGGCAGGGCAACCGGTTCGTTCGCTGGTGAGCTCGTCGCTGAGCACGCCTTCATAAGTACTACTGTAGTACTGTACCGAGCGGCCATATTTGCGGGCACCCCGCTCGGGTACGCTTCTCAGTACCGTCCTCTATTAAAAGCATACCGGTCACAATCTCGTGCAACGCACCTTTTCTAACCTCGTCCTTGCTTTTTGATATCCCGCGATGTGTACATTGCTATACAGCAATGAACACGATACAGTATGGAAATGATCTCGAGGAGTGAGCAGAAAATGTGCACTGGCCAGCTCCCCTTGCACCTAATAAACGCATCAAACCCTCTTTATCCGACTCTGATCAACTCCACAACCCCTAGGTGGAACCCAATATAAAATAATATATCTTCGTAAGAAGTCGTCCCCCCTCCTTGTGATCCCCAATCTCGGCGCATGTAATCAATGCAGCCGACCAAATGATTGCCAGCTTCTGCGAGAGACGGAGCAGATCTGAATTAGAAAGGACATATCCTGAGTTCTCTTGAATTATATACCGACGGGAGGTGATTTTGACAGTGCACTTTCCGCTGTAAACAGCGCACAAGTACTACTGTATCTTATGATAGGCTTCCTGTCACACAGGACAGACTGCATTACCAAACGTTGTAACAACAGCATTATCAGCAATGAGCATGTTGTTAGGAGCCCGCCGCGAGGTACCGTAGAATCCCTTCGGCTTTCGAGCACTCATGTAAGTTTTGAAGCTATAGCATTTTTATAATAGTGATTGTTAATGCTTGACGAGGTTTCTATTGCACAGTCAGTGTCTGAACTTCCTAGCAAGTTTGTTTACATCACACATATATTCGAAAATAACCGCATTAATTTTGAATCCTGCTACGGATCTACTCGGACAAACTACCAATCGAATTATGTTGAATCCCTGCTATTTTTGAATCCCATCAGCTAGAGGGAGTTAATCTGAAACAACGGTAGATTCACATTAGCTCGTGCTAGTTAGTCTGGAAACCAATGTAAGTGCACATTAGTTAATCCGAAACGAAGGTAGATTCGCATTAGCTCGCTGGCAACTAGGACGGATTCGTCATGTATCTCCGCGAGTTTAAATAGCATCAGGCTCGCGGAGTCTCAAGCATTTATTGTAGGCGTCTATCCTGGCCGTTTTGGCGAAGGCCCAACGGCGGTTGTTCTCCGGCCCCTGCGTCGGTGCTGACGGCGGTGCTCCTCGTGGTCTTCGTCGTGGAGTTCCTAGAGTCGTCGGTCGTAGCGATATAGGCGGCGCTGGTCCTGGTCTGCTGGGGGGGGCTCTGGTACGTATTGACTGCAGTACTGCACTATTCCTGAAACCATCTGGTGCCCAGTTACTCGCTCTAAACGTGGTGGGGGGGGGATCTACCGTAAATTCGGACAGTAAGACAATGGTAAAAAGTTTGATGCTTATCATAAAAAGACTTATACTTTTTACGAGCGGTAAAAAGTCTAAATCGCGCAGCGTATTCACTCAGCGCTGGCAGCTCAGTTCCATCCATCCTTACTCCCGCTTTGACGATGAAATGTCGTCCGAAAAACAAAAATAAGTCAAGCTGAAGGCACTTGACCGCGGGGCGTTCGATAGCTGCAGCAGCTGCCGTCGGCATCCATCGCTCGATGTGGTACCGCTGGAAAGGCCAACAAGCAATTATCCAAACGGCCGCACCTACCAAGTTCTACACTTCTCGCAGTACATCCATGTACTAAGGAACCCGGGCCTCGAGAACATAAGTTTTCAAGTTGTTTTTATCCGATTTTGGCACGTTAATACTAATGTGCCTATTTAGACTTCTGGATAGGATTGTAGAAAGCGGAAAGATCGCTTTCTCTGTGTATCCATGGAGTGCTTGCTGCTAATGCTAGCTCAATATGACCATGTCAAAGCACGTAGCAGAGACGGAAAATCTCGTTTCTGAGGCGTTTTCTCAAGCGTAATCGCTTGTCAATTCGACGGATCACGCACAAGGGTAGAAAGAAGCGACCAGCCCTGTAGGTAAATGTTTCAATTCTTTGTTTTAACATTGTTTTTCGCTAAGTTTTGTGTTTTTGCGATAAATACAGCTTGTTGCAAACCTATTTCGTAGTCAATTCAGCACGTCATTGAAGAAGACGGCATCCTTTCGGCGGAGCGAGGGCAATACCAAGCTCGCCGCCGTGTTCAACATGGACCAAACGGCCATATACATCGATATGGCCGGCAAGACAACCATTGATTTCACGGGAAACGCAACTGTGGACGTACTGCAAGGTATATTTCTTCTTTTGGCTTTACAGGTAGTGAAATCAACGATTTTAGAGCATCGGTGTTTCTTACAGCATCAGCGACGGGCATCAAATTGCCTCCGCTGATCGTGTTTGCTAGTGTTCCAGGAGGCCCCGTATCGCAGGGGGTTTGAAACCCGTCATTTGGATCACCTGAAGCTGAGCATACCGTTCAAAAGAAAGCTTTTTGCAATGAGACGGTGATGATGGAGTGGATTGAACAGGTACGTTTTAACATTTGTATTCGGAGCTTAACTTTTACGATCTAACTTTGTTTATTAAATAGGTTTGGAAGCCCAGCGTGGAAGGATGCTGGGTGTTGATCTTGTTGCGTTGCGTGTGATTTTATCCTTTAGGAGGATTTATCTCGAGCATCACCTCGACAATCCCTTCCCGGTCTCGACATCGGAGAAGCGGGCGCTCACCTTGCGGTTCGTTGTCGAGGCGTGGGATGCTGTCAAGCCCGACACAATCGTGAAGGGCTATGCGCAGGCGGGCGTGATACCAACATGCCCCCGTGACCAAGACTACCGTTTCCACGTGGCTGCGATCGTGGCGGATGCACCGCTAGTGCAAGACGACTAGATAGATAAAAAGCTCTCAATACATGGTCACTTGAATCTGAATTTTGCCTTCAGTAGTGTAAGGGTATTCCATGCGAGGGGGTGTCACCTTCATTGCAACAGTGCAAGTTGTCTCTATTTTACATGCCACTTTGATGTTTTTATGACTGTTTCAATGAATACGTTTGTCTTACAGAATCCGAATTTTACGGTACATGTAGCATCCCTAGCTGTCATTCAAATCTACCAACCTTGCGCATATTCAGAGTGCGACTATCTGTTGCATTTCTTGTCCAGAATACTACTTGTTATTTGTATAAATGCCGCGCTGGCAAAATCATCTAGAGTAAAAAAATCATGATTTTAAGCTGTACTATCCACAAACATACAAGTTATCAGCACAAACACCAAGCGGGGCACATTAGCACCAACACACGAGAAAGGCGGGCCGCTTGCCACGGGACCGGCTTGTCAGCCAATGCTGACCTTGATTTTGCAACACCCTAAAGTTGTAACATCTAGCTTGATTCAGGAACACTTGTCATTCTTCAAAAAAGGAACTCCAGACACCGCGCTCCCCCCTTCTCGACAGCTTGTCTCGGCAGCGGCGGCATGCAAGGCAGCGGCTGGAGGCCCAACTTGGCAGCGGCTGGAGGCCCAACTTGGCAGCGGCGACAGGATCGGCAAGGCAGCAGCGGCAGACAGGGTGGCGGCGGCAGGCTCAACTCGGTAGTGGCGACAGGCAGCGGCGGCAGGCAAGGCAGCGGCTGCAGGTTCAACTTGGCAGCGGCGACAGGCTAGCGGCGACAGGCTCGCCAAGGCAGCGGCGGAAAGCAAGGCAGCGGCTGCAGGTTTAACTCGACAGTGGCGACAGGCTCGGTACGGTAGCGTCAGCAGGCAAGGCAGCGGCGTTGACGATAGGACTAGACTGCAACTGATGTGAGTCAATGTATTGTGTGGTGTTTGACTTGTTCTATTCTGGTACAATTTAGGTGCGGCTAAGTGCGTGGCCGTTTTGCGTAGGTCTTCCAGACGCCTGCGTCTTGCTCGTGAGCCGGTGTGCTTTGTTTGGTCCGCGATAAATCAGCGTCTCGCGTTTCCTGGTGGAAAGAAGTCCGCGGGCTGACAGTGCATGAGCTAGGTGAATACAGGCAGCATACTTCTGGAAGAAGGCACATCCGCACGCCCTCATCGAAGTGTTGACGTGCCAACCACTACTCGGCATTCCCTTCACCTCCACACGAGCTAGGTGAACACCAAGTCGTGCCGTCACCATCAGTGCCTCGCGAGTCTGCCAACTTCAGGGTCGAAAATACGAGGACAAGTCTTCGAAATAACTAGCACCACGTCCGCAGGCTGCTCTTCGTCATCGTCGCTGAGGATGAACGCGATGCTGTCTCGGCTAGGCGAGTACTCGTGAAGAATCCTCGCAGCAGACAACTCCTTCATGCGCCTAAAGGTAGACGTGGGGATTGCCGGCTCGATGGCAAACGCTTTGCCGGTCACACTTTCAGCGGTGCAACATGTAGAAACTGGCCCAGGAGAGCGCCCATCTTGAGTCGGCTGTGCAGCGTGTACTGACGTTTGGTTGCCCTGTTATACTGCTCGACAGGATTGTTCATAGTCGCTCAGCCACGGGGAATGTGAAATATTTGCCAGTTCGTGAAGCGCCCATAAAGTCTCTGTGTCTGAACGTAGGTGGAGAAGGCCGAGAGCTCCGGCACCTCAGCCCACATCGCAAGCACACGTGTCTTGGTCTCCATGAAGGCGTTATCGCTCAAGCCACAGTGCATGTCGTACACACCCGACATCACCGTATTCGCGTGCGAAGGCAGTAGCCCACGTGTTCTCTCGAACACCTTTGCGATTACGTGGTAAAAGCACATAAGATATTTGACTTGCGCGCCTTCTTCAAATCCTTGGCGGATGCCGTTGAACTGGGCGATAGGCGTCACCCATTACCAGCTTAACGTCCAGTGGTTTGCCTAGAACCTGCCGGTGTATCCGGATGAGTGCAGCAAACACTTCGGTAAAGTGTGCCTCAATGCGCTGCGAGGACACGAATGCACCAAGAGATGGAATGCACGGGCGCGGTCCGACACACCGACTACGATCACTAGGTAACCAACCTGGCTAAGCTTGAACGTAGCGTCAGCGTGCAGCATCAGCGCGCCAGCCTCACTGCTTGCCCTCATCAGGAGGCGACGCGACGTGACTCGAACAACGAAAGACTTGAGATCAGAGCCGACGCCGACAGCAGGTTTCCCGTGGGAATCCGTTTCCAGTGCAAACGTAAAGCTTTCGTGCTCATCCATCGAGCTGTAAAGCTAATCGCGAATTAGCTTGCTCGCATCGTCAACGTAGTCGTTGCTTCCCAACTTAGTGCTTGCATAGGGCTGACGAAACCGCTGAATTATTGCGAGGAGAGGCAGATCTTGCGGTGCAAAATTGAACTTGCGCAGAATTCCGTTCCGGATGCGGACGGGCTTGAGCCCCTCCGCTGTCATCTCTCGCGCGTACGCCTTCATCGTCGGTTTGAGTCGAGGTTTCGGCGTCGAGCTAGCGCTTATTATGTGCTTGCCCGTCTCGAGAATGTCGACGAGATCGAGCTTTTGGCAGTGCAGCGTCTTCGCTCTCCATGGACACTTAACGTAGGGCGATTCTTCAGCGCAGGCTCGGCAGTTGCAACGCCGAAGCCGATACCGCATGTTGTGCGGTTCCGTTACGTCACAAACTGTGCATGTCACCAGTTCGCTCTTGGTTATTTGGATTGCTCCATCAAGTCGAGCAACGTGTAGGCATCTTTCTGGGAGAAGCCGTTGGTAAGAGGGTCCACAGGAGTGATGGTGGCATGGTTCGGAAGGGTTGAGGCGGAGACTAGGCAAGTGATGTTCAGGTTCGGCAGTGAGTGGATATTAGATGCTGGGCGTTTGGTGCTGGTGGAATAAGTGGTGGTGGTGGTGAACTGACTTTTGGTGTCAGTGTACATAGGGGAGGGGGTATTGGTGCTCTCTATTTGGAGCCAGTGGTACAGTTTGTATACGCTTGTCAGGTTTATTGGTGTTGGTGGTAGTTTGCCAGCACAAACATGTGACGTGAAATATAAGGAAAGGTACAGTCGTTGTTGTATCGTGTAAGACGACGTGTTTAGTACAGCACTGCTTAGCTTGCCCGGTTTAGGGAAGCTGCACCGGCGGTGGCTCGGCTTCGTGCGCAACGACAAAACCATTGCGACACTTTTGTTACGATTTACGAATTGCTAGTTGAAGTGGTGAAAAGGACCTCAACAAAATGCAGATGGGGTCTCAACAAAATAAAAAGGGGTCTATGAATGCGCATTAGTATCTGACCTGTTGGCTATTGTCTCACACACAATGCCAGATGTTAATGTGAATCGCCTCTTGTTTTAGAATATCTCGTGTCACGGTTTCACATGAGTAAAAGCCGCCACAAGCAAACACACACGACCGGCCAGTGGCCGGCGGCCACCAGCAAACACTTTCTGCAAAAATAGGACTAGGCATATCGCAGTACTTTCCCCGACGGATCCTGGAAAGGAGGCGAGGCGAGCACCCCACGGGCTTGATGAGAGCGCGCAACGCTGCTGGCGCTCATATTCACGCCAATTCATAGAACCTGAACTTTTGCACCGTCGTAACGATCGACCATTGGTCAGATTAATGTGAACTTTTAGTCAGATTGTTGTGTACCCGTGGCCTTAATAATCTGACCAGGTCAGATTATTAAGAACCTAAGGTCAGGCTATTGTGAACCGGTTGTCAGATTATTTTGAACTCCAACCACGCTAATGGCCGCGTACAATGTGACACTAGATGAAAGCACTAACAAACTAGTATTGTGAATTCCAGCCAAACTTGCCGATGCTGGTCGGTTCACCAACAGTGGGTTGAATCGGCCAATACAATTATCAAGTTGTTTTGGCCAAACCCATTCCATATGGTACGAAAAGGTTTCGGTGAAGCCCGATTACGTACTTAGATGTGACCTTGACTCAAGTGCTTTGGGGCTTTAGGTCTATTTGGGCGCGTCAGTTCAACCAATCGATCACAGGAACTTCGACTAGAAGGCACAATATGCATTTCAACTCACATAAATCTGCGCAGCATTTAAGAAAGACGACAGAGCAGCAGAAGTTCCCATCGATATTTGACAAAGCCTGTGAAACTCAGCCTTCATTGACCAGTTGATATTGGTGGACATCGTGAAGGGTGGTCGACCTGGAACGGAGCAGGATAGTAGTCACGGGTGTTGATCAGGAATAATGATAGTTCATATTAATCTGACCAATGTGCATGTTTATCTGACCTTATTGGTCAGTTTATTATGCACAGCGGGTCACATTAATCTGACTTCGATGGTCATTCTTTACGAATTTTGGTCTCTTTCCTGTAAATGATGCGCTGATTTTGCCTGTGACCGGAAAATGTTTACCGATGGTCATTTTGAGGCTTTGTGTTTGCTTTGATCGTTTTGTGTTTGCCAGTGCCGAACAGTGACTACTGGCGGCCAGAAACGTGTATGTTGCCGTACGGGAGCAGCTAACGACAAGAGCTAATCTTAGCGACAGGCACTCACCATACTGAAACACATATATCAGTTTCCAGAGACGGGCGTGTGTGCCTGCTGTCGAAAAACGGACATCGGGGTAGGGATATATCCACCGGATATCGGTACCAAAATGTAGGGATCCGGTTTGTCCTGTATTAAAATGTGGCTTATCCGGTACCAAATTGGTTGTTTGTCCTTTTATCCTATCGCTAGGGTTAGGCCATATAGGAGGGGCGAAAAACCCACTGGCATGGCAAGCTGAACAACGCCTGCGGTGTAAGATCTGTGTAAGGAGCACGCGGGCTTAAACTCAGGGCCAAGGATGGTCACTTCTTGCTCGGCCCTATAGGGTTAAGTTCTACAGGGACGGGTTATAGGGGTGAGGAAGGGCAATAAGATTCCTGTCGATTCCTCCATTTTTGTGGATTTGAGGACCATGACACCCGTCCTCTACTGATTACGTTGAGACAAAACTGCAAATCGAGTAATCTTATCGCGTCCGGTGGATATATCCTCGTCCTCGGTGTAGCAAAAAGGTCCACCTGTCTTCTAGTTTCTTACTGACCGAAAGCAAACGCACGGTTCCACCAGGTTTTGAAATATCAATTCGTTGCCCTCTTCAATAGGTAATTTTGCCTGCGTACCCATACTGAGATTAGTAGGCTGGTAGTCAGAGCTATCGCGAATACATTCAATTTCTCCACACAAGTACGAGAATAAAACCTCTATCACGAGGGGATTGTCCGTACACTTGACAACAATGGTGCGATGCTACCAGGCTCCTAAGCGTGATCAAGTAGTTCTGGATCCATTCGAGTAGTTCCAAATCCGTTCGAGTAGTTTTAACCCCTCAACCGCGAGCCGTTTTTTTGTTGGCTTTGTCCGTGCGACCATCTCCCGAAACCCTAGCCTTCTTAACATAAGCCTCGAATCGGGGTTCGATACAAACGGCCATACGTTTTGTTATCGTGAACGCGTCAAAGCCGGGGCTCTGCCCTAACCCGCTGGCCTTCGGCTCTCCTTATCTTGTATCTTGGTCAGTATCCTGAACGACTTCTTCATGATAAGCTGCCAAACGAGGACCTTTTGCACGTGAATATGGGACATGTCAATCACCACTGAACCTTTTCCCTCCCACAGTCGACAACAGCTGGCAAACAGCAGATCAAACCAATAGAGAGCTCAAATCAAAAAGAAAACCAGAACCAGCGGTTTCATTACGGAATTCGCTCATCAAAACTACACTTCGTCGCCGCTGGCCGCGCGCCGCGCGCGCTTGCGCTGGTGCGGCCCGACACTCGAAGCGGAATCGCTGCCCCCACAGCGGTGGGCGCTCTCGCCGTCGCTCTCGTGCTTGCCCTCCTCCTCCGACCCCGAAGCGTCGTTTTCCGCCGGCGTGCGCGCCCTGATCCGGCGGTTCACGGCCTTGGGCAGCGCGGTTCCGTTGCGCCAGGCCTTGTGCCACATGTCGAAGCAGGATATGGCGACCCCGTCCTGCGCGTGGCGCACCTGTCGCAGAGGAAGACGCGTGCCGCCTTCCGGTTTCTCGACGAGGTCTTGAGCTTGCAGCCGCCGCAGTAGACGGACGAGCCCCCCCCGCGCGCGTCGTCCGTGCCCTAGAGCATCGAGCAAGCCTTGCACACCCTCGTTCTGCGCTTGCGCCCTTGGCTGTTGTTCGTGTCCCGCCATTCATCGTTCTGGACCGGAGTGTGCGCGCTCTTCCTCGCTCTCCAGGCCGTGGCGTAGACTTGGTTGGGGTCCCTTGGTAGCACTGGCCGTCGCGAACCGCCGCCCAGTCCGCGTCACCGAGCTGGCAAAGCTCAAGGTAAAGCTATTTCAAGAACTTGACGTTCGAAATCCTGACGAGGCCGTCGTTGATGCGGCGGCGATTGAACACGATGAACACGTTCGTGATGGCCAGATCAATGAAGCCCAGGAACAATTGACTTATAGTACTTCTTGTACTTAACGGCCAATTGCAGTGAGTACTGTCGGAAGCATGTCAGGTCCACGATTAGAACTTCACAGACATGGACCTTCACGATAGCAGAGCTTACCTTTGCAAGCGCAGCTGGTCGTGAACGTCGACGACGCCCATGTAGGTCTGGTAATCCTTGATCACCCTTGGACAGGCGACCTCCGCTTGAACGCCAGTCTTCTCCCGGCGACCGACCCGATCCATCTGCACGCTCCCGCCCGTGCACAGGAAGTGTAGGGACGGTTGTCCCACCATCACAGCATCTTCATCCCGGGGACCTGCAGCGCTTGCGCAACCGTGAACGTCCCGCGGTCGATGGTGTTAGGCCGCTTCTTCCTCTTGTCGACGATGCTCTTGCACAAGCCGAGCCTGTTCGTCATCACGGTGCCGATCGAGTAGAAGCCCATGGTGAGCATCCACATCGACAGCGCGACCGACGTATAGTAGAGGTCGGTCACGATTAGGCGCATGTCCGGCGAGGCGTTGGCAGACGTGTTGGTGCCAAACACAGCCCGCAGATTGGTCGTCCGGCTGCGTTTTGCCCAGGTACACTTCAAACCTACACCAGACATGATAAGACAGTCAGCAACATGTCCGGTCCACGATAACCAAACTTACGCGCCAAAACAAAAGGTGGCGTGCCGAAAGGCATGCCACCAGCTCACCGGATGCAGTAGGCGCTCATGGAGCAACAAAGCATAAAGAGCTGTGTGGCCCTATTTTGCGGCTTGTCTTTCATGTAAACTCGCATGCGGTTGAAGCTCGACCGCGAAGGCAGCATCGCCTCGTCGAATGATATGACAGGTGGCGCGACGTACCTGGACTTGAACCGCGCCTGGAGCGCGTCGATGACGGGCCGTAGTTTCCATGCGCGGTCTGTTCTGGCCTCGAGCGCGTCGTTCGAGCTGAAGTGCAGGCTGCGGGAAAAGTGCGTGAACGGTCCATGGTCAGGAACTTCCCGAAGCAGCCGCGCGGGATGCCTTCGTCCGTTGTCTTCCAGTGATTCCCAAGCTTCTCCTTGTATAGGGCGACGCGCGAGCGATCAGCAGCCCGACGAAGACGCACAGCTCCCTCGCAGTGACGTCCGGCAGCGACTGCAACCCGTTTCGGATCGCCTCGAACCATTTTCTGCTTGTAGCTTGGCCGCTTACGCTCGCGCGCCAGTTGCTTCTCGTACTGCCCTTGCGACCGCTCGCCTTCCACAGGTGCGGCTGGACAAAGTAGAAAAACGCGCCGGACTCGGTCGCCGCCGCATACAGCGCCCTCGGCGTCGGGCCGTACGCGCCACTGTAAAGTCCGGGGTACTCACTCAGGAGATCAGCATCGTCGCGGACCACGTAAGGCTGCTGAAGGTAGTCGTACGGCTCGTGCGTCACTGGCGCCGACCAGCCGTCGGAGCTCATCGCCTTGGGCACTACCGCATAGGTCACACCGATGGCGATGCTGCCAACGTCACCGACGGCAACGAGCAGCGCTCCATCGAACAGTGGCTCGGCGGGCGCGGACCCTCTTCGTCCAGCTCCGGGTCCTCGTCTTGCAGTGGCGGCTCATCGTCCCACGTGTGGTTGCCGTCGTCGTTCCCCCGTCCGAGTCAAATATTCCACCTGCAAATTGCGTGGGTTCATGTTAGCATCGATATCGTGTCCCCATATCGTGTACATATAGCATACTAACCCGCTTCTGTGTCGTCTGGACTCTCGTCATCCGACGGCAACGGATCCGTACTCTGAGGTGACTCTTGCTCAACCCCCGCGCTGAAGGCTGGCGCAAGATTCCGTGGTTGTTGCGTTGCGTCGTCTGGAAATATACGATACCACGACAGACACGATAAGAACATAGAGAAACATGCACCAGACACGATACCGCCGGTACCTTCGTCGCTGCTCGATTTCGATCGGCGCCGAGCGGCTTTTCGACTTGCGATTGAGTGCTCGCGTGCCAGAGCGCTAGTTGACCGACAGAGTGGCGACTGGCGAGCGGCACTCGGACGTGGTGGGGCGGCTTGGACGGCAGGTGGGGTCTGCGCAGCAGGAGTGGAAGCTTGGACGACGCGCAGAGTTTGCCCAGCAGGGGCCGCGGGTTGAACGGCGGACGGGGCCTGCGTAGCTGGAGCAGCGGACGGCGCCGATTTCGCCTGCTGACGCGCCTTCCGTTGCTTTTCGAGCGCAGCTAGCCATTCACACAAGCGGTCAGACAAAGCAAAGCGTTGTGGATCAGACTGCACTTACCACCGAGGTGGACGCGATCGAGGTAGCGCATGAGCTTCTGCTCTCCCACGAAGTAGTCGATGCCGCGCGTGCCCTTCTCCGTATTCTCTGGTTGAAGTCGCTCGAGAGGCCGGTTGGCCTCGATGACCACCATCCCTCCTTCCGGAGCTTCTGCTAGCTCGCGCGGAAACCCATCTGTGCGGAAGGGGGCGAATCTGAAAGTGAGGGTTGGATATGTGGACACGCAGCGGTTACGTTCCACAATTCATGAGGGATCTTCAGGGATCTCCTGGGACACGCTTGCTCTTGTGAGATTTTATAACGGTCGAACTCTGTTCCACGCACCTATCCCTTGAAGGGATCGGGTAAAAAACCAACCCTTGTCCTTTGAATTTTTGTAGGACCTTACAAACATCAAGTCAGTGTTTCTTAACGTGTACGGTCCACGATAAGAATTCCATCATAACGTGGACGGTCCAGGCTCTCGCGTTTGAGGGGTTAAATATAAACTTCAGTTTACATCAAACAGATTCAGTTTTACCCAAACGGATTTAAAACTACTAGAATAAATTCAGATTTACTCGAACGGATTCAAAACTACTAGAATAAATTCAGATTTACTCGAACGGATTCAAAAATATTCGGAGACGTGGACGAGTTGCTGTATTGCTGCGCTACCCGTACAAGGCGTCGTCGGCAGGGCCACCGTCTCACCACGTGCAGAGCGCGTAATCGCTGCTGCTCACGCCCACTTCTCTCTCGTCACACACTTAGCACGAATGCACGCCTCGATGCCAGGCACGATGTCCGAGGACCCGTTCACGCTACAATTGCTAACGGTACCGTCCCCGCCTCTCCCATCACTCCAAACTTGTCAGAAACAACCTCTTTGACTGTATTTATCTCCGAGGACCAACGACCCCAGTCCGACGACGATCGCTCGCCGCGACGCAAGTTGCATGATTTCGTGTTGTGGGTGGCTCACGCTGCGAACCATGGTGACATATTCGTCACCGCCGGATTGACGCTGTCCATGCGACCAAACGCGTAGCACCTTGACTCGAGTCTTCTTGGGGACGTGGTCGTGTTGCTGTACTGCATGCGCTACCTGTACAAGGCGATCGCCTGCCAGACCCCTATCTCACCATTTACCGCGCGTGGTCGATGCTACTCACGATTACCTCGCTCTCGTCGGCACTCATTCTTATGCACAACAGCGGCTGCCTGTCGTTAACTGCTCCTCCCCTGCCATACCAGACTTGGAGAAAAGTCTGGTACGGCAGCATACACATATCTGGCCGCCAGTAGACACTTTTCAGCCCTGGCAAACACAATGTGGCACGAGCAGACACAAAGCCTCCGCGATAACCATTGGCGAACACATTTCCGGCCACAGGCAAAATCAGCGCATCATGTACAGGAAAGAGCCCACAATTCACATAAATGACCAATGAAGTCAGATTAATGTGGCCCGCTGTGCATTATAAACTGTCCCAAAAGGTCAGATAAACATGCACATTGGTCAAATTAATGTGAACAATGGTCCGGATACCGTGACGCTCGATATTTTTCGGCAACCGATTACAAAACGGCGCATACTCGTTGTCTTCAACCGTCTGATCAGCGCAACGATCGATTCTTCTCTGACCACCCTCTCCAACAGATCTACTTCCAGTGACGCGACGAACGTGCGTTACTGGAAGTAGGTCTACGGGGGCAAGTGGTCTTCCACCACTTGCTCCAAGGGCTTTAGATGAGCAGTATATGCTGCGCTGATTTGTGAATTGATATCATTTAAAATGCATACTTTGTTAGTTTTTCTCGTATAGTGTCACATTACACGGTCAACAGCTTCATATCTGACAGATCAGATTATTAAGGCCACGTGTACACAAAAATCTGACTAAAAGCTCACATTAATCTGACCAATGGTCGATCGGTACGACGATGCACAAGTCCAGGTTCTCTGAAATGGCGTGAGTGTGAGCGACAGCAGCGTTGTGCGCGCTCATCACGCCCGTGGGGGGTGCTTGCCACCTTTCCATGCCCCATCGGGGGAAGCACAGCGATTTACCTCACCCTGATTTTGCAGTAAAGTGTTTGCTGACGCGGTCGGGTGTGTTTGATGGTGTCATTTTGGTGTCTACAAGCGCCTTTGACTCATTGGAAAGAGTCTGAACAACGGTAGGATCCCACAGACAAGACAGATGAAATCTACACATGAATAATGCAACGACACGTATCAACTGGTAGCTCCACAGAAAAATTGGATAGGACGAGTAAAATCACAGATCATAGCGAGCAATTCACAGAAAGAGACTCAACACGATGTGGTCTACACGGTAGTGTTTAAATAGTGTCAGCGTTCCCAACCGACCATACTCAGAACGCCAGTAAGCACTAGCAGCGGTATGCCAGTGACACCAACAGGAAGCAGTGACATCGCAGGCGCCGGTGATTCGGCCAGAGGAGCAGTGATAGTGTGAGCGTCCGTGACTCGGCCAAACATACCTCGCAAATAGCAGTGCTGGAAAGAAATGTTCACGTTTGATTCAGTCGAAGCTGCGGCTAAATTACAAAAGTTTGTTGTTCTGAACTTACGCATACGGATCCGTATCGGCAATGCCTAATTTGCGAAGGGGTGGAGCGTCTGATGGTGGAGAGATGACTGAAGTACAGAAGCAAAATCTGTAGCACCTTGGCAATTGCACAGCTAAGCTAAAGATCTGGCGGGGCAAGGAAATAGAACGCTCGGCAATTTTTCAAAACACCGCCGACCACATTCGCGACGAAGGTATTCTGTGCGAAGGTCCGCACAAGTGCGTGGTAGCAGAAATGAAGAAGTTTATACTCCAGCAAGACAAGTGCGGCATTCCCTCAGCTAATTCTCAGCAACCTCTGCCACCATTCAGATATTGTCGAGAACAAGCGGGGTTATCCAACACTTCATCAGCGGACTAACCGTGCGAAGTATCGTCGACGACTGAAGGGCAGCGATAACTCGATTCATGCGGTGAAGAAGCTTATAAAGGATCATGCTTTCGACCCCACTGGAGATCTGGACAAGATGTTTTTCTTTGGAGGACATGACGATGAGTCGGGGTCGTGCCTACGTTGGGAAGAGGAAGGATGGCGATTCGTTTGTTGTTGGGGTCACTAGTCGAGCTCTGATAAATGCAGTTATCGAACATGCGTCGTGAAGTCGGTTCACCCGGTTTCGCGCGGATGCAACCTTTAAGCTAAGTGACGTCGGCTATCCTGCGGCTTTTCAAACGCTACACGATCTTGCCAGCTCGCCGCCAACTTCGTTGTAAGCCGCCGTACCGCAAAAAATACGGAATGTTCTTACGGTCACTTATGTGCATGATAAAGAGAGCTCATCCAGTGGCTACCCTCCACATTGACGAGGTCATGGGTGATGCAAAAGACGCTCAGCTTAACGGGTTCCGATAGATTCCTGAGCTCTCGTCCGCTACGTCTCTGATGTGCTTTTTCCACATGCTGCATAATGTACGGTACTCGATACTTGCCACCGCTTGATCGCAAGGCGGTGACAGAGGGGATATTGCGGATTCACTATACATCTAACATGATTCGGAGAAAGACGAGGTGTTAGCTGCATGGCAGCAATCCCGCAACTGAAAGCATTTGCCGGCTATTTTGCAGCGCAGTGGATTGACAGTAGATACTGGGTATGGCAGATTTTTCATACGTTAAGCGGATTTACTACGACGAACAACCCCTGTTATATCTTAACAGCTTTACGCTGCCGCTTGACGAGGAGTTGCAGAGGTCGTGAATACGCACAGCAGACACGTCAACGCAGCGCTCGCCCACTTAGCAGATTTGGGATTACGGGAGCTCCACCAAAGTGGACTTCTTTAGCAGAAAAGCGTTGCACTAAAACAAGGCTAGGTATCAAACGGCGGGTGACTAACAAAAACCACACAAACTCCTAATTGCGGAGGCTGTGAGCAAAACAGGACTCCTACTCACCGAATTTTGTAGTCTGCATCTTCAATCTTCTTGACCCTCGTCAGCTTCATCAATATACAAGCACTCAACACCTAATTGCTTTCGGTGCTTGAGGACTTTATTCTTCCCCAACGCCTTGGTTAGAGCGTCTGCTGGCATATCCGCTGATGCTAAATGATTGATTAGCATCTAACCAGCATCCACATAGTCGATGACCTTTTACACTGCAAATCCAAGCACTTGATCTGCTTGAGTGTGCCATCACTTGAACGGCAGACATGCTATCCATCCATAAAGTTGCAGGAAACTGCACAGGTACCCAAACTCAACCAGCCGATTCTGCAGTCATCGAAGTCGGTCGGCGCATGACTTGCAGCAATCAGCTCCGCGCTACATGTATCCGTAAGTGCAGCATCTTGATGCTTACAATGACACAACCTTCAAGTTTTACCACTTGGCTCGATATTGAAAGACGAGTATTTGGATCATTGCTGAGGTCAACATCCGCGTAGCCAGCAATCGATAGTTCTTCTGTTGCAGTTTTCTTCGGTAGAACCAGTCCATACGAAGTAGCTTCTTTACGATACGCTGAGCCAGCGCGTAGTATTCTTCTGTGTAGCAGTTCCTGAACTCGCTATGTCAGGCCGCGTGCAGCGCACCAAGTACTGTAGCGAGCCCACAATCTGGCGGTATGGCAAATCAAACCCACGTCGGTCGACGAACGTGTCGGTACCACAGATTGTGGCACAGCGTTCATGATGGAAACTTGGACACTCGCAGGTACATTCACAGCTGGAACTCCAACCCCAACCTGGTGCGCAGGCGCTTCCGCAGGAAGCGCTGTCGGTGCCACTTGTACAACAGCAACCGCCGCTGTGTGGTGGCGGCTGCTGCAGAACAGAGATCCAGTCAAACTTGTTATCGGTAAAGCTGGTCAAGACATAAGTACTGATGATGGAATTGACACAGCCATCATCCGTTGACTTCCAGGCGTTGAAGCCGGACTGCCGAGCAAATCGCGACATTGTTCACGTCCACGTAGTCACAGGAATGCCTCCCTTTGAGCTAATAATCTAACAGCTTTTCTACGCTGCCGCGTGAGTAGGAATTGCAGAGGCCGTAGACGCGCACAACAGACACGTCAACGCAGCGCTCGCCCACTTAGCAGATTTGGGATTGCGGGAACTCCAACCGAAAGGGACTCATTTAGCAGAAACGCGTTGAACAAAAACTAGGCTAATTATCAAGCAGGCGGGTGACGACAATCATCATACAAACTATTAGTTTTTAAGTCTGTGAGCATCGCAGGACTCATATACCTTCAATGCACTGCTGAAACGATATACTGGAAGGCGACGGTTCTACATGCAACAGCTACTGCGTGTGAGTCAGGTTATCGTCCAGAATGCTGCAGTTCGAGATCCGGTTACCGAGAGCCACATTCAGCAACCGGTCGATGGAGCGAGTTGCCGTCTACTCAATGGATAAACCAAGTTTGTGCCGGGTTAAAGCAGATTCGAAAGGACAGTGTGGTTGACGCGAAAGATCGGGAGGGCCTTTTCTCTGCTTTGGATGGGCCATTAAAGGCTACAATTGAGAACGAAGAGGAAAGTGGTGACCAAATTTTGGCCCTGCTTTGCTAGTGCGAGACAGCAAGCGCGCCCGGCGCAACTCTTTTTTACAAAAGTGTAGTCACTTAGTCGCTCTGGTATGCCCATATGTCAGAGGGGGGGATGGATAATTGACGTGGAGAAGTGTGTGTGCGGATGCAAGTTTTTCAATATGCACAAAACTTGTTGCCATATCATTGTGGGTTCAAGGCTACAGAAGCTGTGAAATCCTGGCTCTGCAGCCATAACCGCCAAACTATTCAATCGTCAGATATGGAAGACTAGTACGAACAAGAACAACATATCTTCCAAGACGCCGAAACAACAGCATCGTCATCAAGTAGTCTTCGGGGCCCGTTGCCTTCATCAGATGCACTTCAAGGCCGACCCATGCTTGCATATCGGGCGTTGAACGTTTGGATTTTACTTTGTCCAGACACTTAGTCGTTCGGCTATTACGCATTTGACTTGATTCGGGTTCTTTATTGAACTGTCATCTCTCATTAACGGTCACCGCGCGCTCGAGTGTCACCATTTGCAAGGGCTTCATCGCAGTTGCTGTGTCACTGGGCTCTTCCGTGTCACTGCTCGCTGTACTAATTTTTTTTTTAAAAAAAAATTACTACCGACGCACGTTTCGTTCGCGAACTCGATCAACAGTCTCATCATTTGCTTACTCCTCATCGCTACTCTCAGTACTCTCGCTGGGGTTGATACTGCCGCTGTCGCTCCAACTGCCATCGCTGACAGGCTGCTCTTCCTGTTGTGGCTCTCGGTGGCGCTGGCGAACATGCTGATTGAGGGAGTTTCGAATCGCGCTCATAATCCCGCAGTATGGGCATCTATACGGCCCTCCGCGCATGACGCATTTCTGCCATGGTCTATCAGATCAGCGCGCGAATACGCCAGCGGCATACAGCAATTGCAGCGCAACGATCGATATACCACCGCTCCATTCGAGCCTGGCTCCTGGGCATACCGTCAACCAGTACGTAGCAGTGCAGACGCACGTTAAGGCGGTGTAAGACTGCTTCTGCGCGAGCTAGGACGCCGCGAAACAGGCCCAAACAACCCCTATCAAGTTGAATACGGCTACGACGTCTACCATTCGCTTGACCTCTGAAGCAGCCGGGTGCACGTGCAGGTAGGTGTCATCCATGAGAGCCACTATCACCGAAGCTTGCACGAGTTCATGTTCGAGGAGAGCCCTCGCAGTTTCGAAAGCAGAAAAGTCGCGATACATAGCTTGGTCGCCTCCTCCAGGATGTGATTTCAAAGCGTGCCAGTTTGTAGTATGACACATCAAACCGCGTTAATGCTCACCAGATTTGCTACCATATTGTGGACGGCCTGGAGCGTTGGCGTCAACTCCGTGATTTTTACTTTATGTTGTAGCTGGCCCAGTTCGGGCTCGTAGTCGGACAGGAACAGGTTTACCGCTTTATTCAGGCGATGGCTAGCGTCTCCAATGAATGGGACTTGGAGCAAATCGGACAGTCCCGTATTGGCGAAGCCGTTGTCCGTGACGAGAAAGGCGTTGCTGTTGATGTCCCGTTGAAAGACAGGCAGGACATCCTTGAGAAAAGCGACATGATGTTTCACCGCCGTTGTGGTCCCCAGCATCTCCGTCCACAAGAGTATCCATCGGATGAAGCACCTTCTCAACGCGCTGATCGTGCCCGAACATTGCCTCGTAATACTCCGAATGGAAGTTGCACCCATCTATGATGATACCAAATTGGACAGGGGGGAGGTCGCCGACGGAAGCCTCGACCTCCTTGGTGAGCAAGGCCGCGTACTTCGGCAGCGTTTCGGCGGAAATCAATCTTCGCAGAACGAAACGGCAAGTTGCACTACGTGATGAATTCTATCCAGAAGTACACGGTCTGGTTTTGGTAGATGTAGGACCCACTGTTCGTCATAGCGACGACGTAGCCAGAGTACTGCTTCAACACTGGCTGAAGAATTTAGAGTAGCCACTCTTCAGGTCTGCTTTCAACCGGTGCCACACTGGTAGCGAAAGGGCTCCGTGGGCTCGCGTCTTGCGCGTCGAGCGCAGGCACGAAGAAGTAGGGGCAGACTTGTTGGTCGTGAAAGGGGTTGCTTGGGCCAGGGTTAAAGCGAGAAATGAGGTCATTTAGGCATGTGGCACACTACACTATGCACCCACAAATCGAAGACATATTTATGTAAAGTTGGTGGCTATGGAGGACGGTCTCTGTAGAAATAAATATGGGTAAAAACGATTAAAAAATAAACTAGTTGTAACAAAAGAAGATTTGTTTCATTTGAGACCCCGCGAAATAAAAAAGCGACTTAGAGCCACTATTTCCATTTTGACGCTTCGAGATATCGCCGTTTAATGTTGGGTCTCCTTTTCAAACTAAACGAACTTTAGAGTCACGGACGTTTTCCTTTTTGTGACCGAAAAAATACGTGACCGGAACTAGGTCCCGATTGACGGTACCCTCACTGCAAAGATAAGGTGAAACAAATGCTTGACCGCTTCCTAGGGCCACTGCCCTCTTTCAAGCGAATGCTGAGAAGATAGAGCAGATGTATGGAAAGGTGCGTCTTTTTGTTCTCGAAAAATACCGTGAGGATGCTTTGTAAGTGCCCCAAGTGATGCAATAGTAGCACAAGCACCAAGAGAGTGCGCATACAACTCCGCGCTGATATGGATGAATATCCTCATCGTTCCGACAGTACTTAAGCGGGACTGATACAAACCTTAAGTCCGATAGTGCAAATCTTCCTACAATGTGCCAAACATATAAAAGTCAAGTATGTAGGATAAATAGGGTGTTCCGTTTGGGCCAATTTGAAGTCGGATGTCATGCCACGCCAGCGAGCACAGGCGAACATGCCTGCGGTTTGCATGCCGTGTGCGTAGCACGTGGATGCAAACCCAGGACCCAGCATTGCCCCCTGGCAAGCGGAGGTTCGCGTTCAAGCCGTAGCGGGCTTAGGGTTCTGTCACCAACGAGCTTAGCGAGCATTTAGGGTGGCTGGATTAGGTACAGGGGACAGTCATACCCCGTCGTTTAACATCTTTACGTAACTGTCGGAAAGTGTAGGGATGTCGGAACCGTCAAGATATGGTCTTTGAGAGATGCCAGGACAAACAAGACGCTGCCCCTTCGTTCATCGAGCAAGCTGAGGAGGTAATGACAGACGTCGCGGACTCACAAGCCGCAGTGGCACGGAAGCTGCACAAAAGAAACCTACGACTAGACCGACCCCCTATCAAAAGAAGAAAGCCAAAAAGGATAGTTAAGGCAGCAAAACGAAAAAGCACTTAGTCACACCTAAAACTCTAGTGAAGCAAAAATGGCACTAACGTGAAAATACTATTTTGCTACACGTAGAAAATACATTTGGGGACCGAAACCCATTTTAATGGGTTTAGGTGAATTAAACTTCGAATCAGCATATTATAGTCAACCCAAAATATATTTTTGCAGCTCTAAATTTCTTTGGAGATAAGTAAGTTTTGGGGCAGCCATCTTACATACGAATTTATAGGTAGATGAGTGCTTAAAAAGACTAGAACGTCAGCCAACAGCATGATACGGTTAGTTTCAAAACGTCGAAAATGTGGATAAGTCGCATTTTGTTTGGCGGGGTCTCCAATAACTTATTGAGCAGTAAATATTGAGTTTCAATACAATGAGTATGTCGAAGAGCCTCATCGGACATCGGCGACTTGCGTATACGGGTCGGCGGGCGTATCCAAGGCGACTACATATCCCGAAGCCGTTGTTGGCCAAGAGCTCTGTTTAGGCAATTAACATTAGTCACTTTTCCTCTCGCAGACTCAAGATTTTTTTAACGGCAGTGTTAGCGTCCAGAGTTCGAGTCCAGATATTGTCCCGAGTTTCGGTCCAGGTATCGTCCCGGTTCGTAAATGTCGGGGCGGCTATGCACTTGCAGTGCGGCGGAGGAAGCAGGTAGGCTTGGGCTTGTGGGGAATGACGTATGTTTTGGAGTGCTTATATTTGTTTTGTTTTCTTTTGCTAACTACGACATGCATGCGCTCATGGAAGCACCTCGTGCTCTCCATGCGCTCCCGTAATAGGTAAGCTTCTTTTTTCTTTTCTGTATACTTAACCTAAATGTAAGCAACGTTTCCTTTTTCCTAAGCATCAGGTACGTACCTTCGGCGGCTGCCTGCCATGCTCGTCCTGGCTGTTCAAGGCAGCTCGCGCATGGTGCTTGCTACATAGGCCGCTGGCGTGATCGGCCTGATAGTGAGCTACTAAATTACCATACAGCCCATGTGTTTGCTGTGATCCACGTATCGTCCAGTAAACGCTGGTTTTGCGTTTATTTCGAGAATCGCGTTCTGTCGACGAAGCGAGCGGCATGGAAGCGAAGAATAGGCGCGGGCATTTCGAAGCAAGAACACGAAAACTGCACGAAGAGAACGCACGGGAACCACCATCGCGGACTTACGGTCCGCGCGATGGAGACTTTGCCTATTGAACAACCCGTGCCTAGACGTACAGCAACAGCTCGCGTGGGAGAGGATAAAGCTGGGACGGTGAAGAGAAGCTGTCGAGTTCGATGCAGAGTACTACTACGTGGAGAGTGACAGGGACTTCATCCGAATCGCGCGCAGCGTCGGTTGGCGAACTGGTATGTGCACTTACTTCATTTTGCGAGCGTATTCATGGCAAATATCTACTGTTCATTTTGTGGTGTGGCAACAGCACGCCCTCACACCAAGCGAGCAAGGGAAAAACACAATGAACAAACATATCAGAAAAGCTGCGACTCGCCTCAAGAATCCACAAGCTACACTTCTGATACCAGTAAACTTTAACAATGCGCAATGCTGTGGTATTATCGTGGATTTCAAGTCAAGTACAAGCTGGATCTACGTCTCGATGAACACAACTGGATACAGATAGACCTGGAGCAATTGTCGATACACTTGGCGCATGAGTTGAAAATGAACTTCACCATAACCGCGTGCTGCGCTCCAAGATAGTTCGACAGTTTGAGCTGTGGTTTTTTGCGTGTCTGAAATTCCTGTGGTTCGTTCGGCCCTCCACGTCCCAAGGGGTTATCGGCAACGCGCTGCTAACTCGCCGATTCCGATTACTCTTCTGCATGCTGTACGGACAACATTGCGACGAATCCATAACGGAGGAATACATGATAAACGTTTAGCTGCTTCACAAGTCCTGGTTTGCTAAGCGACAAAGAAAATAAAATGTATTACTAGGTATATGTCTAGCAAACGCAAACAGAGTAGCTCTGCAGAGCGATGACATTGTAATCTTCGATCTCTATCAAGTTGAATGAATATCATAACACTTACACCTGTTCGTAAATGATATTGGCGTTCCAAGTGCCGTTCCTTTAACTTTGATGAGAAACGTCCCATACTCAGCTACATATCTGACTTCGTTGAATGGTAAGAATCTCGAGGGAGCAAGGTTAGCGCTAGCTACAAAACGAGACGGCGGCCCATCGATAGCACCCGTGAGGTTCATTGCAAAAATAAATTACAGACCTGGACATACCTGGACCGAAACTTGGACGATATCTGGACTCGAACTCTGGACACTAGCACCGGCCGTTTTTTAATCTTAATATAAAATTTATGGCGCTCTCCATTTTTATCTCAATAGCGTCGGCCACCCAAACGCTCAATCCTCTCAATCATATTCCTTAACAAATGGCCAATCGACCGCGTAAAGGAGCACGCGATGTGTCAGCCAGGATACAAGTTGCAGCTCCACACGGGGGTCCTGGGCGCGCCACTGTAGGCCCCAAGCTCAATTCGATGCAGCTCGCAGAGCTCTTGCGACCTTTTTGGAGCGACCTGCTGCAGAATAACCTCAAGAATGTCAAGAAATTCGTCCGCGAGAACCGAGCACGAATTGATTTCAATACTGCGCGATACACACCGTGCGCGGACGGGACAGGGCTGCATCTATGTGCTCAGCACGGCTTCACTGTCTGCGCACGATTACTGCTTGACATCGGAGTGAAACTCAATCTCCAGAACAAAGTCGGCTCCACGGCCCTACACGTGGCTTGTAAGTTTAATCAGGAAGAGATGGTGCTGTTTCTGCTTCAATTTGGCGCTCGGATGGACGTACCCGATATGGTACGTGGTCTACAAAACCTTTTGTGCGTATTAAGGAACTAACAGAACCAATTCTATGCTTATTATCTCAGCGGAACAACGTCGCGTTCGATGTCGCACCTTACACGTTGATTGACAAGTGCCTGTTAATACCACAACGAGTGAAGCTTGCTGTCGAACAGAGAGAAGAAGCTCGACTGGTCGAGATCCATGACGCTGCAATGGGTCACTTTGAGCAAGTCACGCGAGCGAAAACCCACGCGTTGATGCTGCTCATGGACTGGGAAAGCCGTGCGTGGGAGCAGTGGCAGGCCTTGCAAGTTACCAACAAGGTGGATCGAGATTGGAACGAACGGGTCCAGAGATCAACGGACTTGCTCGAGGTTAAACAAGCGATGTACACGGATCTGCAGGTTCAGCTTGAAAAAGAGCATAACCAAATGACAGAAATGTTGAGAACCGTCTTCAATGAAGCACGAAACCGACAACAACACGCTCGGGAAGAGATGGAGCGTCGGTTCATGCTTAATGAGGAAACACATCAGCATTGGATGCGAGAGCAGCAGGAACTAGAGGATCAATGCGGACTGCTCGAAACTGCGCACGAATTCCCGAATGATGCTGACGTCCAGCACTGGGTTCTCTATACAATGATCACTATGATTGACGAGGGTAACACGGGGTATATGCCAGTAAACGATATGACGACGAACATTGATATGCTCTTTGTACGTGAAGAGATCATATCGGTGATTCGAAATGTATTGTTGCGCTTTCCAACGAGGAGAGACCTGCAACTTAGTGCTCTTGAGTGTATAGTGCGGCTTGTTCGTCACTGCAACACAGTTCCCATTGGGACGCGTGCTTTGAGCTTCCTAACAGCTCTGCTTCAAGCCAATGTGATGACGCTCAGTCGAGACGTATTCTCTCACTTTAATCAAGATGTGGAGCTTGCTCACTTGGTCATTGACGTGTTGTACCATTTACTGCATTTCCGAGGTGCAGATGGAGCTCATAGCTTGCAATTCTGCCAGGTTCGCGCCAGTCATGAGCTCCCATTACAGATTTTCCGTCTTCATGAAACTATTGATCTCTCTCAACATGATGCAGAATCTCCATTAAGCACTGAGGCGATGCTGACTGCCCAGCACCACGCTTCGTTTCTGCTGTTCACACTCACCAAATACAACGTCAAGAAAACACTCGAGAAGGACGGCGCTGTCTCTGTTATTTGTCGTCTTATACTCGAGCTGACCAAGAGCTTTTCCGATGATGAGGAAGCCAAAGCGTCAACGCTTCGATACTTGGTCGGGAGCCTAGCGCTCATGCACAACTCGAATCATCAGAACGCTTACAAGACAAGCTCTGGATCGGATCTCCCAACTCCTTGGACTGTGTACGACTTGAGTCAGCTTATAACTGCAGTTCGGCCCTGGCTAGTGAAATGTTGTCTTGATAGCAGCGACAATGGGTCACTGACAAAGACACACTACAGTCTTGCTGTCTGGATGATAAAGCTACTCAGGAATCTCACTCAGTCATTAGAGGATCAAGTAGTGGAGCTACGCACGTGGCTGCGAACGCGTGAGACCTTCGACTTCCTTGCAAGTCTAACACTTGGTATCCGGAAGCACAGCTCCCAGGAAAGGGACGAGACTGGAGTGCACAACGTTGTGGGAGTCTGGCTTGAGCTCCTTGAAGATATCTGGCTGTGCAGATACAATAGTGACGGACAGCTCGCTGCTACGTTTTCGTATGTCATGGAGTCCCTTGTACAGCTACTGGAGCTCGAAGCCCATTTGACTAGCATGGATGGAGACAATACAGCGTTTATCAATATCGTCGCCGTGCTTAAACGTATCGCGCTGGTAATCTCAAATGGTACGTTGGTCTTGTAGGAATCGTGCACTCGCCGATTACTAAAAAAAATCTTATATGTGTTTGTAGGCAAGAACAGACGATTTCTCATTAATCGTGAGTACAAGATCGACGTTGCAGTGCACATTATTGTAACGGCACTTGTCAATAACAAAGAGTCGCGTGGTAGTGAATCCATGAGTGAAACGTGCTCGATGGAGCTCTTTGCCCATGTTTTACGTGTCTACCTCCGTTTCTTCGACGATGAGCGAGCTCCCAGTCAGTCGACCGTCCACCTGCATGAGCGTTGTCGAGCACTTGGGATCTGCGCCGCCTTGCGAGCCTTCGGGCTCTCAGACAGCGACATTAGGCCAATACGCATTGAGGAAGACGCAAGGTGCACGTCTCCAAGCCTTAAAGCGAACCAGACGGACGAAAACTCCACTACAAACTCGACGTTGCGAACGAGGACGAAGATGCAGCTCGTTCGTGCGTGGTCGCGCTCGATAGTGCACGACCAGTCAAGCCACACTCCTGAACGAGAAACATTGGGTGAATTAGCGCGGGCGCTGCTTTGTCACGCCCCGTGCTATTGCTACCGGGTAGCCATTTAATTCTTGATCATGAAGAGTCGTCACTCTTTTAATCACTTCAAGATCCACACTATAAAGGAAACTCTTCCTAATGTCTAGTCGTCCTGGTACTAGTTCGGGTCCACGTCCTGGCACGGGCGGTGGAGCGGCACCGTTGCCATCCGGTCGTCCTGGTACAGGACAGAGTCTTAATCCAATCACGGGGGTGCGTCCTGGCACGGGACAGCGCGGACTGCTGAGCTCGGCATCAGGCGGACGACCTCTAACCGGGAGACTGGGGACGGGGCAACAGGCACCAGCGACACCAGGCCAAACTGCAGGCTTGGGCATCAGTCTCAACACGGAAGTGAACGTCTCGGATCGGCCTGTGACCCAGCAGGGTATGATGGGGATGCGTCTTGGCAGTGCAGGTCCAGGACGACAAGTCCAGGACGCGTCCTTCTTTAAAGGGAAACTGCACAGCAAGACGGCCGAGATCTCTAGCGAACTCGACAAGTTGCAGCGCGAGATCGAGCAGGATGCCAAGGACAAGGCGCAATGTGCTCAACTCGAACGCAAGTACGAGAGTTTGGCGCTTGAAGTGCGCGATTTGGAAGGCCAATTGGCCGACTACAACTTAGCCATGGACAAGAAGCGGAGCGCGACAGACCCAGCCGAGATCCGACAGGTACAGGAACAATTGCAACAACGTAACAGCAAAGAAGCGGACGAGGTCGATCGCGTCTTTTTAATGCACAAGGAGCAGGAGAAGAGTGTGCGCAATATGGAGGCCGAGATGACGGCAATTCATGGCAAACATCAGGACAAGATCAACCAGTTGGCGCCTCAAAAGCTTCAACGTTACAAGCAGCTACTGGACGAACATCATCAAACAGAAGTCGAGATTGAAGCGCGCTCGCACGAATTGGAGCTTGTCATGCACGCGATTCACCAGAAAGAAGCCGAGCTGAGCTCCGATCGCTATCGGGACGAGTATGAAGCGCTGGAGCGTCAAGTGCGACGTCTGCAGAAAGAGCGCGACGCTGCAGCAGAAGACGCCAAGACGGCGCAAATGGACCCGAACGAAGCTCGTGCCGTGCTGCTAGCGAAGGTTAAGGAGGACAAGAGCAAGATGGAGACGCTCGAAGGCGTGTTGCAGTCCACAGCAGCCGAGAAAAACGACTTGACGAGAGCGTTGGCGGATCTTCAGAGTGAATTGGACGAACGTGCGAGCGGGAGCGACCCAGCGCACAAGTACGAGGCCTTGTTCACTAAAGACAAAGAGATGACAGCGTTCCTTGAGCAGTTTCCCGCCAAGAAAGAGACCGAGATGCAGGCGCAACGTGCCGCCCAAGGCGTGATCGTCCAACTGCTGGAGCATATTTCAGCGAGTATGACCAAGGAGGATAAACTGCCCGGTACAAACGCCGCCAACCTCGAGGAAATGCGCCATGATTTGAGCTTTAAAGAGCGACAACTCGAATCGTCCGTGACGACAAAGCAGCGACTGACTATGGAGTTGCAGAAACGCCAAGCCGAGCTCGACAAGGTTAACACACTGGATGCCAAGATCGCATTGGAGCTCAGTAGTTTGTTGCAGAAAATGGACACCATGACAGCCGACATGACGGAGTTTGGCAAGCTCGACTCTCTTCAGGAGCTGCACGCTCAGACCAAACAGCACTTGCTGCGTCTGAAAAAGCAGTACATTGGGCGTCGAGATGCCATGCGCCAGCAGGTCACGGCACTCAGCACACAGCTCGAGAATCTCGTGCACGAGACCGCCCAACACGAGACAGCCAAGAACCTGGACGCGCTCGAGCAGAAGCTGCGACATCACGAGCAGAATATCTTCCACTTGAAGGAATATATCGACTCCAAGTCCCGAGAAGTCGACTACGAGCACATTAAGCACGACTGCTTTCGTTCCCTACAAGAGCTTAATACACTTCACGTGGCACAGCAGCAGCGTCAGCAGCAGCTTAATCTCGGAATCGCAGGCGGACTTTAATCACGCCACATTCCCATCAGGTCGTGGAGGTATTTAGAGGGTTATGCATTGCTCCTGCTTGCGTACCTCAAGCTTCAACATGAACCACTTGTCTTCTTATCATCTTGCATCGTTACTTGACTCTTTGTCTTTTAATGCTGCGCGAGTTGATGGTACTGTGTCTGCTGGAAGGCGAGACTGTGGTGACGGCTGTACCCGAAGTAGACAGCCACAGCTAATAGCAACCACAGCACGATGAGCAGCACACTGATACTGTCCATTTGGGCAAACAGAAACCAGTTGAAAAAGATGGCTACACACGGTGCAAACGGAACGTACGGGGCTTGGAAAGTTGGCGCTTCATCCTCAGTCTCGTCTTCATCGTGGCTGCTTCTAGATGATTCAATCTTGTCTTCCGCACTCTCCCCGTGATCCTCTGTGACCCCGTTCGGACCCTTTTCAAGACGACAAGTTGGCTCTACGGCGTCGTCTTCATGGTCGAGACCATCTCCCTCGTCGTCTCGATCCAAGGAGCGGTTACGGTGATGACAGCGACCAGGACCAGCTTCCAACGTGTCTTCTTGTTTCTTCGAGGACAGAACGATCTCAACTGGGCCGCCTTGCGCTTGAATGTTCGTCTTAACTGAAGCTGAAGCCACCGCTTGTGTCTTTTTAGCACCGCTCAATGCAAACATGAGAGCGATAGCGATCACCGTGAAAAGTGCAGCGACGAATGGTCCCAGCGTCCGCATGTAATTGTCAAACAACGAAATGTCAGTCGTCACGGAGAGCGGGACACTAGCGACGACTCCTTTCTGCCAATGAAGCGCCGCAAGGAACGAGCATACGAGGTACCCAGCGATCCTAACAGCTTGAGACTGCTTAACTGCCGTATGTTCAGCTTCACTTGTGTCTGTTCTACCATTGGTCGAAGCTCGAACGAAAAGCAATGAGCTATTTGTCAAGTTAAAGGCGACCAGAATACCGAGCGAAATGAAATTCCACAGCACGTGGAACGGCACAAAAACCGCCAGTAAAGTGACCGCAATACCACAGAGTAAAGTACCTTGGAAGAGGTTCCCCTTGGCGTCAACCTGAGCAAATACAGCCGGCAATAGTCCGTCCTTGGCCATCGCGTATTGAACACGCGGTTGAGCCAGGAACCCAATGAACGACGTGATCGGCATCGTCAGTACCTCTCCTGACGCCACAAATGACGCTGCCCAATCAAGCCCAACACTTGTGAACGCATTACCGTACGACTCCTCGGCATCAATCTCCGTGTACTTCTGCATGCCCACCAACGCAAACGTCGCTAAGATGCTCAACGTCGCCGCGCCAATGATCGTTCCTACTACCGCGCGCGGGATATTCCTCGCTGGGTTCTTGGCTTCACCCGCAAGACAACAGACCTCGTCGTATCCGATGTACCCATAGAAGCTGGCACTCGCCCCAAGCAGCACTCCAGGCCACCCGAACGCGACACTCTCCTTGCCATTCACTTCGATGACGCTCTGGGCCGGTACAAACGGCGAGATCTTGTCAGCATTAAAGTTCGCTAGCCCCACCACGATAATGAACGCGACTACTGTGATCTTGGTCATGGTTACGACGTTGACGACCAACTTGCCGGCCTGCATACCACACAGAACAACAGCCGTGCTGCCAGCCATTAAGAGCCCCGCATACAAGTCGACCACCGAGTCTTTGGGCTTCATCCAATCGGGACCTTGTACCCCTAATTGGGAGTCCATCCACTGCGTCAGTTTGTCGCTCCAGCTGCGTGCGCCGCCGGCACTGGAGACGCCGTACTCGAGTGTCAATAGGAAACCCGCGACCAAGGCCGGGAGCTCCCCCAGTGCGTGATACGAGTACGCATAGGTGCTGCCGGCGCTGGGGATGAGACACGCGAGCTCCATGAAGCTCAGACCGCTCAGCAGGCAGCCCAAACCGGCTACTAACCAAGATAAAGTGGCGGCCGGACCCGCGTAACTGCTGGCGATGAGGCCAGAGGTAGCGAAGACGCCCGTGCCCACAGTGCCCCCGATACCGATCATGATGAGGTCGAAGAGGCCGAGCGTACGTTCCAACTCGGGTGCATCTTCCTGCTTGACTTGCTGGACGGAGGGCGTCTCCAAGTGCAGAGGCTTCCGCCAGAAGGCAAGGCGCAGCGCGTGCATGCTTACTACGGTACTACTGGCTTTTCGTCAAGTGACGTGGACTCTCGCTTAAGTACGAATATTTAGGGAAGTTGAAGTGGAGGACAGATACAGTAATGTGCTATTGAAGCACATTACTGTATACAATGCGTACATGACGTTAACACAAAGCATTGCCACTACGTAACTCGATTCCGTGGTCGATATGATCAGCGGTGCGCCGTGCGCGTTTCTTAATACAAAACCTTACGCCGAACGCCACCGACGAAGACGCCCCAGCACCAGCGCATCCACCGCGCATGCTTACAACTGGCATTTGACCGCGTCGGTCGCAGCAGCAACTAACGATGTCACGACAACCTGTTCGCGAAAGCATTGCACTATTTAGTATAAAAATAATAAAAGTCGCTCAGGACTTGACCCGAGCCTTCCAAATTGACAATGGAAGTGGCAATCGATCTGCTTATCACTTCAACGTTGCGTATCTTTATGCGCTTTGATAGGTGGCAATTCAATTCTGAATCGTGTTCCGTCGGTGTCTGTCCACTCTAGTACTTTCCCCTTGTGAAAAACGATACCCTGTGTCAGCTACAATTTCAAATCCACTATTGCTGCCAGAATGCGCTGTTAGTTTTAATAAACTTGTGAAACATTAATTATTACTGCTTTGGACCGCATGTAACGTTTCTGAGTGCGCTCGTAAGTGTATCGCTTCAATCCGTCACTCGCAGATCGACGGCGCAGAACGCAAGCGACGCACAAGACTCTTCCTCTGCTTAATTAACGTATGATTCTACCCTGTTGCCACCTCCTCTCCTCTTTCTACAGTTCGTTAACCCCTTGCATGTTGCAGCATGACCAAGAAGGTGCTGTGCATGAACCCGGGCCCCATCGAGTTTGAGCCGCGCGTGCTCAAGCCGTTCGCCATGGAGGGCATCTCGCACGTGGATAAGACGGTGATCGACGTCTTTGGCCAGTGCCTCGAGAAGATGCGCAAGGTTTTCCTGGCCCCGGACGGCCAGCCACTTGTGGTTGCGGGATCCGGCACGCTCGGATGGGACATGGTGGGCGCCAACCTCGTTAACAAGGGCGATGACGTGCTTATTGTCAACAACGGTGCGCTATTACTGCTACTACTGTAAAGAGGAGTGATCATTCCGGACTAATAGGGCCGTATTCTGCTGTACAGGTTACTTCGGTGACAACCTGGCCGAATGCCTTGAGCGCTACGGTGCCCAGACCACCCACATCCGTGGCAAGGTGAGAGGGGGGAGCAGCCTTTAATATCACTGCAAGATAGGTGCTGACTGTGTGTTTGCGTGTAGATTGGCTCGCAGCCGTCGATTCCGGAGCTGGAGAAAGTGCTGCAGAGTGGCACGAGCTTCAAAGTGGTGACGATCACCCATGTGGACACGTCTACGGGCGTCCGCGCTCACGTGAAGGAATTTGCGGCCGCTATCCGCCGTATTCAGCCAGACGCTGTCATTGTCGTGGACGGTGTGTGCGCCACCGGAGGCGAGGAGACTCGCATGAAGCAGTGGGACCTCGATGTGGTGCTCACAGGCTCGCAAAAGTGCATCGGTGTCCCTGCTGGGCTGAGTCTGATGGTCATCCGTCCGCGTGCGCTGCAGCTCTTCGAGAAGAACACGACGACGGTCAAGTACTATGTGGACTGGCGCAACTGGCTGCCGATCATGAAAAACTACGAAGCTCGTCAGCCGAGCTACTTCGCAACGCCATCGGTGAACCACATATTCGCCCTCAACGTGGCGCTGGATATCTTGCTCGAGAACGGAGGCATGGAGATGCGCTTCACGGAGCATAAACTTATCGGTCATGCCGTGAAGGAGGCAATGAAGACGATGGGCTGCTCGTTGGTGACTGCGGACGACTGCGGCGCCAACACGTTGACGTGTGTGCGCTATCCTGCTGGCGTGGGTGCGGCTGACTTCTTGCCCAAGGTCGTGAAACGTGGTGTATCGCTTGCAGGCGGTCTGCACAAGGCCATCAAGACGGAGTACTTCCGTATTGGCCACATGGGCCCGAGCACGCGCCGTCTGGACCACATTCTGAAGACAGTGGAGGCCATCGAGGGCGCATTCATTGAGTGCGGCCACAAGGTGGCGCAGCCCGGCAAGGCGGCTAAGGACCTCAAGAAGAAGTTACAGATACTCATCCCCATGCGTCCGTCATGTGGCTACGCGTCGGTCTACCACGGCTGCCCTGTCCCACCGAAGTGTCAGGTGTACTCCATCGGCACGGTGGTGATCGCGTTTGCCGCCGGACTCCTCATCTCGCAGCTGAAGAGCAAGATCTAGACGAATAAGCGGGCAGAGTACAGAACCGATGGAAGTATGAAGAGAGGTTACATGTGACTCTGAATGAATGAACTTTACTACATCAGTCACGGGTTTGCTTAGAGCCGCAGGTACCGCCGACACACGAAGCTGAAGTGCGCATGTTTATGTGCTATAAATACACAATACTTAATACGACCATCACTCCTTGCAAACTGAGACGTGTGAGCACATAGTATTGGTACGTGACATGGTTCAGACCTTGCATACTAGATGCGTCTTGGAGATCTTGTCCGCCCGTTATGGGGTTTCGTCGTCATTCGCCAAGCCGCAATGGACAAGAAGGACGTGCAGAACCTCGTCTGTGGCGGCAGTACGTCCCTCTCTCATGGCTCTCCATGCTCTTTTGCGCCGCTTCTAACTAACTGCATATAACCTCGTGTTTCTGTAGTCGCTGGCTGCGCGTCTCGCACTGCCGTGGCTCCGTTGGAGCGGCTGAAAATCCTGCTGCAGGTGCAGGACTACATCAAAAGAAATGGAGCCAAGGCCGGCGCTGCTCCAGTCAAGTACCGTACCATTGGTCAGTCTTTACGGCAGATACACGCCGAGGAAGGCCTGAAGGGCTACTTTAAGGGCAATGGCGCCAACTGCGTGCGCGTGTTCCCATACGTGGCCATCCAGTTTGCCACCTTCGAGAAGCTCAAGCCGCTCCTGATCTCGCAAGATGCCGAGACGCTCAGTCCGCTGCAGAAGCTTTTCGGTGGTGCCATTGCTGGTGTGGTGTCGGTCGGTATCACCTACCCGCTGGACGCAGCTCGTGCGCGTCTAACGGTGCAGGGAGGGCTGGCCAACACTGCACACACGGGCATTTTCAACGTGCTGTCGACCGTGGTACGGACCGAAGGTCTACGGGGCGTATACCGAGGTGTGCTGCCCACGATTTGGGGCATTGCACCCTATGTGGGTCTCAACTTCACTTTATTTGAGACTCTTCGTACGACGGTGCCGCGCAACGCAAATGGGGAGCCGGATGCCAGGTATCTGCTGGCCTGTGGAGCAATTGCTGGCGCGTGCGGTCAGACGGCGGCTTACCCAATGGACATTCTCCGTCGTCGATTCCAATTGAGCGCTATGCGCGGAGATGCTACGGAGTACACGAGCACCCTTGGTGGCCTGCGCACAATCGTACGCGAGGAGGGAGTCCGTGGTTTGTACAAGGGACTTGCCCCAAACTTCATCAAAGTGGTGCCATCGATCGCCATTATGTTCACTTCGAACGAGTTGATGAAGCGTGCTATCAAGAAATACGACCTGTGATCAACGAAGTGCACACAGCGTCAAATAGAGCAGAATTAAGCTTAGAATACGTACATCAGGGTCTAGAGACGCTTCCGCCTCACTTATTGAAAAGTCCCAGAGCTTGACTCGTCATCGACTACCAGCGAAAAGCTAACGACACCAGGCATCGTGTAGATGTCGATGGAGGGTGCGGCACCACCCACAGCAATGACGTCGGTGGCGTGGTCGACTACGCAAAAATGGCAAGACGGTAACGTCGACCGGGCAGCCGCAAGCAGTTGACCAGAGCTGCGATTCCACTTTTTCAAACCGGCATCGTTCCCCACACTGAGTAGCTCCATGTGGTGGAACACAACGTCATGAACATCACTTGTTGTCTTGGTGTAGTGCACGGGCACACGCGACGGAAGATGCCACATACCCAAGAAACCGCCGTTTGCTTGGGCTTGATGAGATCGGCCTCCAGGAGATCGTTTGCTACCACCGCCGCACGCCAACCACATTTCAGAATCATCGTGCGCTACAGCACCGACCCATGAAGACGGAGGAGGGGACGACGACGAGTCCGATTGTGTTGCTGGTTGAGGACGCAGGAACTCCACCTTCCTGTCCTGACGCACATCCCAAATACCGAGCGTACCATCTTCGGAGCCGGTCACGAGCTCCTGTGAGTGTTGCAGGTGACGTACAGCATGCAAATAATCCTCATGACCTTCAAATTGTCGCGTGAACTGCTGCGTTGTCACATCCCACTCGTGCGCGATGCTGTCTCCTCCAGCCAAGAACAAATGCCCCGAAGTCTTGCTCACCGCGACATCGTTAACCTCAGTAGCCGGCAATAAAGCTCCTCTGAACCCCAACGTCCTGCGCTTCAAGTGGTCGACATGCACAGGCTTCAGCTTCTTGGCCGTTGCAGGGTCCCCCAATGCTGCCAGAATGTCCTTCCACTTCCATACTCGAAAGTCCTGATCTCCTCCACTGAATACATATACAGTATATGTGAGACGGGCGCAGCATCATCCACACATGGATACACTCAGTCGTTCGCTCCACCTGATCAACAATGGGTCCGTCTTGTCGCCAGCAAAACGGAGCGAGTAAATCTGCGTCGGATGCGCCTGGAATGAGAGGTTCGGCCCAGGGTATGCAGTCACCCTGCCAGCACAATAGTACATCAGTACAAAGTGTACTCAAAAAAAAATCTTAAATAAGGTATATTGCACCAAACGTACTCGCCGCGTCCCACTTGGTCCCAGTATGCTGGCGTCATAACCTGGCCGAGCTGGTAGACGTGGAGCTGCCCCAAGCTCGTCGCAGCCACCAGCATAGTCTGCCCGCCCGCAACATCCTGCGGCGCAAAGACAGCCTGGTACACGACGGCCTCGTTCACGCGCATTTTGAGCAGCAGCTCGGCGCGGTACGCGTCCTCATCGTACGCCGCCGGGTCCATCGTATCCGTCAGATTTTCGTCGAGTGACCTAAAACATAATTCCTCGTGTTCATTGGTTAAAAATGCATGCAAACTGCAACAGGCAGCATACATGTAGACGAGTTGAGGCATAGTATTTTAATACTATACTTTACTACTAGCCGAACGCCGCCCGCTTTGCTGGCGGTGTGTGTTTGTCAGGTTCCACCCTGTTCCGCTCGCTATTCCAACTCGCTTCACTACTCTTATCGCGTCGCAACCCGTTCCGCTCACTGTTCCAGCTCGCTGCACTACTCATATCGCGTTGGGTCGCCACCTTCGCTTCGATCGGCAGCTAAGTACGCTTTGGTGAACGACACACTTTAACTGTAGCCAATGGGAGGCCGCCTCGCTGCGCTCGGCAGCACATAAAAATTAACATCAACTTAGCCATTGAGAAGGGGTTTTAAACCGTCACGCTCGACTATTTTGCAATTTCGGGCATAGTTTTGCAGTCCGGACGGTAGTGGCAGTCTGTCTGATAGGTGAGTCAAGTGTTGCAATTGCCGGGGGAAAGGATGCCAAAAGAGAGGCTGATGCGACAGGAGAAGGAGTGACAGGACGAACTGGCAGGTTGCTTCTTAGTAAGGAGAGATTTCCCTCCTTACTAAAAAAGCAACCTGTCTGTCCGTTTTACCTTTGTGGCTCAAAATTCCGTCTGGATGGCGGCGGCACCTGTACGTAATATAACTATTGCTGGTTCTCTCTGCTTTCTAATGCTATGCAGGATTGATAAAGACGGACCAGTTCCACACTACCGGTTGCTTTTTCTATTTTAACTAGCGTTCTGGGCGCCCGCTCCGCGGGCGCGTGGGCAATGGTTAGTCTCAGTAGAAAGGGTTGGGCCCCCTCCGCTGCGCTCCGGGGGCATTGGTACTGTGGCACTGAATGCGATCACTCACTCACTATATCACTAAATATCACTCACTGACAATCTGAACTTGAAATATATTATTTGCTGCCTACATGCCATTCTCTTCAAAAATCTCTTTGTACACGATGTTCTTGGTGTGCACCTTCCCGTCCTCGTCTATGGCTTCCGGGTCAACGACAATATTGATCGCTTTCCTTGAAGTCACCCTTGAAAGCGCCACATATAGCTGTCCGCGGGCAAAACCCGGTGTTTCCAAGTAGATTCCGACGTGGTGAATCGACTGTCCTTGGGCCTTGTTGATTGTCATGGCAAATGCTGGTACCACGGGAAACTGCTTTCGCCTTAGCTTGAACGGAAACTCTTTGTCATCGTCCCCGGTGTAGAAGATGATCCTAGGGATGAACACCGTCTTACCCTTGGACGGCCCTGACATCACAGTTGCTTCAATTCTTTGCTCACGCAATGACACCACACGTAGCCGCGTTCCATTGCACAGTCCTGCGTCGCCGTTCAGGTTGCGAATCATGATGATGGGCGTTCCAACCTTCAAAACAATCCTGTGCGGTGGGACCCCTGAGAAGTTGAGTGAATTCAAAAACTCTTGCTCAAACATGTTGGGGTCCGCGACTCCTTCGAGACTGTCAGTCGATAAATACTCTTTCGTTTCTTGTGTGAGCCGCTCAGCAATCATATCGTTGATACATTGAATACTCGCGTTGGTCGGCGCCAGGATGGCGCGCTCACACAAAGTACTCATCTGGTAAGTCTGCACGTTCAACACCTGGGTACACGACATCAATCAGCGCGTTGATATTGCGAGCCTGTCGGTCATCTTCGGGATCGTCGAAGTCGGACGCATGGGCTCCGTCGTCCGGGAGAAGGTTGAAGTTTGGGGCTGGTTCCATGTCCTCGTCGCCTTTGGTTTCTTTGTCGGTCGCGGATCTACGGGCCCGAGGCTCAGGAAACACGCACATGTCTCGAGGAAGACATATGTCGTTTTCACTAATCTCGCTGACGGGGTAACGACCCTCACCGATCTGAAGTAAAAAACTCGGAAAACTCTGTCAACTCTGCGGCGGTACCAGGGTCTGGAGCCGTCCGCACATGCATATTCTCAGTCAAACGTAAAATTGGCGCAGGTGACTTCACAGGAGCGAATTCTTAAAGCAAGCGTTAATCGATTCCGCACGGGTAGCATTCTTGAGCACCGGTAGAATTTGATGGTGATCGCCGCTGAACACCTTCACTTTCCTCCGAACGGCTCGAATTCGTTCTTCATAATATGTCCTGTCCACTGCCTCAAAGCAAGCTCGATTCATCATCGGCGCTTCATCCCATATAATCAAGCTCACGTTGCGAATTAACTCCGCCTTCTGGCTTTGTCAGGACAGGCTGCAGGTCGAAAACTCCGTCAGCTTGAGCGGGATACGGAATGTTGAGTGTACCGTGTGTCCGCCTGTCAACAGGGTTGCCGCAATGCACTTGAAGCCACTGCGATAGCAATTTTCCGCTGCTTACGAACATGCGCAAGTAGCTGCTCCAACAGAAACGACTTCCCCGTCCCACCTGGCCGTCCAGAAAAAATAGTTTCTCTCCTTCCACTGGATGGCTTACGGCCTGCATGACATTGGTCAAAAATGTCCCTCTGGCTGTCGTTCAACCGATCGACTTGTTCCGCAACATGCTCCAGTTCGGTCTGAGGGTACGCATCAAGTTCTTGCTGGACTATAGATGCAGGATCTTGTTCTTCGACTTCCGCAGCTACGTCGTCGTACGTGTCAAGCTCTGGGAGTTCGTAGATCGATAGGCTCTTTCCGTTGGAGGCCAGATATTGTGCCAAGAATTTTAAAGCTTGTACTCGGCCATTCTCAGATGAACCGCTTCCGTCCGTTCGATGTGATTATCAGTGTCCCTTTCCGCAATCGCTTTCTGGTAGTCTTCAGACATGTGATCCTTGAATTTATCCCAGAGCGGCCGAGCGCGAGGAGGCATCGAGTACACTAATATAATTCCGAATAACTGCCTCAGTTGGTAGGGCATCTTGACCACAACAGCCTCCAAAAGACAGTCGAACCATTCTTGATCGTCTTCGAGATACCCAAAAACAAAAGCAGCCTCTCGAAATGTAGAGTATGTAGTACCTTCCACCGTGCGGAGATCTCGAAACGACTTTGGGGATCGCCGATTGGACAGTAGCAGTCGAAGATAGAATCGTTCCGGGTCTTGGGGTGATACATGACCTATGCGCCCGAGCGAAGCAACATATTTCTCGTACGGCACCCAGGAATTGTTCTTCCACCTGTATTTGGTTGGGACATCCTTGTAAAGTGGATCCACGGTTCCCTCTGGGTCACGCTCGTCGGCTGAGACGACAGGGGAAGGAGTGACAGGACGAACAGACAGGTTGCTTTTTTAGTAAGGAGGGAATTCCCGGACGGATAGACAGGTTAATATTTTAGTAGGGAAGGAATTCCCTCCATACTAAAAATAGCAACCTGTCTGTCTGTCCTTCACTCCCTCCCCTGCCGCCTCAGCCTCTCTTTTGGCATCCTTTCCCTCGGCGATTACAATACTTCAGTCACCTATCACACCGACTGCCACTACCGTCCGGACTTCAAAAACTATACCCGAAATTGTAGAAAAGCCGAGCGTAACGGTTTAAATCGAACCTAAGCGGGAGCAATCGAACTTAGACGGATCTCACAGTCACACCCGGGTCAGACGGCTTCCGATCGATCGGACATCGTGGCACGAGTATTCATGCAAAAGCTGAACGAGCTTGACAAGGATATCGACGAAGGCATCTGGGGATTCTTGCGGCACGGGTTCATGTGGTGGAGTATCAGAAACGCGGTCTCCCCCATGCCCACATTCTTTGCATTTTGCGACCGGAAGAAAAGCCTGTCAGCGCAGAGGATGTCGATCACTTGGTCTCGGCAGAACTACCAGATAAAGAAAAGTACCCGGAGCTCTACGAGACAGTGATTTCGAGTATGCTGCACGGTCCGTGTGGGAGTCTAAAACCGGACAGTACCTGCATGAAGAACGACAGATACTCCAAGAAGTTTCCTAACCCTTTGGCCGACGAAACCGTCATGGCCGCCGATAAATACCCTACGTACAGGCGCCGCCGTCGTCCAGACGGAATTTTGAGCCACAAAGGGAAAGTGTGGGACAACGCTACCATTAATCAGTGGGTCGTGCCGTACAACGCGTTTCTATCGCAAAAGTACAACTGTCACATTAATGTGGAGGTTTGTGCGACGAAAAGGCCGTGAAGACATCTACAAATACGTGTACAAGGGATCTGACATGACGACGATCACCATTGACGGCGAAAATATTGCCGCGAACGAGATCCGTCAGTACCTGCTGGGCCGCTACATTTCTCCAGTGGAAGCTTGCAACCGGCTATTCAGGCATCCAATACAGGGGTCTACGCACTCTGTGGTCACCCTCCCGATTCACATGGAAGATTTGAATATGGTTGCATATCGCGACCACGAAACTACTGCGCAGCTTCGCACCCTGGTCTGCAGGGGTAGCAGAACAAAGCTAACGGGTTTTTATAACCTCTGCGAGTGTGACCCAGAGGGAACCGTGGATCCACTTTACAAGGATGTCCCAACCAAATACAGGTGGAAGAACAATTCCTGGGTGCCGTACGAGAAATATGTTGCTTCGCTCGGGCGCATAGGTCATGTATCACCCCAAGACCCGGAACGATTCTATCTTCGACTGCTACTGTCCAATCGGCGATCCCCAAAGTCGTTTCGAGATCTCCGCACGGTGGAAGGTACTACATACTCTACATTTCGAGAGGCTGCTTTTGTTTTTGGGTATCTCGAAGACGATCAAGAATGGTTCGACTGTCTTTTGGAGGCTGTTGTGGTCAAGATGCCCTACCAACTGAGGCAGTTATTCGGAATTATATTAGTGTACTCGATGCCTCCTCGCGCTCGGCCGCTCTGGGATAAATTCAAGGATCACATGTCTGAAGACTACCAGAAAGCGATTGCGGAAAGGGACACTGATAATCACATCGAACGGACGGAAGCGGTTCATCTGAGAATGGCCGAGTACAAGCTTTAAAATTCTTGGCACAATATCTGGCCTCCAACGGAAAGAGCCTATCGATCTACGAACTCCCAGAGCTTGACACGTACGACGACGTAGCTGCGGAAGTCGAAGAACAAGATCCTGCATCTATAGTCCAGCAAGAACTTGATGCGTACCCTCAGACCGAACTGGAGCATGTTGCGGAACAAGTCGATCGGTTGAACGACAGCCAGAGGGACATTTTTGACCAATGTCATGCAGGCCGTAAGCCATCCAGTGGAAGGAGAGAAACTATTTTTTCTGGACGGCCAGGTGGGACGGGGAAGTCGTTTCTGTTGGAGCAGCTACTTGCGCATGTTCGTAAGCAGCGGAAAATTGCTATCGCAGTGGCTTCAAGTGCATTGCGGCAACCCTGTTGACAGGCGGACACACGGTACACTCAACATTCCGTATCCCGCTCAAGCTGACGGAGTTTTCGACCTGCAGCCTGTCCTGACAAAGCCAGAAGGCGGAGTTAATTCGCAACGTGAGCTTGATTATATGGGATGAAGCGCCGATGATGAATCGAGCTTGCTTTGAGGCAGTGGACAGGACATATTATGAAGAACGAATTCGAGCCGTTCGGAGGAAAGTGAAGGTGTTCAGCGGCGATCACCATCAAATTCTACCGGTGCTCAAGAATGCTACCCGTGCGGAATCGATTAACGCTTGCTTTAAGAATTCGCTCCTGTGAAGTCACCTGCGCCAATTTTACGTTTGACTGAGAATATGCATGTGCGGACGGCTCCAGACCCTGGTACCGCCGCAGAGTTGACAGAGTTTTCCGAGTTTTTTACTTCAGATCGGTGAGGGTCGTTACCCCGTCAGCGAGATTAGTGAAAACGACATATGTCTTCCTCGAGACATGTGCGTGTTTCCTGAGCCTCGGGCCCGTAGATCCGCGACCGACAAAGAAACCAAAGGCGACGAGGACATGGAACCAGCCCCAAACTTCAACCTTCTCCCGGACGACGGAGCCCATGCGTCCGACTTCGACGATCCCGAAGATGACCGACAGGCTCGCAATATCAACGCGCTGATTGATGTCGTGTACCCAGGTGTTGAACGTGCAGACTTACCAGATGAGTACTTTGTGTGAGCGCGCCATCCTGGCGCCGACCAACGCGAGTATTCAATGTATCAACGATATGATTGCTGAGCGGCTCACACAAGAAACGAAAGAGTATTTATCGACTGACAGTCTCGAAGGAGTCGCGGACCCCAACATGTTTGAGCAAGAGTTTTTGAATTCACTCAACTTCTCAGGGGTCCCACCGCACAGGATTGTTTTGAAGGTTGGAACGCCCATCATCATGATTCGCAACCTGAACGGCGACGCAGGACTGTGCAATGGAACGCGGCTACGTGTGGTGTCATTGCGTGAGCAAAGAATTGAAGCAACTGTGATGTCAGGGCCGTCCAAGGGTAAGACGGTGTTCATCCCTAGGATCATCTTCTACACCGGGGACGATGACAAAGAGTTTCCGTTCAAGCTAAGGCGAAAGCAGTTTCCCGTGGTACCAGCATTTGCCATGACAATCAACAAGGCCCAAGGACAGTCGATTCACCACGTCGGAATCTACTTGGAAACACCGGGTTTTGCCCGCGGACAGCTATATGTGGCGCTTTCAAGGGTGACTTCAAGGAAAGCGATCAATATTGTCGTTGACCCGGAAGCCATAGACGAGGACGGGAAGGTGCACACCAAGAACATCGTGTACAAAGAGATTTTTGAAGAGAATGGCATGTAGGCAGCAAATAATATATTTCAAGTTCAGATTGTCAGTGAGTGATATTTAGTGATATAGTGAGTGAGTGATCGCATTCAGTGCCACAGTACCAATGCCCCCGGAGCGCAGCGGAGGGGGCCCAACCCTTTCTACTGAGACTAACCATTGCCCACGCGCCCGCGGAGCGGGCGCCCAGAACGCTAGTTAAAATAGAAAAAGCAACCGGTAGTGTGGAACTGGTCCGTCTTTATCAATCCTGCATAGCATTAGAAAGCAGAGAGAACCAGCAACAAGAATTATGCAGACAGGATCGTTGCCTCCACCGATGACTGCGCGGAAGATGAGCCTGAGTCTGAGCCAAAGCATGTCCCGACGCGGCTCCCAGACGGACACATTCGCCACCGACGTGTCTCAGAATGTGGGTCTACATGGACTTTATCCGTTTTAATAACTGGCAATTTACTCCGTTGATGACCTTGTTGCAAAATGCTGCATAGGAGTTCGGTGGGGTGCTGGTGACGCCGGAGCAGATCCACATGGCGTTCCAGTTCCTAGACGTGGAGAAGAAAGGCCGCGTGACACTGGACAACCTGCGCTCACGACTCGGCATCTTCTACGACAACATGAGCTTGAAGGACGTGCGATTGCTGCTCAGCGAAGAAGGCGAACTCACGGAAGAATACCTGCACGCACTGCTACTGTCGAATGAAGTCAAGAACTTTGATCCAGTGGCGGAGGCATTCAAAGCCTATGACCCAGAAGAAACGGGTTTCATCTCCCGCGAGATGCTGCGCTATGTGTTCGAGCGGTTGGGCTACGGCGCACTCACAGAGGATGATCTGGACGTGCTCATCTCGTGCGCAGACGCTGACCGTGACGGCCGCATCAGCCTCGAGGACTTTCGAGCCATGCTTGAGTAAAAATACGCTTCATTCTTCATGCTCTACTTCCCTACAACTTTGTCACCCTTTGTACACTGGATACCAAATGTTGCATTCGGCCTAAGGTAGACGCCAGCCAATGCATGGCAACTTCAGTCCAAAGCTCCACTCTAATGCGATCGTCAGGAACCTCGTCTTCTTCGTCATGCACAAAGCTGATTGGCGTGTGGCTAAAGGAATAAACGTGGTAGGGGTTTCTATTTCTTCTTCTGTTGCTTGCCATTCTTGCCGCTTTTGTCGCTGTTGGCATTGGCGTCACCACCTTCAGCCTTCATGGCCGCCTTGCGCGCGATCTTCTCCTGCAGCGCCTTGGCGTCGGCTTCGCGCTTAAGCAGCGGGTTTCCTTGGCTCGTGGACTTAGCTTGTTTCGCTTGACGTGCCTGAGCACGCTGTATGAAACATAATCGACCGCAACAATCCATCAGTTTCCAGCCCCAGAAGCAGCCAGTACATCAAAATTTAGCGGAGAATAAGAGCCATCTGTCTATACGCACCGCACGGTCCGTGTCTCGCTGGTTGCCACGTGTCATCGCTGCGCTCTCGACCTCCACTCGGACTTCCTTCTCGAAGAAATTGTGAAATGAGCCGACGCCTTGGCCGCGACGTTTTGCCTCTACTATGATTGGCCAGAGAACGTTCATTTCTGCTGTTCGCATTGGTTAATAATAAACTACGTGTCGCATGTGGTAGCGGGTCAAGCGAGAAACGCATCAACAACGGACGCATGCTGTCATTCACGACCGCAACAACCACCTCCGGCGGCGGTAGTAGGCGGCACTATCGGCCCAGCAGAGGAGACGCCTGGCGTCGCCGCAATCCTGCAGTTCCCACCACGTCGTTGGATTTTAAGCGGCATCAGCTGGTGGCAGCGCAGCGCCAACCGTTTGAGTCGGACGCCCAACAGCTGGGAGAAGTCCTACTTGATCCCCCAACGCCGCCAAGACGGAGAATTCGAACTGCATTTCGTCTCATGACATTCGGGGATTCGGACAATGACGATGAGAGCGACTACGTGCCGTCGGAAATTGATTACGATGAGGAGATGAGCGAGGAAGAAGGAGACGAAGCCAGCGGTGAAGAGCACTTTGAACAGTATCAGGAGAAGGGTGAGGCAGCGGAGAGTGACGAGCAGCAGGAGGAGGTTTTATACGACGACTCGAGGTGGTGGAAGTCCAACGAGGACAAACGCAGGTGGGAGAAGCACTACCGACACGCTGATGCCGCCTTCCGCAAAAGATTTGGCTGTGCTATTGACACCCCAGCGCACCCAGAGACGAGGAGGTGGCTTCGCAAAGAAAAGGTGAGGCATCGAGCGTACACATTCGTGCTGGCCGGCTTGGTGATCGCGTATCTGGCGCAACTTGCAGTGGTGTACTCAGCCTCGTCGTGGGCATTTTCGATGGTAACGTGGCGATCGACGACCACCGAGAACAGCATTATCAGTGATAATGGTGTCGACAAGCTTGCAGATATCAGTAGCAATGGACATTCCGATCCTGTTTCAAACCCGACAGCTCTATCATCACAGCAACAGGTCCCGGAACATGTGCGGACTGGGCTGCACTTATGCTCGACTCTCTCACGGCGTGTCGTTAAATCTGAGCACGACGTGACGGCTACGCAACATGCGTTGCGTGCCTGTGATATCGCTGTGAAGTTTGCACCGCTGCAATCACGAGAAGCTATTGAGGCACATGTGCTTCGAGGCGACTTGCGCAGTTTACTGTCGCATTTTGACGGCGCGGACGAGGACTACAAAGCAGCGATGGCGTTGGTGCTTTTGCTTGAGAGTGGCGGTATGAAATCGAAGCTATCGCGAGGACTATCACAAGACTTGGACTTGAAGCTGGTAGCGAACCGGTGGACGCAGCTGTACAGGACAAAGAATTACAAGGAACTGCGACGCGAAGCCAAAGCTCGAGTGGCACAAGCAGCAGCCAGTGTTGATAATTCTGCTGCAAATGCGGTAAGTAAGCTGGCCGTCGATTGGTTAAGCGCGTTCAAACGCAACAAACCCGTTTTGGACGTGCTAACTCGCCAGCGTAGATACACGCTTCGTCGTCTCAAGTACGAAGCCTTCGACGATGATGATAAGTCAAGGCCCGACATAGTTTGAGGTGACTTGAACATGCGGGTCGCTTCGTATTTTTCTCTCTAATCTATTCTTCTGTCCACACTCATTTCCCCTCTTCGTCGCTCTCTTCTTCCTCGTTATCGTCACTACCATCTCCCTTCGCTTCCTCGTAATCTTCCACTTCCTTCTGTTCATTTTCTCTCTCGACAGGTTGCAGCTTTTCAGCCATCGCCTTCAGTTCACGCACTCTATCTAACTGCTGGTCATGCTGCTCCAAATACCCGGCCAGATCTTCAACGAAGTCGCGCGTATCCGGGCTAAGCTTCACCGCTCTCTCCAAGCTTTGAGCCACCTCCGAATCAAAAGCATTCTCACCGATACTTCCACTCCTCGCCATGAGCATGTTAGCCAGATTAAAATGCATGTTCGCATTCTGCGGGAACTTCGCGACAGCATCTGCAAACACCTCCACCGCCGAGTCCAGATCTCCAAGTTCACCGAAGGCTTCAGCAAGTGCCGCGAGCGTGACACCGTACGCCTTCCTCAATGCCACAACGTCCTCGTCGTCTGCATCTTTCATGGATTCCAGCGTCTCGGCATTGATTTTCATCGACTTCTTGTAAGCCCTCGTGGCCTTTATCTGCTGCTCTGTTGCAGAATGAGCCAAGCCCAGACGGAACCAAACCGAAGCGTCCTTTTTGCCGTCCTCCAGCTCGCTCGCCTGCTCGTAGCACTTGAGTGCCTCGTCCGGTTGTCCAGCAGCAGAATAAATGTCTGCCAGGTGCGTAAGCGCCCCCAGATGAGTTGGCTGACACTTGACCGCCCGCTGGAAAGCTGCCAGCGCTCCATCATACGATTCAAGCTGCTCAAAAGCCAAACCGGCCGAGAACGCATCGTCGAAGCTTAGCGTGTCAATTTCCACCTCGTTCTCGGCCTCTCCAGTCGATTTCTGGGCCTTGTGCTTCTTGCTCGATTTTGAGGTTTCGGTGGCAGCGGATCCCGACGACGTCGACGTCAGAACATCGCGCTGCTGGCGCTTGAGCTGCTGCTTGAGCTTGCTCTTGCCCATGCCAAACTTTGCACTATTGACTCAATAGTATTGAGCTCTTGACCATTGACCCTTCGTGCAAACCTTAAAATCTTGTCAACCAGTCCGGTGAATCCTAGAGAATATTAAATTGTGTATATACATCAATTCTAGCTTCGCCTACAGTTCAGGTTGAAGAACAGAGAGAGAGTGCTGTTGTCAACCGTGAAGAAGAATTGTTTTCTTCCTCTGACGCTGCTGCTGATCATGGCGTGGCGGTGCAGCGCGCTATCCAACGACGCGTTGGTGGACAATTTGACTCGCGCTGGAATTGTCCAGTCGCAGCGCGTGATCCGAGCCATGAAGGCCACGGACCGCGCGCAGTACGTGACGACAGCGGGCGAGAATGATAACCCCGAGGCTCTTCGGTCAACGTCGCTCGCCCAGGCGTATCAGGACGCGCCTCAGAGACTCGGTTATGGACAGACGATATCGGCGCCACACATGCACGCGTACGCGTTGGAGCTGGCAGCTGTAGCCATACAGAACATTGAGCACCCTAGAGTGCTGGACGTCGGCGCCGGATCGGGTTACTTGACGGCGTGTCTGGGGCACCTCGTGGATCAGCAAGGGGGCAAAGTGTTTGGCATCGAATGCATCCCACAATTGGCGGAATTGGCTAAGAAGAACATTGAACACGGCGACGGGGACCTGATTCGCAGAGGCACCGTATTTGTCGAGCGTACGTCGAGTTGTACAGATTGGTGAGCGGTGAGTGGCTGATCGTTGTGTGTTTGGTACTGACAGGGGCTGACGGATGGATGGGATTGCCCAACCAAGCTCCGTTCCACTTTATTCATGTGGGGGCTGCTGCGGTTGAGCCGCCGCAAGCACTGATGGACCAACTGGCGGAGGGAGGGAGGCTCGTCGTGCCGGTAGGTGAACAAGGGGCGGGTCAAATGATGTTGGAGATTCAACGTATGGACAAGGAAACGTTCACGAAGCGCGAGTTGATGGGAGTGTCGTACGTTCCGCTTGTGCGACAGCACACGGGCTGTAGCTCTAGTTTGAATGCTACATGCTAAAGTGCAGTTATATTGTTACGCTATCAGAACTTTTAGGCAGAAAAAGCGAGTTGTATTAAGTGGAAAGCATAGGTGTCGTTCTGAATTCGTGTTCGGAACTACTACATATGAATCGGTAATCAGAAAACATAATACTCAATTTATGCGCTGTCGGATAGTCATACAGATCTCGGCCTCGCCATATAATAACAAAATCAGTTTGCAACTCATAAGCCATCTGATTGGTTGTCACAGAAATAAAGAGGGACAAACGCCTTTTGATTGAGAAATCTGCGAAAATATAGATATCTTAAATAACAAGTTTTATTGTGCTTTCAGTTTTGGCGGGCACGAACCTATTTTCGCGAATATTAGAACGCTGTGAGACATTCCAATCGGAAATTAGCCCAGCTTTAAAGTTGGCTACATCGCGTATAACGGTGGCGGTCACGCCGTCTAAACTTCGCTAGTTACATAAAATATCGCGGAATAGCGGGTGGCTACCCGCCATTCACGCTCGTTGGGGCTAAGTCGCGACTCAGCCTATGCATTCTCAGTTTCGACTTTGACAGCTTCCTACTCAAGATATGACAGTGTCGGTAGATTTGCGTTGGCGCGCTGTTGTACTTGTATACAATATGACGTAGAGATGACACTAGTAGCCGCTGTGCTAGGTGTTTCGGTGCGTTCCATTGAACGTTGGCATTGTCTCTTCAAGAAAAACGGAAATGTGCTTCCGTTGGCATTGTCTCTTCAAGAAAAACGGAAATGTGCTTCCGTTGGCATTGTCTCTTCAAGAAAAACGAAAATGTGCTTCCGAAGAAACCTACCTGCTTGTCTGCCAGGTGGTCGGCACCGGCGGTAGAGTTTGTAGAAGAGTACATGAAAGTGAACCCTTGTTTTTATCTGGAAGAGCTACAGGAAGCAGTCATGGCAAAGTTCAAAGGCGCTTGTGAACACGTCTACTCCAACAATCTGCCGTCTTCTTCGACCCGATTTATTACGGTCCAGATCAGCTTGTCTTCCTCGATGAGACGTCCCCCCAAGGACGGGAGACGCCCTTCATCGCTATGCATGGTCCCGCCAAAACATTCCAGCCATCGTTACCCTACCTTTCAGTCGTGGTGAAAGACTATCGGTTTTGGCTGCCTTCGACGTCAGCGGGTTCTTTTCATGGGACTCAACAGAAGGAACGTTCGACCGGATTCGATTTCATCAAGTTTTCGCCGAGAAGATTGCGCCATATTTGAATCCGTGGCCCTTGCCCAGGTACGAAACTTTGATTTTATTTTATTTTATTGTTTTTGGTTCCTAACTTTCCTGATGTGTGAATAATCCTCTAGATCAATAGTTATCCTGGACAACGCGAAGATACATATGTATCAGAAGATCGAGAAGCTTGTGCATTCTCAAGGCGCTCTTTTGTTTTTTCTGCCGCCGTATTCTCACAGCTGAATCCTACAGAAGTTGGATTTTCGCTTCTCAAGCGATGGATCAGTCGTCGCGCGCCGATGGCATTCCGCTACGACGCCAAAAGAACCCTCGATGTAGCTCTGGTCGAGTGCACACGAGGACAAGAGCAGGTGGGCCACAACTTGTATCACCACTGTGGTTATGGGCTGCATCAACTCAATCACGAAACGTTCTTCAGTTAGCGTCCTCTGATAGACGATAGTAAAGCCAATGCATGGTGAGCAAAAATGGTGTTTATTGTTCGTTATGGTCAACATCCTCCATGTTCTCGCTAGGTAGATCAACCTTTAACGCTTGACGAAACGGTGGCCGTAAGGAGTACGCTGGAAGTTCAAGTGCATAACCTAGGTCACCAAGATGTAGCTCTATAGGAATTGTCCCCCGTTTTGGTGGCAAACTCAGCGTCACTGTTGGTTGAGTGGGTCGTTGCATAGATGCGCCGCTGCGCCTGGTTGATATACTGCAGCTGGGAAAATGTAGTGCTTGTTGGAGCACTAAGCGTGGACCCCTCCGGCTGTCGCGCTTGACTAGTTGCCCAGTATGCACGTGATGCTGGCCCAACGTCATCAGCAGTCCCTTGCTCTGCTAGATGATTCTCGATTTGAGCTGCATCCAAGGCTACACTAGCCTGAGTTGCACGTCGCAGCGATGAGTTCTGACCAACACGACTGACGTATATGAACAGCTCTAGCTTAAAAGCAGATTGCCTAAAAAACAGTACCGAGAACAACACGCGTAAGTTATTATACTGTCGCATCCGATCAGAGTTTTGGTTACATATGCAGTAGCTTACCCAGTTCTGCGTCGCGAAGCCAATTGCCAGAGCCGTGTCAATTGCTGGCGAAGAGCGCTCTCATCACCAGACAACTCCTCTGTATTGCACCTGGGTGGCGTTGTTGGTGGCTTAAGCATGATCGGCGCGTCAACGCCCCACTCGATATCGGGTTTTTGCTAGGCAATTCGTTTCACCTTCTCTCTAGAGACATGGTATCCTTCATCAACGACAAGCTGCGTTGCAGTAACAGCACCGTGACTTGTGTGACAGTTTGCCATTTTCTCACCGATATTCACTACCAGATCAAGAGTAATGCAACTGGGAGGCTCAAGAATCTTCCTATTAGACAATACCATATTGACAGGTCAGAGCGTTTGCATCGTTCGTATAATGTAGCCATTCACCCCACACATACCTCCCAATAATGCTGCTCTGCTTAGACTAGCCGCAGATAGCCAACAGGTATGGAGCAATGACGACAGCTTCACGCAGGCAATTGAAACAGCTGTAGGCTTGAGGCGTTGCTGTACTCCGGAGCAGGCAAGGGCAAGTTGGTGGTGGCTGTCCCTGCCTCGTTGGCGCGCCGCATGGACCAAAAGGCTTCAATCACTTAGACCGTATTTATAAGATCGTAAAATAGCGCCAAATAATATGTTAGCTCTGAAGAAGTACAGGCAAGGCGTTAAACAAGTGCTGGATCACCTACTATTTTCCACAAGCAGCTTCCAAAAATGAGGCATGTCACCCGGGTCTTCAGACGGTGCTGGCAGTACCTGTAGCAGATTAAATCCAAGCTGTAAGCCACGGTAACAGCGCCAGCGCTGCCAACGTTAGTACCTGGGGTCTCGGAGGCGCTTTACCGAATGAGAGCAAGCCGACTTGGCTGATAAGGACCAGGCACCAGTCGTCCTCTCCCCTACCCGCTTCAGATTTAAGTTTGCGCTTTACGCTAACTTTCGATTTTAGACCGCGACACAATTCCCATGACCATGATCGGCAAATCAGGTGCAACGCACAATACATGATGTGTTGACAACCCGCGCATTTTATAGGAAAAACCATTAATTAAATTGACTAGCAGACGAAACAGTGAAACGCCGAGCTCTCTCCGTGACATACAGTTGTAGTACCGAACGTTATTTTGATCTTAAGTAAAATTTTAGTATAACCTTCTTTTATGTTTCTGTTGCGGTGCAACTTCAGGCCAATAGCTCGCTCTCGGCGCCTAACCAGTCCTGCACGTTCGCAGTAGAGTTTGTAAATGAGAACGCAGAGCTGCTTGGCAACCCCTGGGTTCTATGTCGGCTATCACGGCTACAGGGAACCCATATCTTCGATGGAAGCTATTCGTATTATGTACAACTTATTAGCTATCAGAGCTGGAACGGAGCATACAAACAACCATAGGGAGCGAAGTCGGTTCGTGATACAAATTATTAGGTATAATGATTTACTAGGTTCCCCAGCTATTAAATTGGCGAGGGTGAACTGTAGATGAGTGCAAGCACACGAGCACACAGTCCGAGGATAACTATTGAATTCCTATCAAATTTGGGCGGCTTTCTTGTATCCGCCTTGAAAACACAAAATAAAAAGCACGTAAGCTTAAAAACATTTGCCACGCCCAAACCAACCAAAACGCAATCCTAATTAGTGAGCCTACTGTGCGCCTACTTTACATGCACTTAAGACCAGGCGAATTACCTGGAGCGAGTACAGTGCGTCGAACAAGCTTTGAACGGCGATATCACCCTGTTTCGATATGAGCTTCGCTTTACCAGTAAATGCGGAATTAATGCTACAGATTACGACGTATTGAGTTTACAGACAGTCCCAAATTCCCAGCCAATCGGCAATCTAGCTCACCTTTGCGACCGTCGTGCACAACATGCACCTCCGAAGCACGAACTATTGTGCGTAATTGATGACAGCAGCCCTCAGTTGCTCGCGGACGATTCTTCGTGAGGCGAAGGTGAACAAGATAGTCCCGGCCCAATTCTATTAGTATGTATATACCAACGCGTTGAACATGTTTGTCTTCCGCCAGACAATTGCTGGTGCATGCATTGCTGAGGTAGCGAGAGTGCACGGTGTTCGGTCATTCGCACTTGGATCGGAAGGAAGTAGAACTGGAGGAAGTGTGCGAGTCCGGTAAGAAGGGTGGCAAGATGTGTTTTTGGAGGGCAGGGACGCACAGGAACTGTGAACTACAGCGATGCTGCTGTGCAAGTTTTAAAATAAATAGGACATAAATCTTTCCTATGAAGTCTAGCTATGTTATTGCGGGAGCTTTATCACCATGGGCCACAAATCCATCACACATTCTCACAAAGGACCACAAATCCATCACACACTTTCACCAGGTCCACAAAGCATCGTCAGTTGCTCTTTCTCGCAACCTCAGCGAGGCGAGATGGTCCTCTTGCCGGTACATTGTTGGGGGGAGGCAACGGTAGCCTCCAGGACAAGATCACACTTGAGGGGTATTTCAGTCTTAGCCTTGCTGAACGACAATTCGAGTTGGTCGACTGTGTAGGCAGCGTGAAATAGATTTTTTCCATCAAATGCGTGGAATTTTCTGCAGGTAACGGAGCTGTAAGAAGGTGACTGCAGGGATTTTGTCTCTGCTCACGTGTTGAACAATGGGCGCATGAAGCAGATTCAGTATTGACACGAAATAGGCGTTCCGTCTTCGATGTCACTGATCTTGGCTCCACAACTATAATGCCGACGTAGAGCCAGACACGGTGCACGTCGTTGTTTTAACAACCTGTGTGTCAAACAGCTCACATGCTTTGGGGTCAAATTTAAGTGCTGCTGCTCCACCGATACGCGTTGCGTTGCTTTAGTGAAAACAATTGGTTATCTCTTTCCACAAGTGCGAGTGGAGACAAAAACTGCAGGTTTTTCGGACGCCACCTAGAACCAGCGTGTTGTTTCACCCTCGTTTGCGCTTGTCGTACACACTCCGAACAATGGTACATATGTGATGTCCTTTTTTCAGTGCTCCTTAACATACAAAGCTTGGAGCTAGTATGCGTAAACTGCCTAGTCTTGTCCAGCTTACAAGATGTATCAGCCAGATATATTGAGAAACAGGCTGCCGGCGGGGTTTCCATCCTCCCACGAACAGGTCGGGATTCAGGAAAGGCAGCAGAAATCTCCTCTAGTGTGGGTTCGTTGTCCATGATATTAGTCACGCTTCGTAGTTGCACCACTTAGTACCACACGCGTTCAATTGCAGAATCTACACTGCGAAAACGATCCTGAACATTGCGTAATGTAAAAGGCAACACTTGATGTTCACGGCGTATCCCAGAGGTAAAGTCGCTGCTGCGCGCCGAGATGCTTGCCACTATTAACACAAAAGCCCGCGATCGAAGAATCGCACCCCATCGGCAATGCAATTGGCCTGGACCCAGAAAATTGTTTTTTCTGACATGTCAATTGCTTCTGACAGCACATATCCAACTGCGATGTATATAATGCCTGCATTTGTAATAGGAGTCAGATCACAATGAATATCACGTTCTGATTAGTCGGAGAGAATTCAATGATCTTGTATCGAATTCTTACGGAACTTACGAAGTCGATTGTATAGCGTGCCAACGAGAGATCTTCTGCTCGTTTGGGAGTCCCTGTGTACAGCTTTACGAGCATCATACCAAAGACGGCGCTGAAAACTTGATCTGCAGCTTCCAATTCGAGCGCTGAGATGTTAGTCACGCCGTCTGGCAAAGCCCTGAACTCTTTGGCGAGTTTCTGCATGTACTGCATCACAATGCGGACACGGGAGTGCCGCATGTGTGCTGCGGCTTGATGTCATGCTGTTTTCTAATTAATCTATAAGGTCGAATACCCGTGTCCTTGTCGCCGAAAAACAATAAATTGAACATCAGCTTAGCACTTGATCGAGCAGGAAATTCCCAATCAATTGGAACGGAATGACTGATTTGGCCGTCGCCCCAATTCCATGATTTCCAGAACTGATTTTCTTCGGTGCTTAGGTTGCTAGAAGGACCGTCACAACAACCGTGGACTGAGGTAATTGCATGACGGATTTCTGAGGCTTGGTCGGCTCGCAATGCGCCAATTCTCTCATCAATATCGCGCAGAGATACAGGAGCGACGCCATTAACCACAAAGTGCTGCTGCAACTCGCTCACTACCTTCGCCGCTACTTCGTTAGGTAGCTTTTCTGACATATTCGTTTTCAGTAGATTTTCACCTCGCTACGAACCGCAGCGACCTGTTCTCGCAGGTCGCTCACTTGCTTAGCAACTGCTAATGTGCCGGTATCCCGGTCGCCTTAAGGCCACAATCGGCGATTCCCCGAACGTCAGTACGGTCGCCCGCGGAGCTGCTGCAGTAGAGTATTTGCGGAGAATACTCTCGCTTTGAAGATCGGGTGGGTTGGGGGGAGGACATGTCGTAGATACTGTTCGTGGTGAATAACTGAAGCCAATAGAAAAGGAAAGACTGATTGAACTCCGCATGGATAACTTGAGTACCCGCTTACAATTTCATTCCAGTACTTGGTTGTCAACTTTGCACTCAACGCGGGGGAGGGGGGATGCGGCGGCAGGACTGCAAAGCACTCTGATGGAAGGGTAGGCAAGCAATCATTCTGCCGCATAGTTGATCTTCTCCTTCGCCAAAGTGAATATACCGGTATTCCAACTTGCCAAGGCTTTGGCCCATGCGCAGATACACAGACACTGGCGGGCCGTTGACTTGACCAAGAGCGTATACTGCTGCCCTTGCAGATATCAGTAGGGTTGATCCCTAGGACTCTAATTTCTCTTCATCCAAAGCAGCAATAACAGGGTGCAGGGTGCGGCCAAATTCTTGTTTTCAGAACCGATAAAAAAAAAGTTGTTGCTTTCCCGTAACCGTTCGCTCTGAGCTGGAGAAAAGATGAACAACAAGCGCGAGGATTGGGCACTGGGTGTGAGGGATTCGCGTATACGTGCTTGCCAAACTACTCCGCGCCCTTTTGGTCACCCTTGTGCCTTTGTTCCTCTGTGCTGAGGCAGTCTTCTGTCCATTCCGTATGCTGCAGCATTATCGTATCTATTGACTCTGACCGGCTCATTAAATTCCACATCAGGACGAAATAGCTCCAACCGAACAGAACCATACCCAAGGCCTGGCCTTTGCGCGATGGAGTGACCTTCATCAGCTTCAGTGCAAGCAGCTCAAAACCACTTGACTTCAGGTCGCGCTTGCCCTCGTTGATTTTCTTGAGCCGCCCTTCATGAGGCTGTTGATCACCTTCTCGTAGCCATCGAGAACGCGATGCAGCTCAGTATCAAGTTGTGTGTCTAGCTAAATCAGCTTCGAGCGGTAAGTGTATACTAGTGCGCTCCTGTAGCCACAGATACTTGACACCGATAAGGGGGCACTAGGAGCTTCGTCTGCGTACACGTTGTTGAGATCACATGCCTGTGCGGGGCTGCAAATGTGTCCAAAGAACCCAAGAACAGCATCTTTGGGGAGGGAACACGCATCAACTTCGTGGAGCTGTCAATTGTTTCAGGGTGATGCGCTGCAAGCCACTCTACCATGCCCTTTATTTTCGACTGATACGTTCGCTTCGTGCTTGCATTCGTCCATTTAGCTTGGAGACACTGAGCCACAGCAGCTCCGTCAACAGCGTGGTCAATTGCTCGTTTCCGGCCGCGCGCCATCTTTACCAAAGGTCACAACAGACGTGTGATTTTCGCTCTATCACACTTTCTTCTAATCTGAAACGTTTACCTGCTGCATAGTCAACATCATTCGATTGACACAGATTGCAGCAGCATTTCATGCAACTATGATAGCCCTCTATCACGGTATTGTACCAGATTCTCACTGTGATCACGATTGCAGCTGATGTATATATTATTGCCGTTTTCCATCCGTAATCAGGCAAACTCCGGTGTAGAACCCACTTTTCATATGCGTTCGGTCGCATTGAAGAATTGGAAGCCAAATATCCTGACCGCTAACAACACTCTCGATCAGCAAAACAAAAACGGAAAATTTACCGTGATCATACAGCCGATAGCATACTCTGGAGCCTGGATTATTGTCAGCAAACGTCTCAAGAAACTTGGTAGAAGCTGGTAGTCATCCATAACATGCATCGCCTCTTTTACACGAGCAACTGTACGATACCAAGATGCATCTCGATGGTACATGCTGACACTACTTACAGCTTTCAATGAGTGAGCAACTCATGCCTTGCCACTGCTGTGACCTTCTACAACCGAATACTGCAGGCCACTTATGAGTTAAAGCTGACCGGAAGAAGACTTTCTCGGGCCTGCAAAAACCAATTCGTGTGGTGGTGAAAACGACTAATAGCCCTTTGTCCCGGGGGCATTCCAGCCAACTTCGTGTCAGAGCCACTGTTTGCTCTTCGTCGTAAGATACACACTTCCTAATGAACCCCATAATTTCCACATCTTGCCTTATGCACAACGGTCTTGCTGTTGAACGCGTAGTGTTTAAGGAAATGCCGAAGGTGCTTAGGAGCCGAAAAGCCATCGTGAAGACGAAGGTGTTCTCGCCCGTGAAGCTTCGACAAGTTGAGCTACTCCATTCTAAACTGCGGTCTGGAGCCCGTACTGGAGCTACCTTGCGCAAACTATACCAAACAATCACAACTGCTGGTCTCTACTGAAAGGTTTCCTGTGGTGACATGATGATGCTTTGTGGTCCCTGCTGAAACTGTTCGATCATTTTGCTGCTCGTGGTGATAAATTTTCGTGATTGCGTCCTTGGAGAAAGCGTTCTGCACGTGAAGCAACGAATATCCCATTACTCGACGTCCCAGGAATATATATCGCTTAGTACAACGAATGATAGAACGGTAGAACTGGACGATGAGCAGTGCAAGTTCGCCGATTTCAGCGGGCGTAGCGATCCGTAGCACCACAAACCACATCCAACGCACATGACACCGGGGTATATTTACGGTAATGATTCCGGCTCTATTATTGCAAGGAAGAGCAAAATATCCGATGGGAAAGTGCGAGGGCATCGGCATTCGTACCGATCGCAGGAGCTCCTGGTTGTCTCGACAGCGGGGGCCAAGCTAAAGCCTCGGTCAGTTTTTAAGGCTTCGACGAGGGGCAATGCGGAGGCAGAGTGCTTTACGCAGACAACTTGAAGTACCATGCATTTTGTTTTTGGCCCGTCTGTTTCCCTGCTGCAAGAACATGGCACCGAGATCGTGCGCTTTCAGCCAACTCTATATCTGTACTGCAACCGCTTGACGTCGGTATGGTGGGCCCGTTCAAGGTGCCGGCCCATATATGGCGCATCAACCTGGTACTATGCAATGGGAAGCAACAAATCCATAACCTTCCGCCAGTGATTGCAGCAAAAACGTGAATCGACCAATCTGCCAACAAACGGAGAAAGATAGCGGAGCGAGTCATTAAAGCGTGGGACTATATAAGTAGCGATACAGTAACGAAGGTCTGAAAGTACAGGTCTATAAGGTTAACCAAGGTGGAAAGTCGTCCTCCCCGCCGCCCTTGGCCATTACAGCAGCAAATGCTTGACCAGCAAGTCCGCGCACTGGCTGTAAACTTTGGTCATCTTGAGGTGAACTTCCCTTCCTTCTGCTGCCGGTCTTCCTATGGCTCGCGTCTTTCACGAGCGCATCCTCGCTCTTGATGAGCTCCACCTACTCCATATCCGCCTCGGGCTCATCGCAACGCTCGGTGATACCACCCACGCCCCTCAGCTGCTCTTTCTCGAACGACTTGGCTATGGGCTTGCGGGCTTTGGATTCTCGTTCACATCACCTAATCTGCTGTTTTTGAGCTCCTTGGGCACCTGTGCATCTCCTTCCCATGAAGCTGGAGGGTGTGGTGACGACACAATCGTCAGTACCTCGGATAGAAGAGGTAGTGCTAGATGACTATTCCATATTTCGCTTGTGATCCCTGTGCTTTTTCCGGCTGCGCCCTTCGTGATAACTGTGCGTGGTGGCGGCGAGGCTTCCGTGGCACTCGGGGACGACGCTCCTGACGAGGCAGACCCAGTTTGGTCGAAGTCGCGGTTACCCATGCCACTCAAATCTCCGAGGTACATTATCAGCGTAGGCCAAATGCTAGGATACTCGATCGGATGTTCGGTGGTGTTGCCCGTCCGCTTTGATGGTAGTCTTGAGCGCCTGGAACTTGTTCTTGAGCTGAGCAAGAGCACAGGCCCGGTGGTTCTCCTCGTAAAATACCTCGAGGAGATGCTGCCACGCAGCCGCCCGCTGAGCCATGCACTTTGAGGCTTTGAAGGCAAATACATACCTGCGAATCCGGAGATAGAACAGCGACTCGACGAGGTCATCATACCATTCCATGCTCTGCTCAGGGGACTCCTCCTGCTGCTGCTCCGAGCCCCCTGCTGAAGCTTCCTGCGCGGCAGCCTCCGATGCTCTGTCAACGTGTCCTGCCATGATGAACTCGCGCGAATGCTGCAGTGAAGTCATGGATCTCTCAGAATGAGCTGCGACTCGCTCACCGAATTATTTAATAGAAAGAGCCAAACAGAGAAGAGCTGCAACCCGCCCCTTATACAATCTAGTGAATGGACACTAAAGTTTTTCTCCGGTCCGAAAACAAAACAGCAGTTCTCCCAAATCAGCGATAGCTTTGCCCTACATGTTTTATAGTGATGCATCGTACCTTAAAATAAACACCGTTGTATGTAGGCAGGAAACGACACTTTTTTAAATCCATGGGTTCGCGCCTTTCGTTTGAATTCTAGATCATTTAAACTGCCCTTCAGAAAGGTATTTATTCGCAGTGGAGTCAGTAAATATAAGAGTTGAAATACTCTCGAGAAAGAGAAAAATCAGTGTACTAATCACCAGAATCACAACAGTCGTCAAAAACATCTGGTATATCCTAGCTCAAATAGTATTTTCACAAACCAAAAAAACTGTCATTAAAGCTTTGACCAATCAAATTGATTTTCTTATTATAAACCTTGCGAGTATAATAAAATAAACAGACTCCTAATTCTTTTCCGGACCAAATAAAAAATACTGCCCATTGCGCTGTACAGTATACACAACGAACATGGGCCAAAGCAAAGCTACGACGACACGAATATTCATTTTGTATCTAGCATAGGTTGCCATTTATGTGAAATTGTTTCAAAAGGTTTGGCAATACCTCATGACTTTCGTGCTGTGACCAACACTTTTTTCGACCAATTCGATATGTATACGGTAATCATAAATAAAATTTGCCGATGTACGTGTGGGTATACTTTAAGTATACGCGCTTCGCGATAGCTGGAATAGCAACTCATACTTACCTGACTGGTGCTTGACGCTGCTCAATGAGGGCGTTGACATGAGCCGGAGCAGGCCCCTTGCACTCCGGTGCTGTAAGGGTTCAGGAATGCTCTTATGAGTAATTCCACAGTAGAATTTTTGTCAGCGGGGGTGAGCGCGTGCGCCGCCCCCACCCACGTTTCCTCCCTTCAAATTATACTTACGTAGACTTTTAAGTCCTCCTTCGTGCCGTTACTTCTACTTGCCTGTTGCGACGATCGATAGCGATTATATCGGTTTCGTGCACGGTCACCAATGGTGCGCAGCTGACGGCGCCTCCCGTATGTTATACGGCGTCGATCGTGGTACGGCGTGAGGGCGACGGCATGGGCGGCGACATCGCTTTGACGGTACAGAGGAAGGCGATGCTCGCACCAGAACCACTGCGATTCTCGCGGATGACCATGCTGTTGTCCTCACGTTCGCTACCCCTGGATCTACTCAGGGCAAACAAGCTATGAGAATCCCTCTCCGCCACCATTGCCGCAAAAAACTGACCACACTCTATAATTGCGCAAAACGCGGCCTCGTTCGTTCGCGTGCGTCGCGTGATGCTTCTCGCCGACGCAGCTCACCGACCTGCGCGGCTACCGGCATGCATGTTCACGGCGTGTTCAGCACCGGATACGCCGGACAGTATCGTTCATCTACCTGGCATGGGCAACAAGGCTCAACCTATGCAGTAGGACAGCCTGAAGCGCCGAGCGTCCGCCGCACCAATCATCACCAGCAGACACAACGGCTTCTGAAGGAGGGCACTCATTGACACGCCACGTACATCCTCCAGGTTTACCCAGCACTATTTTTTTCGAGCGTGCCAAGCGCATCGCTCCCACATTCATGTCCGTAGACCTGCACTAACCAGCTTGCAGACAAAACGCTGGGCGGACGCTAGCACCGAATGCGGACGTTGCCAAACACCCGCGTTGACACAAGGCAAAGACACCGACACGTTCGCCCACCCGTCCTCGTGAGACCAGGTCCGCCATCCTCGGCCGACCGCCTGACCTCGGGCAGCACGAACGTGTCGATGTGGTCGTTGTCCACGCGCTTTGCGAACCCGCCGATACTGTGCACATCCGAGGCACGAGCCCGGTCCCAAAACCAGTTAGCTGTGGCGCTTGCGGCCGCCAAGTCCTTAACTACAGCAACCGGTGCTTTTGCGGCGCCAAATGCCACACCGGAATGGCCTGACGCGTGCAAATACAGCATCCAGCACAGGAGCACCGCCTCGTCAATCGACAGCCCAATCGTACTACTTTTTAACGACGACTAGCATGGAGCACACTCAGGACGGAAATATGACAAGCGATAGACTGCCGTCGCCGATCGGGAGCGATTGACGCGTCTACTGGTTCAGGGACCACAATGTTTCCAGCCAATGCCAAAAACCTGAATGTTGCTCGCTACTTTAGGAGCACGGTCCACTCAGCTGAATATCCTGCCTTCACTGAAAGCCTCAAGTGCTGTGAAGAGAGATAGCATGTTCATCATCGAGCAGATCCAATATCGGCGTCCTGGACATTGAGTGGCGGCATCCATAGTCGCGTCAGCAGTGACTGCACTCGGCTCCAAGTCTCGACAGGGTTGTCGTCAGTGACTGTCTTCTCGCTTAGATTACGTTCTGGCATCGGTCATCCCATTTGACGCACTCGGCCCTGGTCCATTTGTCATCTATCGCCAAACCGTCGGCAATCTTGTTTATACCCGGCTGGATCGCGTTCTGCAGTTGTTGTACTCGAACGAGCCGAGCAGCCCCCCAACAGAAGAGCCAGCGTCGGCCAACATGACGGATACGGTGACAGTCGAGCTCCAAAGCCCCATTGAGGCTCTGGTTCTTTTTGGGGCCCCAGCTGCCAAGCCGTATAACATACGGGAGGCGCCGTCAGCTGCGCACCATTGGTGACCGTGCACGAAACCGATATAATCGCTATCGATCGTCGCAACAGGCAAGTAGAAGTAACGGCACGAAGGAGGACTTAAAAGTCTACGTAAGTATAATTTGAAGGGAGGAAACGTGGGTGGGGGCGGCGCACGCGCTCACCCCCGCTGACAAAAATTCTACTGTGGAATTACTCATAAGAGCATTCCTGAACCCTTACAGCACCGGAGTGCAAGGGGCCTGCTCCGGCTCATGTCAACGCCCTCATTGAGCAGCGTCAAGCACCAGTCAGGTAAGTATGAGTTGCTATTCCAGCTATCGCGAAGCGCGTATACTTAAAGTATACCCACACGTACATCGGCAAATTTTATTTATGATTACCGTATACATATCGAATTGGTCGAAAAAAGTGTTGGTCACAGCACGAAAGTCATGAGGTATTGCCAAACCTTTTGAAACAATTTCACATAAATGGCAACCTATGCTAGATACAAAATGAATATTCGTGTCGTCGTAGCTTTGCTTTGGCCCATGTTCGTTGTGTATACTGTACAGCGCAAAGAGCAATACTTGAGTTTCCATACGCTAGATCTAACAGTTAGTTTGTATATGGTACCGTTAATTCTAGCAAAACCTTAGGTAATTGACTCAGTAGGAAATATCTATATGTATATGCTGGGCACGCAATCAGAATGAGCAGCATTCATTATCACTATAGGCAGTCTCGCTAAACATCATTGACACTGTGGGTCTGGGCACTTACCTTCCTTCCTCCTCTGCCAGCGATCTAAGAAGTAGTCGACTTGGCCTTGGAGCTCTTTTTCTTCTTGGATTTTCGCTTCTTCACCGTCTTAAATCCGTCGTCCATAAACGTCTTAGCAATGCCGTTCGTCGGTATACTGGTAATTGCAGGAGCAGTCACTGGAGATGTCCCGGTCTTGGTACAACCTTCGCGAAGGTAGGTCTTGAGATTAAACACCGTGTCCTCCAGCTGTTTCGGCGTGTGCAGCGCCGAGATGAAGAAGCGCAAACGGCATTTACCTTCCTCCACTGCAGGGTACACGATGGGTTTGACGTTAATCTGGTGTAGAGCCAAGAACTCGGACGCCTTGGCAGTCGCAATAGTGCTGCCAATCATCACCACAACTACGGGAGCGCCGCGAAAGGTGTTCTCTCCCATTGGGATCTTGTACTCCTTGCACAGGTCATAGAAGTAAGTACTGCGCTCTTGCAGCGTGGATGTGCGTGACGGACATTTGGTCATTAACTGCACGGATTTCAATGCAGCTGAACCGCAAGCAGGGGCCAAACCGACCGAGAACACGAAGCCACCAGCACAATGCTTCAGGTACTTGATCAACGCCTGTGAGCCGAGAATGAAACCACCAACCGATCCTAGGGCTTTGCTCATGGTGCCCATTCGCACATCGATGTCATTCGGATCCGCCTTAAAGTGCTCGCAAATTCCACGGCCGGTAGCCCCCATCGTACCAAATGAGTGAGCCTCGTCGATGAATAGCAGTGCCTTGTATTTCTTCTTGATGCGAATCATTTCGTGCACGTCTGGGATGTCTCCATCCATGCTGTACACACCTTCAATCACGATAAGAACGCGGCGGTACTTCGTGCGTAACTTCAACAGCATCCGCTCTAGTGCCTTGGTGTCATTGTGCGGGAACGGCAGGATGGTGGCACCACTGAGACGCTGGCCACTCACACAAGAGTCGTGGTTAAGCGCATCACACAGAATCAGGTCGCCCTTGGACACCAGCGCATCAATAGTAGTGACGTTAGCCACCCAGCCACCGACAAAGAGAATACTGGCCTCGGCATTGAAGAATGTGCACAGTGCTTTCTCTAGGTCCACATTCACTTGCGTCTGACCCACAATAGGCGACGAGCTCATCGTCGTACCGTACTCCTGGATTCCTGCCATTGATGCATCAGCGACCTCGGGATTCGAAGCATTTCCAAGGTAATTGTACGTGTTGAAATTGGTCATGCGGCGCTTCTCCGGCGTCAGCGTCTCCAGGAATGGTACGCGTAATCCTGCACTCTCGAATTCCTTCATCTGTCCAAAAAGCCCCTGGACTTCCGGGAAGTTCTCGATTTCGAAGCAACTCGAGTCAATTTCATCTACTGTAGTAGCTGCCTGTACAACTCCCACGCCGCCTTGGTCATTTCCCTCTTCGCCGCCAGCCAGATCACCAGTAGCCAATCCGGGGGCATTCGCGAGCTTGAACGGCGTGTCGTACTGGAAAAACGCCGATGGCGAAACGATGCAGCCAAGGAACTCACCCAGATCCGACGATAGTCCAACAATTGCCACCGAGTCCATACCGAACATGGCCCACGGAGTGTTCGGGTCAATCTCCGTAGGGTTAGTCGTCGCTGCAACTCTCTTTGGGTCGTCGAACGCTTCACTATCACTCACTGCCGTCGGGCCTTCCATCTCTTGTGCCACACGCTCCAACAACCACGCGAGGATTTCATCAGGCGTCTTCAAATCTCGAGACTGCGTGTCATCCTTCGCGTCGTCCGCCTTTTCTTTCGCCAGCTTTGCTGGTACTGGAGTAGCTAACACCGAAGTCTTACTTCCCTTCGCTTTGTATTCAAACAAAGGCTTGGTGAGTGTGCCATTCAGAAACTGAGCTTTCGAGGCACTGCGCTGGATCTTGCCACTCGTCGTCTTGGGAATTGTCTTTTGACGAAGCAGTACGATCGCCTCACACTTCAATTGGTGCTCAGAGAGCACCGTCTTGACAATCTCCCGGCAAATCTCCTCCAATGTCTGCTGCGAAGACCCGTTCTTGACCTCCGCGACCACCACAAGTGCTTCCTCGTTGCCCTTTTCAATCGAAAAGGCGGCAGTGCAGCCTGGACGAACGTTTTCGTGTGCATTTTCAACAGAAACCTCGACATCCTGCGGACACACGTTTCGACCTCGAATGATGATGAGATCTTTAAGGCGGCCCGTCACAAACAGCTCGCTCTGGCGAAGAAAACCCATGTCACCAGTGCGTAAGTATGCGTTCTTGGAGTTCTTTTCGCCAGCGACTTGCGCACGGAACATCTCCTCCGTGTACTCGGGACGGTTCCAATAGCCGACAGCAACTGAAGGTCCCTGTATCCAGATCTCGCCAACCTGCAGCTCGTCAAGCGGCTTCTTGGTGTCTGGATCCACAATATTTACGTTAAACGTAGGCATTGCCTTCCCACAGCCCACAAGCTGCATGACGTCAGTAGCAGCAGGTTGTTTGTCCTTCTTGGTACTCACAACAATGACCTTGCGCTGTGTCTCTAGCAAACGCTTGTTAACGTCCAATAGCGTCGGTTTCTGGGGCGGTTCTTGGCCGGTGCATACCAGCGTCACTTCTGCAAGTCCGTAGCCGCAGTTAAATGTATTAGGATCGAACCCCGCGACACTGAACGTGGCTGTGAATGCCTCCAGCGATTCCCGACGAATTGGCTCAGCTGCGCAAATAGTCTGTTTGAGCGTGCTCAGATCCATCTCCGCTGCTTGCTTCTCGTTAGTCTTTCGGGCGGCCAGAGCATAGCCAAAATTTGGAGCACACACGTGCGTCGCCTTGTACTTGCTGGCCGTGCGCATCCACAATGCCGGGTCCTTGATAAAACTAATCGGAGACATACTCACACACCTCGCAGCCGTGATGCACGGGGTAATGATGAACCCAACCAACCCCATGTCGTGGTAGCTCGGCAGCCAGCTCACCATGGTGTCTGTGGGTTGAATACTCTCCCAAGTCTTTAATTGCGCCCGTAAATTACCGTGCGAGATCATGACAGCCTTCGGCACCGACGTGGAGCCTGAACTGTACTGGAAGAACGCCAAATCGTTATGTGTCAACGACAGTGCGTCTTTCTCGTCGTATTGCGCGACTAGTGAGTTCGGCAGATTGTCAGTGGTGAGCCATTGTAAGCTGGCGGGCCATGACGTCCTGTCGGTGGAGAAGTAACCTTTGACTGTAGCCATCTTGGTGGCAAGATGGTACGTCGTGTTGGTCAGCACAACTGCAGCCCCGGAATCCTCCACCAGCCGGTTGAACTTGGGCAGATCCTTGGCCAACGTACCCGGGTACGGCGGGTACACGGGGATACCCACGACACCGGCGTACAGGCAACCCCAGAAGGCCAGGGCGAAGTCCAATCCTGGTGGGAAGCACAGCATCACGCGATCGCCCTTAACAATGTGGGCGTCACGTTGCAGCGCCGCCGCGACCTTGCGCGCTGCGCGGTCCACCTCCTCCAAGCTCAAGTTGACGGTCTCGCGGCCACGATCGTCCAGGAACGTGTAGACGAGCTTGTGGCGCCACTTTTCGGACGCCGCACGGCGCTTCAGCTCCGCAACGACGGGCTCCGTGTTAACGGCCACGCCATTGGCCACGATCACCGGGTGCTTCAACTGCGCGGCGGCGGCTTTCTTCTTCTGGCGGCGGCTTTTCTTAAATGCGGGCGCCGCATGCTCCTCGGGCCCGTGCTTGCGCTTGGTGCAGTGCATACCCAGCGCCGCGACGGAGGTCACGGCAGCCATTGACGCCGCTGCCACCACCTCGAAGGCTACGTCGCCTGCAGCGTTGATGAACAGCGAGGACATGACGCGTAGACAGAAGCGCACGGCTCGGGGGCGGCGGGAAACGCTTGGAGTGTGTGGTCAAACACGGGCACTCCCGACCGTCCCGCAAAATGCACTTGGTTATTGTATCAGCGGGATTTTGGCCAATGGAAACCAGACAGCAGGGAGCTGATTCCAATGCGTGACAATCAGGTTTCCCTCTCTATTCGCATTGCCGTTTTGGAAGGGAGTAATCTAGTGTAGCCATGTGCTAAAGTCACTTCAACATCCGTTTTTTTGCTACATGTAGTTAGTGTTAGATGGATACATTTTCACCTCTTGTGTAGACGGCTAAACGTCGGCATGTTGGCATTCCTAGCGGCTGGAGGTGGCGACGGCATGGGCGTGGCTCTTGACTGGGTCGACAGCCTGGGCAGCATGGCGTTATTGCTACTAATCAAGCCAGGGCCAGCGCGTCGAGTAGCTCCGGAAAGGGCATTGGGTAGAGCCGTGTTCCGTTGGATTTGCGGCAGTTTATTAGTAACTTGTCCCGCCACAGGACCAGAGGGAAGCGCTCCAAACTGACCTGGTGCTTGTCGACTTGCCATCGTCCGGACTGGATCTGCAGAGCGGGCGGGCGGCAGTGTGGTCCCGCCAAAACGCTGAGTCCCCGTAGGTTGTCGAGTGTTAGCTCCGATAATTGCACTACGAGTAAACGAGCGCTGATTTCGGATAGCAGGAGTGTTTGTTGTGCTGATTCGTCCACTAGGTCGACTGCTCGTTGCTGGTAGTCGCTGGAAAGCTTCTTTCCGATTGGTGAAGCTTTTCTTAATGTCATCGAGTTTCTGGAGGTGTGGATTAGCAATTCGTTTCCCGGATGCAGCGCCGACGACTGGAGCTTTAATACGAGGAGGAGGAGGGAATCGTTGCTTCCGGTTTCTCGTTCTGGTGTCTGCTGCACCAGCACGCACTTGAGACGTTGAGACCTTCCGTTGGTTCGCAGCGGCGCGCTTCTTCTCGAGCCAACCGTCAATGACAATATCCTGCTTACGAGCTTGGTCTCTGGTTGCTTTTGCCTGTTCGATCTTGAGAAAATTACGTCGTTCCCGATCAGTCATGCGGCGGAGTTGACGTTGCTTGCTCTCAGGGAGAGAGGTGAGGAACGTGTCGGTCTTCAATCTCGTCCGGTTCCTCGCCCCAGTATTGTTGTTGGTGTTGAGCACATGTTTCTTTGCGTTCGCCGCTACCATCGATCCCTGTGCCCGTCGTGCCGATGACATCGTTGTTTTCTCCCTTGCACGCATTTTTGATACTCCTGTGACAGCATATACGGTTCTGGACGGCTCATGGAGTCCACCGGTAGCCTTTCTCTTTGCAAACCGGAGACTGTTTCCGGTAACGGGTTGCTTTGATCCGGCGGTTCTACTTGAGGTACTTCCATCTCGTGCATTGTCGAGATCATCCACTGCTAGACCGGCATCTTCCAGATGTCTAATGCGCTGCTCAAGCTCCATGAGCTTGTCCAGACTGTTCACCACATTGATATTGTCTTGAGCGGCCTTGCCTCCTGCAGCCATTGCAGCCTGGTGATACACGCTCGTACTATTCCCTCGGTCGCGTTTATTAAGAGAGTTTGCATCCTCATCTTGATTCGAACTTTTGGGCAACGTCTTGGACCGACTGTTACCGTTCCCATTCCTTTGAAGCTCTTGCATCTTCTCACGATATTGTTGACGTCTTCGCCGCATATCTTCTCGTTGTGTCATCGAGTCTTTAAGCTTTCGGAGGTGATGAATATGGCGCTGTACATCGTCGTCGAGCTTGGCCTCATCGCGCTGACCTTTGGCTTCCAGGTTGCGGAAAAACTCCGTGTTTACCTGCAGAGGCTTGAGCTGCTCCTCTTCAATAATCTGCTGGGCACGTTGCGCCCGCTCATCTCGTTCTTCCTGAGTAAGTGCGCTGGCGAATTGCGAGTCTTCCTGCTTGATCTTGTTGGTCTTGATAATGGCAGCTTTGAGTGCTGCCTCGTTCGCGAGTTTGTGCCAGTTCAGCAGCTTCATTTCCTGCTGTAGTTCTTCTGTCTGCGAGATCGAAGGCGTCGAAGCGGCGCTGGGACCTCGTGGCTTCATTTTCCGGCTTGTATTCGTAGTTGCAGTGCCTCCGGAGCGAGAACGTAGTGCCGATCGCGCCGCTTTGCCACTCTCAGTCGCGGTTTCAAGACGCTCGTCGTATCGACCGTCGCCACTCTGGTATTCGTCTAGCTCGCACACCCAGTTGGAATAATCAGCAGCTACCGCCATGGAATGGCTACAAGAAACCCGCAGCGAAGGGGTTGGCAATACGCGTGCAATGTTCGTACCAGATGCAATACAGCGATACATTAACATGGAAACATAAGATTGGAGCCTAAATAGCGCTAGCCATCGCCTGCTTTGCTGTTTATAGCGAATATGAATGACAACGTATAAATATAGCCATCCAATCGCTGCAGATATACGGGGGAGCGATGAGGATCAACAGAATTATCACTGTGCGAATAGCTAGGGGCCAGCTGGTGCCAACGAGTGGTGTTCGCACAGACACACTCATCCTTTCGCAGTGTAGCTAAGTTTTTCTATAGCTGCAATTTCAACTCTCAAACGGGCTTGGCGCAGCACGAGTGAACGAGTTCCTCTATCCAGCTCGTGATGGAGAGTTACAATGGGAGACCGGTGAGATCCACTGAGCGAACCAAGTATATGTTTTTTTTCTCGGGCCATTTGAGCTTTAATAATTGCAGTGCAATGAGGAGTTCGTCCGCTCAGTTGTTACATTTTACATTGTAACACCTCCATTTTGGACGTACCTCAGTCTCTTGGACGAGCTAGAGGATGTTTAGATATATTTCTCCTATCGCATAGGCCAATACGTGACGTTATTGTGACGCTGATCTAGATTTTGCAAAGTTTCTGCAGAGTCTGTAGTGCAGACTCTCATTCATACACCTAACCATACTTCACACCGCGACAGGGACTTGATTTCACTATTAGTAAATTTGAAGGTCCTGTTCTTAGTAGTGAGCCGTTTTTGCGAGCCATTTCAAAGAATCGAGCCAACATCGTGTCCATCAGATGGTTCAGCTCCTTCATTGCGACCGAATTCCACGCCTTCATCAACGCAGCATAGTCGGGCACGGACGTATACTGCTTGCCGTGACTGTATACTTTCCTTGCCAGAATGGCCCAAACATTTTTGATCGGGTTTAGATCGCGATAGCAGGCCGGTCAGCCTAGGAACGGTCGCCCCGATCTCCTTAAGGAATGACCACGTTTCGTTCGAGGGGTGAACCGAAGAAGTGTCTTATATGAACACAAGCCAGTACCGTAGTTCTTGTGAGCGGACGGAAGCGTATGCTCCGACACAATATAGATGTAGTCGCCGGAGTTTTGGTGCCCCCTCCACACCACACTACCAACTCCGATTTGCAGTTGACCCCAAAGCCCCCCTACACACACACACACCATCAGCGATTCTCACCCATTTTACCGGTTAATGTAGCGGCGGGGAGGCTGTCTCAAGTCCTACCAGTACAATTTGTAGCTCTCAATCCTATCCAAATTAAACTTCTTTTCATCTGAAAAGATGGCGAGGGGCCGCACCATCTCCTTTTGCGCCGCCATCGAGAACCTCTCAGCGAACTCCACGCGCGCTTCCTTGTGCTCCTCAGTTAGTGGTAGCGTACGATCCATTTTAGAGTAGACTAGATAGTCCACACTAGGCACAATAGCTGGATCGTACGCACCGAGCACGCCGTAGACTACAACTCGGCCGCGGAAAAGATCCCGGTGGCTGCGGCTTCCGTTCTTTCCGCTTGCCAGTTTCCTCTTCAGCGCGTAGCTGACGACGTTTGGAGACCGACTGACACGCCGAGAAATAGCACGGTTCGTGCCTACCTCGCGGAGTCCCTTCATGCGGTCGCGCTCTTCGTCAGTGATGCTTGCTCCTCGTCCCATAGAAAAAATATGCAATAGGTCAGCTCGGACATTAACTCCATTATTACTAATAGTGAAATCATGTCAATGTTTAGTCCTAAAGTTTTGTCACGGTGCCAAATATGGTTAGTCGTATTCCGGCCTGTAAAAGCTTTGCAAAATTTAGAACACTGTCACAAGTCACCTATTGCCCTATCAGATTGAAGAACATATTTAAACAGTGTCCTCTAACTCGTGTCCTCGAAGCTGTGGTATGTCCAGAAATGTAGGTGTCACAATGGTTTTGTCGCGGAGTGTAATACATAAGAGCATCTCCACCGATAGGACCTATACGGAGAACAGCGGGTTTTAACTTATATAAACTCGCTTAGAGCTTTCTGGGTTTCTACTGGCACCACTTAAAGCCAGTCGTAACCTCACGACGTCCTATTTTTCGTAGCATGGGACTCAAAATAAAGCCCGAGATCCAAAGAGCAATTGAGACCAAAGAAAACGAAGTATTGGAAGTTGCCGTTGACAGTTTGCCGCAGCGCACAGCCAACACGTGGGGAAGCGACAAACAAGAATATCGGATCTCAAGGAAATTGTCAATCTCTGAGAAAGGTGGCCCAGCCGTGACGAAAGGGAATGGATCGAACCAGATCAAGATACGAGGTATATTGGGACGAGTTCGACCTAATCAGGAGCCATAGGGGGATGATCCGACGAAGGAAAACGGAAAAAAATACCGAACAGCCATCAAGCCGGATCTGTTATGGTCATCCGACCGATCGGGGATCGGCTAAACGCCCACGATTAGATCTAGGCAAGGTATGAAGACAGGAGATCAAGACTGGCCGGAGACGAGTAGATCGGGGCCGATCTGCCTTAATCTGACACCTGCTTCACCCGATCGACCTTCTATCGTGGCGATATCAGATCGACCCTGTCAGGCGGTCCAGGATCGGTGTACGGGTCTGAAATCGGCACCTGTGGGCGACCAGCAGCGCATGACCAACCAGGATCGGCCCTCGACCGGATCGGCATCCGGACCCGGACATAGGGGTTCTGGTAAATCAGGCTGATTGGTGGCAAAAGTTGACTGATTGGGCCGAACCGGCATTCGCAGATCGGCGCGCACTCCATATCTGAGGTCTGGCAGATCGGATCGGTCCGGCATTCGGTATTTGCGGATCGGTATACATGTTCCGACATCCGCGATCTTCCAACATCCGGGATCTGGCAAATCGGGCCGATCGGTGTTCGCAGATCGAAATACACGTTCCGGCATCAGCGATCGGGCCGATCGGGATCCGATCAGCAATCATACTCGGAGATGGAAAAGTGTCAAGCCGGTACGTGTTGAGGATTGAAGAGGGACATGAATCAGAGTAGTCTGGTGGTAGTAGATAGGGTTCAGGATGGGAAGGTAGGACAAGGAAAGGAAAAACAACAATCAGACACGAATTGGATTGGCCGACTTAGGCGGTTTTCGGATACTGCGGACAGGGAACAGCGTTGGCCCACCGAGGTGTCGACCAGTCAAAAGGGTAGCAGATCTAGTGTCGATGTGAGGGATCGGACGTATATTGGCCGACCCTCCCCTACGCTAGTGAACTACTGCTCAAGCGCTCATCTCGATCGATCGGCATTCAGTGATTGGCCGACGATCACTTCGACTCTCAACTCACCCGATCTCGCTAAAGGAAGCGGTAAGCAACTCAAGGAAAGGAAATATACAACGCCACACGGTAATCTCTGCCTCGAATCAAATCCAGGCCCCCATAGAAGGTCGACTACCCCAGATCGGAATCAACAGCGGCAGCAGAGCGAAGACTTCCGCGCTACTCCACTCATCCCCTCGTCCCGCCAGGACGTTCAAGACTTACATCGTTGCATTCTTCGGAGTATCACGAGAGCAGATCCAGCCCACCTCGGGTACACAAGGTGAGACCAAGTTCAGATCATGGCGAACCTCCTCCGTTAGTCGGTGTCTGGGCGCAGTTGGGAAGCGGATCGGGCCTTATCGTATTTTGACCGATCCCGCTACACCACAAACACAACTTTAGATTTCATCGGATATCGGCAATAAGAACAATATGCAAAGGCCTTGAATGGAGTGAGCTAGAAGTGTAGAACTGTGCCGCTCATGGCTCGAGACGTCAGAGAGCGCGGTGCGAGGAACCGGGCAGAAAAAGAGCTCATTCGCTGCTCGTCTATATCGCCACGATTTGCTCATAAATTGCCCGACAGCACAGACGACCGCATGGAAATTGAACCATGGGCCGATGGAAGAGCACCAGCCGGAAGTACCCGAATTTTTCCAGTGTATATGCAAAAATCAAAAGTAAAGGAGAGATAGGGATGGAAGGAAGCAATGAATCTGGATGCTGCACTTAAAATCTACCATAGCGACACAAGCAGCCGTTTGAATTTCTCGTGCGTGGGAAGTTCTGCGGCGCGCTGCGAAATGGAAACCTAAAAGGACCGCAACCGTAGATACTGGAACCAAACGCGGGGCGGGTGAAGCTGTTTTAAAACGCCAATCGGACGGAAGGCTGCGAAACTCAATGCTCAAGAGCAGCGGGAGCGGGATGCCACTGCCTCCAGGATGACGGTTGGTTCCTTCCCGTTTCCTTGGCAGTTTGTTTCATGTCCAATGCATACAGTCCAAACTGCCAAGCATTCCATGAAACCCACTCCCTGCGTTCTCCGATAGCAAAGCGTCAAAGACATCGGTCGTTGGTGCTCGCAAGCAGTACGATCCTTACAGAAGTATAACGTTCATACGTGCTGCAACCAATGAGCCATGCCTTTAGACGACACGGGAGCAGATATTATGTGCATTTCACCATTTCTTATTGTGCGTACTCTCAGAGCAACCACTACAATTCTCATGGACACGCACTCGCCGATTTCCATCGAGAAGGTATCGATCGACGCGCTGCCGCTGAACGTAGATACATGTAGTGTTGTGGTGCTTGCCGCTGACGTGGGTACCAAGCGTGCCGTTTGAACAGAGCAGCCTTTAATCAGTAACAAGTTGCGTTGCTTAGGCTGGAAGGACTACTGAAAAAAAAGTGTGATATATTTTAAAATCCTGGGTGCATATACCCTGCTGCTATTACTTGAAGTTGCAGACCGTGTTCTCGATCCTCACAAAGTTGTAACCAAGGAAAAAGATATAAAATGTCCACCGAACAGCAATGCTGAAAGTCTCAACCATCCGGCAGGCAACACTACTGGCCAAGATATGATGCACCAGCGCCAGTGACACTTGAATAGTAAGCGTCCATTCAAGAGGGATGGTTTGCTGCCACAGAAGCGTCCGCAACGACCACGACGACAAATCCACGAAGCCCACTGGTGGTGACGACGTGCCTTGCGCTAAAGTTAGACGGGCTGTGTGTCGCATGGAGCTGGACCCTAGTCTGACGAGGACGGCTCAAAGAAGAAGTAAAAAAGAGCACCAGACGACAGGGGCGGCTTAAAGAAAAAGATTTATGGATGAGCCCGCTGCTACGTGACGATGGAGTTGTCGTAGGTCAGGTGTCGGTAGAATTGCAGGAAGTAGGAACAAAGTCAGAAGAAGGAAGTAGAGGTGAATATTCCATGCAGTATGAATAGCAAGCGCACCAAGTAGGCGAGCAATCAGTATACAACAAAAGCCGGCCAGAGGGCGAGAGGTCGGCAAAATGTGATAATGTCGTGTGCCGCGCCTTATGTGTCGTGCCTTAAATGTTATTGTGCCTTTCCCGACTATGGCCAATCTGACCTCAGGAGGTTGGTCCTTCGCAAGCGCGTTTAGGGTTGAAGGTGAGGTACTGGAGCAGAATCAAGGTACATTTGCTTATTATCGTCCAATAAGTGTTGAAAAAGCAAGGTCTACGGATGGGCTCCGGTTTGGACTAAAGGCCAACGTTTGAGGAACTAAGGACTGGATGGCTACAATTCGCCGGCCATTCAGACCTTCGAAAGAGCTACCAGTAGGTCAGCGACAAATACCCCATTTGTTGGATGACGATTAAGGGGGAGGAGTTTAAGCACAGTCACGTGGTCAGTTAAGAGGGCTTTCGCAAGCCCCCTCTTCCTACGCTAGACCCTAAAAAAGTGCGTTTTCTGAAAAAGGCACAATGTGCGAAGTTGGCTAAGGTGCAAATAATTATATTTTAAATAATTACTCTCTGCTCTGCATACAGAGAGGTTCTAGCTGCCCTCCCAAAACAATTAGATATACTAACCACCCATGGACCGGGCATCATAGCCCCAATCTTGATAATTTATAAACAGTTATAATACTGGCAGTAGCATCGGCTGGTTAGTCCATGTTCGAACTCTATCGATCTTCTTAACATGCGCCAGAGCTTCTACGATATCGACGCAGCTAACCTAAGTTTGCCGCTGGTAATAGCTAGCGACTACCTCCACGCGGAAAGAAACAGTGCACGTTTGCAATCCGATTACATGCTACATCCCCTGCTCGGAATTACGGCGATTGGGATGGTAAGGTGGGCTTTTGACATTCCGCAGAAAACTATGTTACGCAACACCCAGTGTCAACATCCCGCTGGTGTCGATCATGCTGGTGTCGATCATCTACGGCCCGTGCTGATGTCACTCACGGTGTCGCGCCGCATGACGTAATTCCTGCTATCAAGGAGAGATGGCCAGCGGACGAAAAACACAACCTCGTCCGAATTCAACAGGATAATGCGAGATCGCATGTCCTTGAGGACGGCGCAGAGTATTGGATGCTGGTCGCTCTGACAATCAAACTCAAAAACCAGTCTGCCTGATTCACGATGCTAACTGTCTTGACCTGACTTACTTCAGTTGTATTCAGTCCCTGCAGACACGAACACACTCACGGACGACTGAGGGTCTCATCGACGAGGTGGATCTAGCTTTGCGTAGACGGCGGCAGAAAAAGCTCGATAAGCCATTTTGACGCCCGAACTCGTCATGCAGCAAATTATGAACAGTGGAGATGGCAATGACTCCCGTCTCGACAACATGCACAAGGATAAGCTGATCCTCGCTGGCAGACCCCCATTTCGCTACCCTGCGGCGTTCAAACGTTTTTCAACGCGCAGATGGCTATCATACAGGGGTCGAAATAAAAATGTCCGTACTACTTAAATCAGTTTTTCTCATATAACGGATTATTGGAGCTTTCGCTCAAAATAAAATATAATATTGTACCAATATTTGCAATAAATACAGAAGTAAGTTCATAACAAAATCAAGTCGCGAGCGAACTGTTGGACGCCATCGCAAAGCTCATCCGCACTATCTTGTAGTTCATCTTAGATATATAAAAAGAAATCACTGGCTAGCAGCGTTATAATAGACAAGCAGCCCGCTGCACCTCGGCATTTGATTCTGGCACTCCCCAAAAACACCCTCCCCTTTCGATACGATGACAGCGAACAAGGACGTCTGCGCGTACTTCTACGAGGCGCTAGACCAGGGCCGCTACCGCTGCAAACTGTGCGGTAGTGAGCGCAGGCAAGCCGCAAGCACCGGCTACTACAACCTCGTCGCCCACCTCACGCTCAAGCACGAAGGCTACAAGGTTCAGTACGCAGCGACACTCTCCGGCGACATCCGCCGCCTCCCGGACTTCGGCTTCGTCTCTGAGGAGACGTCGCATCGCTTCCAGTGGATGCGATGGGTCGTTGAGCGGAATATGCCACTTTCGGAAGTCGACAACGAGCTTACTCGCTCGATGTCAAGGTGGCGCTCGATTTTGTCGCGGGTGTTGCTCAACGGAATGCACGACATAGTGAAAAAGGTGGGAAAGAAGTTCGAGGGCGTAATGGGTATATTGTTTGGAATCATGTTCGACGATTGGTCGAACGGTTCTATGCACTACGTGGCCGTTTATGTCGTGCTCAGGACGAACGGCGAGCTGCGCCTACAGCTGCTAGCGGTATCACCGCTCGAGGAAGGCTCCCAAGGCACGGACGCCCACGTCAAGCTCATCGACGGAATGCTGGACGTGTACGACAAGACACTAGACATGATGGCGTTCGTCTTTGCCGGCAACTGCAACACCTGCAACAGCAACCAAGCTATAGCCACCACATTTGGCGTACCGCTGGTGAATGTGCCAGCCACCGGTTTAACCTAGCGGTTAAAGGTATCTAACTGATTCCGAGCCGTTACTAAACCAGGTTAACACGCTGATGTCAAAGTTATGTCAAGTTAAATAATTTCGCTGAGCTCTCCAAGTCGACCGACCTGCACCCCATCAAACGGAATATTACGCGCTGTACGTGCGGATTTGCCCCCAAATCAAGACCGTGCACGCCGTGGAGGAGCTCATACCGACCGGCGCCGCTCATCGCATGTTCCTCGCGCTCCCCGAACACATGAAGAAGTTCCAGAGCGTCACCAAGAAGCTCCAGTGCGACGGCATCGACCTGGCGGGCGTCCGGCTCCTATTCGACTCCGTGTTTGCCGAGTATCCCTGCATGCGCGACCAGTTCAAGGCGACGGCCAAGATTGTGCACTCACCCATTTTTGAGTCCGCGACGGTTAAAGCAATCAGCGGAGGGGTCCTGTCAAACGCCTAAGCCGCTGCCGTGAAGCGCTTCGAGGAGCTGAGGTTCGGTAGCAAGCGGAAGGCACCCGGGGAGGACTACGCGACCCAGATACTTCGTGGCGAGACCGCCAAGGCAGCTTGGCAGGACAGGGTGGTCTACGGCGCGCTGTTAAAGCAGCCCCCCCCCCCCCCCCCCCGACGTCGAACGCATGTGAAAGGCTTTTTTCGCAATGCAAACTTGTGCTTACACCACAACGTACCTGCGTGCTGCCAGCGGACTTTGAGCTGATCATGTTTAAACAGGAACATGCGGGATATGACGACGTTGGTGGTGATGCTCATGACTTGAACCAGCTTTAATACAGAGTCGTATTGCAGTAATTGCGCCAATTTTTATTATTGCTTGTTACCGTATTGCCGTCATTATTACTGGGGTACTTGCCAGGCAATTCAGTATAGTACTGAATTGGAGAAGGCCTGCTATCATAGCACTTTCTGTTATGCGCTGGGCAACTTTAACATGCGCCGACTCAGTCACCTAATCCTGTTGGGGGGACCTACTATAAGTAGCGGCTGAGCTTCAGTCCGCACCACGTGTGTCCACCTACGAGGCTTTCAATATTGATCTTTCTATTTTGTAACACTGGGCGGAGCACCCGCGCCTTAGCCTCAGCCATAGTAGCAGTAGCATACTTTCGCAAATCTTATAACCGCTAAAAACGAGGGGGAACACTGCGCATTTGCTTTTGCAACGTGCATTCCTCCGCGCGGAGGTAGTATTTGAGTAGAACCTCTTGCCGCAGCTCACTTTCGGAATGTACACTCTAAGTGGCAAGATCGAGTTTCACACCTCGACGGCTACGCCCCACATACCAACCCGGAATGCTAGCAAAACACCCGGGAAATTGAGTGAGCTTGCCCGATTTGTGCGGGACAGGGTTCCGCAGGTAGACAGTGAGCCGGACTCACCTAGCCCATTCTGGACTTGTAGCTCGCTGAAGACGGCGCTGGCGCATTCCGACGGCTGACCAACTTCACACCTCGCGAGATCATCCTGCTTTGGAGCGCGGTTCGGTCCTACGTGACACCCTACTGGTACGTCGGGAAGTGAGGGCGGTGATCTCAATTTATGGGGATACGCCCTCGTTATGCTTGCCGTGCTCAAGCATGGCGGTACGCGGGATATGAATGCCTAAGTGTTCCATCTTAATACTCTACATTCATCAAGACGTTGCTTTTTTTTTAGCGTTGGCACTGCGAATCTACCACGAGACGCGAATTGCGAATATTAGACTGGCTGCTCACCATTGGAAAATCCATATAGAAGATTCACTGCCTTCCACAGGAGAAGTACCACAACCGCAAGTAGCTTCGCCACCAAATGTTCTCCTAAGCCATATTTAAATAATGATACCGGTAGATTGCAAAGTGGCATAATAATTGGATCGTGTGTTTACGTCGTTACAGTAGCTAGAATGCGTAACTAATCCTGTGCGCTCTGCTATTTAGTCAAATAGCTAGGTATCAGTAAATCCTTGTGCTTCTCTAGTACTTAATCAATATCCATTCCGCGAGACTTACTAATAACGACAGGCTTAACAAACGTAAAATGATCATCAATGCTCGAGGTAAGTGGAATCAAGGAAATACTAAATACGCCACCTGTTTCGGGGCCTGCACTGCAACGGCGACACGAGCACCAGTACAAAGCAAAGACACAGTTGCCGATGGCACGTTGGCGCTCTTACCTCCCCGAACACAACATTTTTCACAGTTTAATGTACTACGCGGTATTATTTAACAGTCAGCTTTGGCCTCCATTAAAAAAGCTCTGCGTCCCCCACCCTGTCCGTCGAGCCTGTGCCGTCTACCGCGTCCCCCGCACCAGGATCCCCACTCCCTTCCAGAACCCACGCGACTCCGCCGACGCTCAGCCATCCAAGAAGCTGCAGTCTGCCTGGGACGCGAACGAGCTCTGAACCCACCCGAGCACCTGGCCTCCGCACGAGTACCCGGGCGCGCAGCCATTCAAGAGGCCGCATTCCGTCCAGGCCCAATAGCCAACCAAGAAGCTACTATCCAACTAGGCCCCGGACGGCTCCGCTGCGTCGCGGCCTGCCAAGAAACCAAGAAGCCGCTGCTCGCCGAGGACGTACTGAATACCGAGGGCGTAATTGCTAATTCACTATCGTTTGGAGTCAAAATAGACAGCTAGACAGCTTGCACTCGCAAGAAGTCGAAAGCTTAATTGTTGGTGGAGTATTCGGCAGGAAGCACTACGAAAGGCATCGCATGATCAAGAAGCTCCGGGAAGGTATGGGTCGCTACTTACAAGGGCCGTTCGCATTAAACGAAGGCCAACACTATTAACGCGCCTGCAGTGCTATTCCGCGACGCATGCAACAGCGCTGCAGTCTGCCGTGATCATGAGCAATTACCTGAAGAACCTCAGCACATATTCGAAATAGTGGGGACGTTTGAGATCCGTGAGGCTGTCTACAAGTGTGCTGAAGAAGAGGCTGTCGAAGGGGAATTTTGTTCTGCAGATCAAGTTTCAGTGGAGCTGCCAAGGTACAAAGCTGACGTTCATGCGGTGATGCCTACACATACAAGTCTGAGTACTGACTTCATGCTGGCAACCGGTAGTCATCTATCTACGTAGACCACGGACGCGTGGTCTCGTACGGTCTCGTACATTCCACCCTGTTCACGTCACTTCTTTAAAATGTGGGTCTTCTTCCCTGCAAAACAGACGGAGAATTTCAATTGGGAAAACAAGGAAGATTCATTCAATCGAATGCTCGCACCTACCTCGACAGGCGTGTTGTTGAGCTGGAGACATCGTGTGCCTCTCCAATCTCGTGTATCACTCCGTGCTACTTGGTTATCGACCCGATACACCGACGATAAATCGCAGAGGTGGCATGTTTGGTGATGTTGTCGTGCAGCATGAGGATCGGCTGAACCAAATATCATTATGCCACGAAAGTAGCCTCAGCATCGCAAAAGAGACGGAGAAAGCCTTCAAATCTGTACTGTAGGCGTACCGCGTCATGGAAGGGCGAGTGCAAACTTCGAAGAAGAGAAGACGACATTCCTTGGCGCTCTGATGTTGTCGGCAACCTCAGCGGAGACGCGTACGGTGGTCAATGCAAAATGAAAGAAAAAAACACCAGCGAGAAAAGCGGATGCAATGAGTGAGGACAGGTAAGAAACCAAAGGAAAGTAAGGCCCGAAGCCTATGAGTAAGTGGTAATTGCATTCACGTTGAGGATCTGATCTCTTATCTCATGCAGCCTATGTAAATGGGATGCTGGTGTTTGCTGAACGTTAGGGCGCCGTGAACGTCAGCACATCACAATGACTTGTATAAGGCAAATTCTCCTACACTATAAATTACAAAAAAAAAACTAGCTGTTTCGATTTTATTGTCAGCCAAAACGACCAGAGTATAGTTTGTGCGTCAAAGCAACACATGCTGTCTTCGACTTGCTATTTATTGCCGACTGTATATTCTAGATTTCGCCAACAATTAATAGTTGTTACCGGGTTTATGTTGAAGTAGACTTCAACATCACGTTATACCGTACCTTTCAAACGCAGCCTTTCTTGTAATATTGATCTGTTAGGGTCAAGTGAAACAGCGACAGAAAAAATCTTCAACTTATACTCTATAATTATTACAAGCGATACGTAGCGTTGGGTATGATTCGTATCGTTACATGGCAGTTCCTCCCTTTTGTTTTCGCCCCGCAGCCTATCTCGAAATATAAACTGTTGGAGCCACATGATACTGCATTAAATTCGCCTTATTAAACTCGACAGCTGCGTGCCACACCTTCTGATTATTTAATACCCATCCCTCTACAAAACGGAACCAACTTCACTACGGAATAACTTCGAGTATATTCGGCAAGGTACTACACACATAGCCCCCACTCTCTTTCTAACGCTTCTCCGATATTTGGCGAGCGCCCGTCTCCAGTAGCTGCACCCGATCGCCTGCTTTGTCCTCGGTTTACCAGCGTCTCTCTTCCCACTATATCCATGGAGCCGCGGATCTCCATTGTGAATAGCGTGTGAATGCAAGTTCCATACTTCATAAAAACACAGGTACACGAGAAAGCTAGAAGGTTGACCGCCCACTCGCCTCCGGGCATTCCCTGTATCTCTATCCATGCGGCCAACGTGTTCAGCTGAGAAACACGAGGAGGTCCTCAAGGGTGCGTCGATGTAGCTCGTCAAATACTAGAGGAGAAGGTCGACTAACAACCCGGACGATGTCGCGATTAGCTTCCCCCGCGGTTCCTGAAAGTAGGAATGCAATACTGATACGCGAGGCGGAGTGGAGGGACAGCCAGCCCGGGACATGCCCCTCACTCGGTGCACGACTCTGGCATCGGGTTAAGGAGTTGTGGTAAATGGCCGAGCAGATACACTTTCGCTTTCACACATTGTCATGGCTGTGGCAGCAGAGCGCCAACATTCAACTTGCGTCGGAGTGTCACGTCCCTCTTGATAGCTGCGTTGTAGGTTCCACATGGGTTTTGGGTTGTAGCACAGCCGCTTGGAGTGTGAAAGCATTGCCAGCGCCACTAACGCTGGTTTAACCAGACTTTTGAAAAGTACCGCGGAAATCTAGTCAGCTCTGGAGACTTGGCCCGTCTTGCTTGCACCTCTGCGGGCTTCGCGTGAAAATAGCCTCGCTTGCTGCGTAATGCAGCTCTTAAACATCTGTTCCATACGAAAGAACCTTGGCTGCATACGCCGAGTATGAGCCATAGTGATACGGCTGGGAGTACGCAGGAGGCGCTCCCGCCTGAGGCACAGGCCGCAGGAGGTCCCGAACTAGAGACAACTCCCGTTGGACTCGGTCCATGGACGCCCAAATGGCATCCGATGTTGAAAGATCGTCCACGTCATTCGTAGGACGGTCGTCCGAGGTGGAACCGAAGGCGGCACACCAGGTCCTGAGTCGGAGGGGCGGCGCCTCATACTCGTACTCGTGACCACCGCCGCCTCTCCTCGATCGTAATGGGGAGACCACTCTTACGAGAAGCGCCAGCTCCGCGTGAAGTGGAGGGGGTACTCGGAAGCTGAGTGCTCGTGGGAGCCGTACGAACGGCTCCAGGCTGACAGCCCGAAAGCTGTCGCGATCTGGGAACAGAATCGGCGGCGGTTTCGTAAGTAGTTCGTGCTTTCTTGCCCGAACGGGGTGGGCAGTACTTGAGAGAGCTGCCGTTTGTCAAAACACATGAGCAAACTGAATACGCTGATCTAGGAGGTCAAGGATGGCCTCAAAAGTGACATCCTGCCGGAGAACTTCAAATTTTCCTTGTGAGCAGCGCATAGCTGCCCACTTCCAAAAGACGGCCTCCGCCTCTTGGCAAGAGTCACAGTGTGGGGGCATCACGGCTGGATATCCCCACACAGGTCGCAATCTCGACTGGAGCTCAGGCTTCTCTCGCCGGCTCGTGAACCCCTTGAGCGGGATGTTGTGCGGTGCTAGGAGCACGCTCCGTGCGATGCTCACGTTTTTGGACAGGGGCTGCCGGGCCACCAGGTGGCGCTCACAAGCGCCCCGAGAAGAGCGCTCGCCAAGGAGCACACGAGGCGGCTGGAGCCGACCTACGTAGGCGTCGGCTCCGTGGGACTTCTCAGGAGGGAAGTACCCGGGAGCTTAAGGCTGCCCCCCACGAACAGGTGAAGAGTACTTCTCAGGCGACGGGGTCGCCGGGGCCCGCACTCCCTTATCACGAGCAGCCTGGTACTCCGACTGCTGCCCGTCGAGATCGTTGGAGATCTCTCGGCCAATTTGACCCTCTTCCTCCTCGTCGGAAGAAGAGCTGAAGAGGCACTTGTTCGTGAACGTGAGGGTCCCATACCCTTCCCGGATCGGAGAACGGGAAGCAGCCCGCCGCTTAGGCTGACTTCCGAGGCTGCTGCAGCCTTAGCAGCCTTGACGCGGGCGGTTGCCTTAGTGACCGTCAAGATCTTGACCGGAGAACGAGGTTCCTCTTCGTCCTCCTTGGGTGGGCACAGGCTCCCATGACGCTCGGGCGTCTTCGGCGCGTCGGCATCGTCGCCGTTATGGCTAGACAGCGGGGTGCGGGACCCAAGTGAGTCCGACTGACTAGGTCGCCGTCAGACCCCTGGACGAGCTGGATCTCGTTATCACCCCAGGACATGGGAGACTTGTCCGAGTCCTCCTCATAGCCCACGAGGAGCTCAGGGTCCTCCTCAGGCGGTTCAGGTGCCGTGGGGGTCACCTTGGATACCACTTGGTGGATCCCTTAGCGGCAGAGCCTTTGTCGGACGGCTTAGAGCTCTTAGCCTGATGCTTGGAAGCAACAGGCTTGGCAGGCGCTTCCGCACCGCTGCCAGACCGAGTATTGGTCATGCTTGAGGCTGATGTGGAAGCTGAGAAGATAGAAGAGCACGCGGAAGTGCTCGGGTTCAAAAGGAAATGAGCCGGTTGCGGAAACCAACCGCAGCGAAGTTGATGTAATTCGACTTGGAAAGTGAATGGCGGCGATTCCCTTTCACTCGCCCTGGATGGTCGGTAAACCGAACCTAAGTGTGCGGGATGTAACGGGGTTACATGAAGAGTGCCAAGTCACTCTTCAGAGTAGGTGTACCCAAGTACACTAAGCGATGTAGCTAAACATCACTATGACGTTGACGGTAATGACATCATGATAGGTACCACAGATATGGTACAAGTACCTCAGAGCCACTCAATAGGATAACATCTAGGGTACTTTATAGGTGACTAATAGTTAGTATGTAGACGCATTACAAGGGGTCACCTATAAATATATTCAGTCTTAAATCTAATTAACTTGGATAACAGTCCCACAGGCCAGGGACTAGTGAAATGCCGTTCACTGAGAGTTGTATATTCTCCGGAAGTCATACTTCCTGTGCGCAAGGTGTTCTGTGCCCCGTCACAATAAGACTCATTAAACCCGAAGACAAACGACCTCGGAGTCAAGGCCTAATGCATACGACACAACAGAAAGTGTACAAGTCGTCAAGGTTTATGAAGGAGAGAAGTATTGTAGCCGTACGAGTTGTAACGAGCAAATGGAAGAGTTGGGAAAGTGGAGAAAGCAGCTTAATCGGCAGACCGGATTGAAAGTGGCGCCCAGTTCAAGTTGAAAGTGCTGCCCAGGTCAGGGGGGTTGTTGAACGCGTCTATAAATTGTGTTTGTTATCCTATTGTCTAAAACCAATCCTGAGTGCACTGCTGCCACTTCTGAGGGCACTCGTGATAAATATCGTCCTTCCAAATATGTAATGGGGCCGCCCAATGAGTGTATAGAAAGGTCGGATGTTGGTTGCAAGAGGGGGCCACTTTAACTATTTCGTCGTGGTAACGGAATAAAGGCATGTTCTCACTCTTCTTACAAGGTTCGCCTGGATTACCATGTGTTACATGACCCCCGTGAGTTATGGTACGGCGTTGCCGTCTGTAACAACCCCCATTGATTCGAATTCTGATTGATCGAATTGTGATGATGTGACGGACTTCCATATTTCATTAGGCGTCGACACTGCGGAACTCCTTCACTTGCATTGAGCTGGGTCATTTCTATCACCGCAACAAAGAAGATCATGCGGTTACGTAACCAGAATGCACTGCTCTTGCTGTCTGGCGCCAAGACCTTGCCGTGCTCCATCCTGTCGTTTTTAAAAACACCAACTTGATCGATAGCAAATCGTGTTAAATAAGCGCCGCGAATCATGGCCCGTGATATACACCGTGAATCTCCATCGTACCAACTTTTGGTAACTAACATGTGCTGCAACTTGCGTGATATCCCCATCTCCATATCCACCTTTTCACCGGCAAAAATAGGCCAAAAGACTTCATCCTCAATCTTAGTGGAACCTGGCATGACGTCGTCTACAGCTCCGCACGCACAAGAAGACGCGCAAAGACTGTCGCTGGACACGCCCCCGTCGACCCATGCGCTGCAGATCAATCGCTACTCGCTCGACGACGACCTACTCGACTGGCAATCGAAGCCGCTAGTCGCCACGGACGAAACCCGCCCGTTGGTCGAGACGGATGCGACCCAAAGCGAAGAAGACGCTGTACCCACGTTCCGCGAAGAAGCGTGGGCCATCTGGAGCATGGGCTGGCAAGTGAGCGTCACCACGTTCTGTCGGATCTCGCTAAGTACCATAAGTACCGCCTTCCTGGGCAGATTGGGCTCGCGCGAGCTCGCGGCCAGCGCATTGGCCAACGTATGGACGGGCGGCGTTCAGATTCTCATCTTCGGCTTTGCGGTCTCAGTCTGCACTCTCTGCGGCCAGGCGTACGGTGCCAAGAACTACCGTCTCGTGGGCATTTGGCTCCAGCTGGCGCTGCTCGTCCTCCTTGTGCTGTCAGTGCCGGTCGTGGTTTCATTTTTCTACGTGGACAAGATCTTGAGTGTCGTGACGGACGATTTCGAGATTCTGGAGCTGGCCGACACGTACGCGAGGTTCCTGGCACCGAGTGTGCTTCCACAAGCGATTTATTGCGCTTTGAGACAGTATTTGCAGGCCCAGGAGATCGTTCGACCTGCCACGATCATCAGTATTGCCAGCGTTGCTGTCTCGCTTAGCTCGAATTATTTCTTCATCTACGGCTGCGGGTCGATTCCAGGACTTGGATTCATTGGTGCGCCCATCGCTCAGACCGTGTCGTCCATTTTCCAGCCCACGGCGCTCGTGATCTACGCGTTTTGGTACAAAGGTTACCACAAAAAGACGTGGTTTGGCTTTGATCTCCACGCCTGCTTAGAATGGGAGCGTATGCGCACGTTCGCATTCCTGTCGGCTGGAATGACAGTTAATCTGGCACTGGACGAGTGGGTGTACAATGTGATCTCAGCTCTTGCAGGGTCGCTCGGCGCGTGGAATCTGGCGGCGAACAGCATTCTCTTTAACCTGTGGGGGCTGATTTTCGGAGTGTACTGGGGCTTTGGCTTGCCCACACAAGTCCGCGTAGCAAATTTCCTGGGTGCGAACCGACCCGTGGCAGCAAAGCGCACTTTCCACGTCGGCTTTGTGCTTGGTGGATTGACAGCCTTCGTGTCCGCGTTGCTTGTGTACGTTTGCCGTGACCCCATCGCGGGCTTTTTCACGCACGACCCGACAGTGGTCGCTGCGATTACTAGCACGATGCCTATCTTCTGTGCCGCCGTGTTTGTCTCGGGTCTGCACGTGATCATGTCGGCTGTGGTGGAGGCCATGTCGCTCGCTACGACATTGGTCGTCATCACGACGATTGGATCTTGGGTCGTCATGCTACCGGCTTCCTACATCATGGGTCTTCAATGGAATGGTGGACTTCACGGTCTTTGGTGGGGTAGTCTTTTAGGAGAAACTGTCAAATTTTGTTTACTGGCACTGGCTCTGTGGCACATTAACTGGCGCGAGATGGCTCGGCGCGCCATGATCCGATCGGAGGGCGACGTGCTGACCGAAGAAGAGGTGGAGGAGGATATTCTGCTGCGATCTGAACTCGTGCTGCCTTCGACGCCTACGATGGCTGGTATCACACCTGTACTTGCCATTTTATCGACGCCGCCGCGTGTCCACCATCATCATCACGCTGCGACAAATGAGGCCGCTGGCAAACGGAATAAAAGACGCAGCAATTCCTACGGCTCTGCGAAGACACTTCAAAACTTCAATCGAGAGCAGTGAGCAGTAGGAAAAGCCGTAAATGTGTGTGGTCGGAATTTTGTATAACGTCTAGCTTGTTTACAAAGCATTCACGTGAATCTCGGCTAGACCAAATCGAGAACTAAAACTTTGCGAGTCAATTTCTACAGTAGAAAGCAGTACACTCGACTCACTGTCGCAACAAAGCCGCCAAATCGATCGGGATGAGCCAAGTCAAAGCGAATTCTGAACAACTTCAACTTTATCGTATTAATACCGAGATAGAAGAATAAATCCATGCTACCCCTATTTACATGGCAGCCAGGGTGACCTCTGAAATATATGGTTAATGGTTTCTGTTTAATGGTAATACATAAACCTAGAGCTCCTGCAATTAGAGAAATGTCTCATCAGCAAGCTGTAGTACCGTCCTGTAAAGCTAGAGCTAATGCAATTTACCAAATTAATAGATTAAAACGTCCGAGCAGATTTTGCCTGTTGCCTGTTTGCTTCTGGACTGATAACCGATATTCAACTCTGTAATAAGGGTTGGTCCACACTTGTGACGAATTATCTGATACTAGATTCAACCGGTAAATAGTTATAGCTACGGTTTGGAGGGACAATTACAGTAGCGCTCCAGCAATAGCGAATGGATTATTTGGGTAATTTAGAAATCCCAAGGTAGTCATTTCTGTTTAAAATTATGAGATTGCCAGGAAGGCTTTTACTATTCCAACATCTTCGGCGACTGCCGAAAGAAGTTAGAGTACGCACAAATACTACTCGAGTCTACGAAATCGGCTCAAGCCGGAAACTGTGCGAAAGCTCATCTTTATCTACTCTAATCGGATGGGGAATGATGGAACTTGGAAGGCGACTTGAGATGCTTAAGTTGTTTTGGAAAGTGAGTTCATTAGTGGCTTAGCTAGCTCTGCTACTACTACGGAGGCTGCCTTGGGGCCCTTGATGTTTACCTTGCCGATTATGCGAAACGGCACTTTCGGCACCAGCGCCTTAGCAATCACTCTGGTAATTCAATCACCATCACTCGTTGACCTATCAAGTTGACTGCGGCACCTACCTAACAGCATGACAGCTTGTCCCATGCACACATGTGGTCAGTGCACAGTCCGGAAGCTGCCACCGCGCAGTGCAAGGCACGGACAGCTAACGATGGAGTGACTGAGGTGCATTAATCTCTCCACGCTAAGTGAGCCGAGAGGCGATGGGCAAGGCGGTACTGACTGCTCAACTATGAACGGCAGCGATAGTGTCACGAGTTCCACTGATGGAAAAATTAACGACAGTGATGACTTTAACGAAGGAATCTCACACTACACAATAGACAACGCTTTGATTGGCACGATTCCGAAGACTAAAGAAGCATCGAGCCCTCTTTTTCAGTTAGTTTAAGTTTACATTACTTGAATAAACCTCGTTCTCCGTCGATCTAACTCGTCCATAGCATATGTACTGCTTCCTGCCATGACCTTGAAAGACAGCTGTCAAACTCATTGGATTTGCCGCAGTTAAACTGGAATAATCTATTTTAACGGACCGTCAAAACTAGTTTTGGGACCGCAAAACAAACACTAATTCACTCTGTTCGATTGCTCTTCGCTTTTTCCTTCGCTGGGTCTTTACCACTACTAGGCACACGGCATGTGCTTTCCTGACGTGTGCCATGTGTGGCGTATCGTTGAAGCGACACGAATGGTGCGATATGATTGGGCGATCATTTGGCAGGCTGTGATTAATCAGATAGCTCTCACCTGCAAAGTATACGATAATTTGCGACGTATAATCATCGCCAACGCTGAATTGTCATCCCAGCGTTAGCTAAAGATATCGTACCTAGTATGGTTCAACAGGAGGGCAAACATAAGGACAGGATGGACGTCCTTGGCGAAGCCTGCTAACCTGCATTGAATGCACTTACTTCGGATTTCCTTCCTTCTGGACACATCACTACGAACCTCGCCCGGATACTCGTGATTCACACGTATACACATTATGATTTTGTCTTGTAAAACGAGGCTATTTTAAACGTTTGGTTGGACCCCGAGGTCCCGCACATATTTATCCGCCGGAGCGTATTTTTAACGGCATGCCAACCGCAAGCGGCCACACTGTAGTAGAGGAGAAATATCATTTTTTGTTAGCGCTAGAAGCATAGAGATGCGATCACTGCACCCCGACCTTCGGATGGCTCACGGACAACGGTTCCCCGTCATGTGAGAGAAAAAAGACCAGCCCGAAAGGAGCAGTGTACAAGCGGGCGGTGCGCATTCTTTGGCAAGATTAAATTTTGCATGTGAGAGAGAAATAGGCCTTGTGTGACACTTGGCAGGGCGGAACGGAATTGAAGAGGTCATAATGCTGATTTTATATTTTTTGCAAGGGCTTTCGGAGCGTGTAATCAGAGCAGTCGTACCTGCTGGTGGGTATCGGGAGACTGCGTCCGATTTGTCTAGTGACGCAGACAAAACAACTCCCAAGATCGTTGCAGTCCTGAATTACATTGGATGGAATTCCATGCGCCCATCGACGGCCGCGCCAGTATTTTACCGAGCCGGTCCAATATGGAAGTTGGCGCATGCTTGCTACGAAGATGACATGTCAGGAGTGTATTCGAAGCCAAGGATCACGCGCTACGGCAATTCTTGCAGCACGTGCACTACTTTTATCCTGGTGTTCACTTAACACGCACATCGGAAATATACGTGCTGCTGCGTTCGCCTCGACACGTTGTTGCATACTGTTGGCATACTCCAAGTCAAAAACAATCAGACGTGCTAACGTTCTCGATGCCGGCGTAGCTAGCGTAGATACAGCAGTTAGCGTCCTCCTCAACGCCTCTAAAACAAGTTCCTGTGTGCTCAAAGGAGTGCTTTGAGCACTCGTTCGTTGAGCCAGCAGCTCGCTCCATGTCCTTGACCCACGCCCAGAGGCGTCTATCTAATCGGGACGAAGTCACCTACATGGGCCGGCGGTGCTTGCCATCACCGGACGCCTCGCATATGATCGTCCCAGCGTTTCATAATATCAAAAATAGTGGTTTGTGCTGGGGCCCAGCGCCTCGCTGGAGTAGCTCTGGTCGAGCCGCGTGCTCCTTGATACTGATTTTCTTGACCTCTATCGACATCCAGCCCCCCCCCCCCTGCCTCCCCCATTGCGTGCAGGCTGTCGAGAAATAATTAAGTCGGCTTCGCGCTTAAATTTTAATTGCGAGCATGGACTTCTCCTCGCCTGCTATGTCGAATTGGATAAAATGGTCAAAGGTATTCATTTGGGCTGGTACCGGAATGGAGAAGGAGGTCGGAATCTGTATATTTCTACGACGAGCGTGGCCAAGCAAAGATGCTGATGGCTTGTGTAGCTTACGGCTACTCTATAATCTTTCCAAGTTTAAGGGTGATTTGCAGAATCTGCGCTCTCGAGAGAGATCCGCTTTAGCCTCTTGGATAACTGTGTCGGTCAAAATAAATCGAAGGCAGTGATGATGATTTTTGGGATGCTGTCAATCATCTTTCTCTACAATAATTAGTTTTGTGCCTCTTACTTCCGGGGCGTTTTCAAAATGATACTGCTGATCGTGTCGTGGCGTGGTGGCGTCGTGCAAATACTCGTCGGGTAAATCTGTATACCCCGACCAGGAGGTGAACAATGTCAGCAGTGTGAATGGAATGGTTTTAGACAACAATCGATCTTTCTTCGTGTGCTGGACGATTTTCTTGCTAAATACTTTAACCAGCGACCAACAGGCTACACAATAAACTACGTCTCTGAAATCGGTCAAGGAATATGTACTGCACGTAATACAGTGGATACGACGGACGAAGCGTTAATCTGTTTTTCAATGATAATCGCTGACAATGTCGAGACGATTAGAAGCGCAGTGTTGTCTGATCTATATGGCCATTCTATTGAAAGAATTGCCGACGCATAAATGAGTATGGTAGTGTTTGCTCGTCACCTAGCGAAGAAACTGAGCGAGAAACGATGAAGTCTCGGTCCGGAAAGTATTCCACAAGAATCCTCAATCTACTATCCACTAGTTTTTGACACCATTTCAAATGCTCTATCGTTTGCATGAACGCCAGAAAACCGAAAACTCTGAGTCCGCACTTGGAAAACGCAAGCCGAGCGAATATCAGGAACCAAGCCTTCAATCCTTCAGGTTTCAGTACTTCCGCCAATTCAAAGGAGTATATAGCCTAAACCTTTAGTTTCTAGGAACATAGGTAACCCATATAATGCATATCTGTACAGATATTTTGTGGGAACCCGAAAAGCAACTAGGACCCCGCAGTGACGCAGTCTACTAAGGCCTTGTTATTGACACGCTTGACTGTGTACGATACTCAGCCGATATGGCCTCGAGGTTGGCCGGGTTCCCTTCGACCTTAATATCGCTTGGGCTGGCACTCTTTAGTTCATAGACAGTTCGAACACGACCTCGTAGTCGTCGACCCCATGACTCCTCCATGTTCGAACTATCTCAAGAACACTGTTTTCTCCGTCGCTCTCTTCTCCGCCGGATCCATACCTGCTGGAGGAAACAGAGTCTCTGTATCATCGAGCTGATCTGCCGGGACGCTATACATAATCTTATGCATAGAGAGAACGTTCATCGCAAGAGTTGCTGTACGCACAGTGGGACCTGTTAAATCGTTTGGGTTCCATCGTGTCGCGTCGGTCCGAGAGCACATACCCATGTGCGCTCCAATATTGTTCATTGACCGCCGACGAATATGGTATTGTGGTGTAGCGGGATCGGTCAAATCTGATTGAGACTCGAAGTTTCCAACTGCGTCCAGACACCGACGCATGGAGGGGGTCCGTGATTTGCTGAACATGGGCTCCCTTGTGTACCCCTCGGTCTGGATCTGCTCTCTCGAGACTCCAAAGGATGCAACGATGTAATGTTTTGAGCGCCCTGGTGGGACGCGGGGATTTATGGGATCAGAGCAAAGTCTTCCCGTGGTGCGGTATATGGGTCCTGATTTGAGGCAGTCTTCCTTTGATGGGGGGCCTTTACTTATTTCGAGGCCGGGGTCGCCTTGTCGCGTCGTTCCTTTCATTTGGGTTGCTTGCCGATTCGTTTGTGGGGCCTTTTGAGTTAATAGACGAAGCCCAAGAAATGAATGCCGATCAATCGAGCTGAGCGCTTGAACAGTAGTTCATTAGCGTAGAGGAGGGCCGGCTAATACACGATCCGATCCCCTCACAACAACACTAGATCTCCTACCGTTGACTTGCCGACACCCTGGTGGGCCAATGTAATCACGATCAGCGGCGTCTGAAGTCGCTTAAGTCGTCCAGTTAAAATTCGAGTCTGATTGTAGTTTATCCCTTTTCTGTCCTATCTCCCCTCTTGAACACTACCAGACTACCTGATTATGTGCCTTCTTTAACCGGCCTCATGCTTGCCCGTCGCCAAGAACGACGGTAGATCGGCCCCCGATCTGTCAGAATCCTTATATCTGAACGTGTATGTCAACCTGCGAACGCCGATCGACCGAAAACGTAGTCCGGCCTGCCAGAACCGGTATGTCCGAACGTGTATGCCGATCCGCCAGAAGGTGTATGCCAATCCGATCGAGTGCCGATCTTGATCCGTTGGTCGCAAAGGATCGGTCTTGTTCCTTCACTTTAACATCGAGTCGCGATGCTGATCACAACCAAAGATCCATCTAGATCGTAGCTTTATCGTGATCAGCTGCACTCCGATCGCGATCGATCCAGATTGGCCGCAGTCTGCAAGTCGTCGACAAGTCTTGATCTTCGTTCCTTGCCCCGATCTCGAATTCGGGTGACGATCTGGTTTGAGGATCGACCATGATCGGGGATCCAATCGAGAGACTATCTGGATCGGTCGTGAACTATCGATCGTCGACAAGTCTTGATCTTCATACCTTGCTCCGATCCTGGAGACTGAAGGTCGACCGGGTTCAGCACGGAGCTTGCTCGAAGAGCTCAGTCATTGGGAGGCTGCGACAAAAAGATCGATCGACATTGGTACTTGCCATCGCGGTGGCGAGTCGAGGCGGTTATTTCCTTTGATATGGATGCGAATGCTCGGGAGTGCAACGGGGGAGGGGGGGGGGTCGACCGGCTGCCGCGAATAAGTGCCGAACGCCTACGAGAACCGCCAAGTTCGAGTCACTACAAATTGGTCCTTCCGATCCGAAACCAAACTATTCGTGGAGAATATCATTAAAAATATGCTGCGCTTGGTGTTCAAGAGGCACACTGGTCAGCGCGGGTTCAATACTGTGACGTGACGGCCTTTTTTCACTTGTTTAATGATCGGTTGTACGGGTCAAACAAAGAGTCAGCAACGGAATAGGCGCGGAGATACGCAGCCAAAAATTGGCCAGACCCTGGATTTCTACGGACGGTGACGCATGCGACCAGCGAGGAGATAAAGACTTGAACTTGGTGGTATACGATGAGTTAGCGGTCATCCAGCCTCATGAGATACAGAGAAACGGAGCTAAAACGAAGTTTTCCACTAACTTAGAAGTCTGCAACCGCTTGGGCGCACGGATTTCGTGATGAGAGTTTTTTTTTTCTATGCAACAGCAGAGGTGTTATCGGTAAGAACTGGACCTGATACGGGCTTCCATCGCGAAAGACGCCAGACTCTACACAGATTCTCATGCATGAAGAGCAAACGCACACGACAGCAGCTTGCGAAAGTTTATGTCGAATACCGGTATGTACCGGTTAACCGAACTCAACGCTAACGTTGCTCCGTCTGTCCGTCCGTCTGTCACGCCATAACGTGATTCTAGACGCAATCCTCATTGGCTGCCGAGCGCAGCGGAGGCGGCCCCCGTTGGCTAAACCAACATTCCGCCGAAGGTGGCCATTGGTGGAAATATAAATAAAACGATTGGTTGAACACTAAAATATATCTCACCGAAGGCGGCAATTAGTGGAAAATATAAATTAACGATTGGTTGAAACTGGATGTATATTCTTAGCCTGCGTCTTTAGCCTGCGTCCTTTCATTCCTGAAATAGAGGCCGTCGATCTTGACGGGCTGGGACTGCAGCTGCGCATAGGCAGGTCCACCTACTGGGAACAAACTAAACCCACCGCTGCGTACGCGGCGGTGGGCTAGTTGAGAATACAGTTATAATGAATGAAACCTAGAGAGCTGGAGCAACTGGTACAACGTACCCGTTATGTTACTTGGTGTGTTGTCCTCTCTCTAGCCGAAACGTTTCTCTTCGTTACTATCGTAATGGACCGCGTGGAAATTAAAAATGATACAAGTAAATGCCTTCACAAAGCGTTATAATCGGTTACATTTATCGGTGGGAGGGAGCACTGCCGCTTGAAATGTGTCCTAATTTAACTAGAAATATTCTGGTGTATGCATGCGTGGCATTATTACGAGCATGAACCTCCGATTACTCATTCGCAATTTTGTTTATGAAGGGTGTATAATGGAACAAGATGAAGGCTACTGCTTTATGGATATAAGACAGACATTGGTTTTGTCTCCAGATTGCAGGGGGTGGGAAGGATACAATCGACATATCTACTCCATTTCCTGGAGCTTCTACCCGTATTGAAAGCGCTCAAGCTGTGATCGTTTTACTTACCGGTATATGAAAGTTGTATTAATTTCCTTAAGCGACAACATAGACAAGATGATCTAGATATAGTTTAAATACTCGACTTCTTTTCAATTCCCTAAAAATCCAGATTATTGCACGACATTGGCAATAGGCAAATCTTGAAGGGCATCAATCCAACGAACCCGCACCGTATGTCTCTAGCTTAGAACTTCTTGCGGAAGAAGGCAATGAATGACAAGCCAATTCTCTTGCTTGGAAAACACTATATTTTAGCCAATCAGAATAGCAAAATGCTTTCTAAAATGACACTTAAAAAAACTAGAGGTCAAAAGAAGTGGTTGACCGAGGACAGCACCGACGACAAGCCTGTACCGGACCAGCGCCCGATACGTACTAGGCGAATGGACGGAGCTCATCAGGTGGCGTGTTTGTCGGTCGTTATATGTAGCCTTTGCCTCGAGGATCACGACGAACCCACAACAAAAACATAAATCCGCAATCCACCGCTTGGCGATGGAAGCCCAACAGCTTCTTGGCGGCGTCCTGGTGTAATGTGACGCTGCAATAGGCTATTCCTTTATTGGATATTGCCAATAGCCAATGAAGGTAGTTACAGACAAGCACCGACAGTAAAATACACGAGAGAGTGGTACACCATAGACTGAAATGTCATCGCTTTTTACGTTAGTTTTCTTGGGATCAGTCGTTTCGGTTTCTGTGAGCATAAAATTCGAATTTTAACCTAGCATACGTCTTTATTCGGATTTGCTGTTTTCAAAGCTTGTCCTTAACTATGGCGGATGGAGTTCATTGTACATGTACAGTATGTATACGTAGGGCGAAAGTCACATAAAACGACCAGCGGTGCGAGCCCAGCGCCGAGATTCGAGCCTTGTACTGGGCCGGTGGGAGGATCGATTTCTTGCAGGAGCGCGGCGACTATCTTTACGAAGATGAGCCCAAAATCGCGATGGCATCGGTCCTCGGGAGATAGAATATATAGTAAGATTGGAATCCGCAAATACAAAAGTAACGAAAATTGACGCGGTGAGTATCCCTCTATCATTAGCCAATTGGACATCGTATAAAATGTGTCACATCAGCTTTTGTGCAATCAGTGTAGTGCAAAAAAATAACATTGATGCAGAAGGAAGAATCACCAGTCATCGACCACCATGGTCGATATGTCGTGGTCCATGGATGCCCAAGCACGGCCGGTGAAACTTCCCTCGTCGGCACAAGCTTGGAGAAACTAAGCGCTTCATCTTTTACAACGACGCCCAGCACACGTTATAACGTTGCGTACCTATCCTCTGTACCCGTCACATGTTTGTGCAGAAAACTTATGTTTGTGGATAGTACAGCTTCAAATCATGAGTTTATCGTGATCGACGTTCCGATGATGATGGCGAAGCCATGATGGTGATTATCTCGGACGAGCCAGTTTAAATGTTCGCCGACATTGTGGATCACAAGGAAGAGGGATGACTTTCCAACAAATATATACATCTCTGGTTCACCTTACTGTGACCACATCACTATTATATATCAACGATTCTATTCAAAACGCACACCAAATGAACGCTATTCCTCTAGCGCAGATAAACGTATGTTTCTGAGCCAAACATAGCGAGCGTAGAAGAAGAAAACTTGATGTTTGATGTCAATTTGTTAATACAAGTTGTTTTTTTATCGTATATTCTTCACTTACTCAGCAAAATTTCTGTGGGTTTCAGTATAGCTAAATATAATGCGCGCATAAAATTTTGACTATGCTAAACGGTTACAAAATTGTCAACGAGGTTTTCATGTTATGCTTTTATAAATGGCAGTTATAACAAAACGGTGCATTCTGATTTGTTTAAATGTTCTGTTGTGGTCCACATAAATATTCAATGACACATGTAAAGTTTATATTGGGTTCCACCAAGCGGCGCTTATTTGGGGGTTCCTCGAGATCATTTCCACGTTATGTAAAATGTACAAAAACACATGCACGAGGTTGAGATGGCATCTCGTCATGTTGTGTACCGACCGGTACGGCTCGTAGTAGCAGATGCGCCATATCAACGTCACGAACTAATTATCATTGGCTGGTGTAAGAAACACCAACCAAGCTGCAAGGGTATGATGCCCTCCCACTCCGCAACTTGCGCTCCCGAGCTCATCGCACCAATCAGATCATTGACCCACTATGCCTGTGCTACGCTTAATTGCGTTGATTGCTCTAGCGTCAAGCTGTATTGCTGGCTCGGCTGCTATCAATTTCTATTCGGCTGACATAGCACAGCTCGATTCGGATGGAAAAGAGCAATGGCGCATGCTCGCGGCGGAAAGCACGCTCGCCAAGCGATCTCTGCGTCAGAATAATGATGACGAAGAAGAGAGAGCTGGTGGTGGTGCTGTTGCTGAGAAGTTGGAACAAGTCGTAACGAAGGTGGACGACGTGATGGGGAAGGTAAAAAAGACTCCAAGCAAATTGGACGCATTGATACTGAAGAATTTCGACGAGTTTGAAGATTTTGCACTGCGGCCTGGACTATCACAAAAACTCGCTGACGCCTACAAGCCTAAAACGCTTGAAAAAATGAGCATTCCGACGATGCAGCAGCTGGAGAAAGTTGAAGTTTTGAGAAAGTGGGATATCAAACATGGTAACAAAGGGAGCAAGAAGACGCCTGATGGCATGCGCAGACAGGAGTTTATCCCTAATAAAGACCTGAAACGCCCTCACGACGACTATATGAAATCCCACATCGGGCGCGGCGCCCAACAATTTGGCCCGAACGGAGAGCGGAAATTGTCAGCTGCCGTGGTTTCAAGGCCTGCCGAGGAGGGCGGTGGTCAAGTCCTCCTAATTTCGAGCTCGAATCCGGAAAAGGGTGACTGGTTGCTGCCAAAGGGAGGCTGGGACAAGGGCGAGGATATTGAGACGGCAGCGCTGCGTGAAGTTATCGAGGAAGGAGGAGTACGCCAATCTCTTTGTGTTTCGGGATTTTAACTATTAAAATTTACTAACTAGTGGCTCTGTAGGTAAGTGGACGACTCGCGCACGCTCTGACTCCCTTCAAGGGGGAAGGAAAAGATACAAACATCTACCACCCCTTTATGATGAAAGGTGGGACAATATTTGATGATTGGTCCGAGAGCATTCGTTATCGCGTATGGGTACGTCATGGCTGCACGGAAGTTCTATCGCTATTCATCAAAATTTTATAGCGTCTGAAAACCATGTTGTGTATTTGGTCAGGTCTCATACGATGAGGCGATCGAGTTGGTTCAAAAGCGCCCAGAGATGGTCAAGATTATAGAAGAAGCGAAGGAAGTCGAAAAGAAAATCAAGGCCGGTGCGCTGCCAAAACTGAACAGCGAAATTTCGACAGTCAAGCTGCCTAACCTTGACCCATAGCTTTTTTACATCAAAGCTGCGTAACTAGCTGCAGACGGCCCAAAATCGCAATAGAGAAGTCGGTACATGTACCAATCGCATCAACTCACGTGGCATTTCATGGTTTGCTTACGCTATTCTTCTCTACACTTATCTCTTCGCTCACCACAATTGCTCGCGAGTGAACCGATGTCCGGATACGAGACTCGACCGGCGTAGTGTAAGGTTAGCACTGGGCATGGCCCATTCGAATATAGTATTATTATTGTGAATTCCAGCCACACTTGCCGATGCTGCTCGGTTCACCAACAGTGGGTTGAATCGGCCAATACAATTAAGTACCCATTCCATATGGTACGGAAAGGTTTCGCCTAAGTCCGATTACGTACTTAGATGTGACCATTGTTAACTCAAGTGCTTTGGGGCTTTAGGTCGATTGGGCGCGTCGATTCAACCAATGATCGCGGAAACTCCGACTAGAACGCACAATAATAGTATTATATTGTACCGCCGCTCGGTAATAAAAATGCACCTAGCCAATTATATTGCACCCTGCGCAGATCGATACCCCTTCCAATCCGATTCACTTTGAATTTAAAAACTCCCGCCCATTTCCCCTCCGACAGACCCCACCCCCACCCCCCCGCTCATTCCGAAATTTGAGCCTTCTGGATCATGGCGTAAACAACCGACGAAGAGCGCCAGACCGTCTGGGAGGCGCTACTACTCCGCAGCAACCAACGTGTGCTCAAGCCTGGAGACATTGTCAAGACTGCTGCTCTTTTTTAATTAAATCGCTTCACCGTCGCGCATTTGGGAGCGGGGCACCAGTTCGATGGGAGATCGGGTGCCTGCTGTTGTGAAGTCTCGGGAGAGCGCACGTGGACGTAATAAACTTGACCGGGAGGAACTGTGTAAGCGCTAGCGGCCATGCCCGTGAACGACCGTGAGAATCACCGCAAGATCCAGATGGCAACCAACTCAAGCTCCTGCCAGAGAAGAAAATGATCAAGGTCGGAGGACTCAAATAAGTGGCAACCAGTTGGTTCTGGTGCTCTGTCGCTACAGACGCTGGTGTGCGACGTCGTCCAGTAGAGCTAGAAGCCTGGGCATGGGCGATTTGGAGCGGTTCAGCGTAGAACTGCTCGGTAGTTAACGACGCGATCGCCGCATGCGCGTTGAAAAGCAATTCGGCGTCGCATGATAGTCAACGTGGACGACGTCGTACGTAGGGTCGAAGTAGTAGTCCCCGTTGGCGTCGGCTTTGGCTTTGGCGTGATCCGCAGAACTTTAAGCGACCTAGCCTGTGCGCAGGCGTGAGAAGGGGGGCGTGTTTGCCACAGCACACGGCACATGTAGTCTTCCTATGGTGGAGGAAGATAGCGCGCAGCAAGCGGTGGGGAAGAAGACCCACGGGGCAAATCATGATAAGAAGAGGAGGCCCACGTGCTATCTCAGCGTGAAAAGCAGCAACCTTGCTGTCGATGCCTGTAGTGTAGTTGGCAAAAACAATGCTAAATCAAGCTATCTACAACGAATACTTGGGTAGACTTGCCAATAGAAAGGCACAGGGGACCGGTACGGCACCATTGACGATCGAGGGGGTTATGAAAATATGTGCTGAGGGCGGACCCGAGGAGGGAGGGGGGGGGGGGGGGCTCAACGTTTCGCCCACGTTCTCTGCGGTCCACAGATGAGAAGGTGGCATCGCTAAAGCAGTCGCTCTCTATCACTTCAGACCACAATAATGGGGCACTAGTGGGAAGCACTTGTCGTCATAAGTGGTTTGCGTTGGGTAGGGAGAAACGTGCTGCAGTTCTCAAAACGTGGGAACGAGTTGCGCTGAGCGAAGCTTGTTAAAAAGTTCGATGCAGTGTTGCTGCTATCGAATTTTTCGAAGATGACCCATCCATTGTTCCTGTTGCCGGGGGGAATGTGCTAGCGTTTCGGAGTGCTCGCCTGATGAGGGCTCACTTGGTGGATCGGCGCAGAAAAATAAAATGGCTGGCTTCGCTGAAGCTATGCAAGCAATAATGGGTGGAGCTGTAGAGGGTATAAGTTCAATTGCAGCCGATGACCGTGAGCGCTTTATTCAACACCAGAAAGAAGTAAATGAGAGGAACAGAGAGCTTCTGTGATCGCTGTTTGTAGAAATTAGTCGAGAACAGTCATGACGGCTCTCCTAATCGCGCTTTTAACCGAATCGAAAACCGCATCCACCGTAGCAATCCGTTCCGCGTCGAATCTCTTGTAAGGTCGGCTGACAGAGTTCTGTCGCCGTTAATTGACAAGTAGTACGCATCGTAGTAGGCCTTGCGAGTCCTCTCTTCTTCTTCATCCCAAATCTCATCACCATACTCAATTAAAAAACTACGCAAAATGCCTAATGAACCCAGCGCGGTCGGTACTGCTTTCAGATTGGTCCGTCCCATCTCGATAGGTCGTTGCAACAATCTTCATCGTCCTTTGAGATTTCCAAATGCGCACTCCATAATGTAGCGGATGATTCTCGAGAGATTGCTAACGCGATATTCACTTCGTCAACAGTTGCCCAGACTACCAACTTACGGAGGGGTACTACGATCGTTCGTGGGGGCTGAAGTCTTCTCACCTTGTGTACCCGTTGGTTGGGCTATTTCTGCTCTTCCAGTGACAGCGAAGACGCCGACGTGACCTTGATCGAGCTTGTATGGACGGTACTTGGGGATTGTTGTTAGCAGCCACGCGGTAATCTTCACTTGGCCGTCGAGTAGGGCCGATCTGGATCTTGAATATACCTTGATCTGCTCGTGTGGGGGTCCTTGTTCCTTTCGTGTATTCCATTCCGTGTTTGTCGCCTCGTATTAGCGGGGTCTCTGCGTTGAGAGAGAGTGGCGACCTGGCCAAGCGATCCAGGGGTCTTCTGCTTCTTCTCCGTGAGCGAACAGGTGGTGTCTCGGTCGTCGGGTGGGCCAATGTACGTCTCAGCCCGGAATCCAAAAGTACTTCCGTCTTGTAAAGAAATTTTCTCTCTATTTAACCATGGCAAAGTACCAACCTATTCCTGCCATATCCTGCTTGCGCAACAGTCCATCGCGCCCGGCACTGGCTTGAATCAGGTCCTGTACCAAGATCGCGGTACCCTGTGCAGAAATGAGGGTGTCATTGTACCCGCTGTACTTTGGATAGGGGCTCGCTCAAATGATTGCGCTGTGCCGATCTGGATCGTGATCGCGTTTCGGAATGATTTCGCCACGTCTGAATGATTGCGCCCTCCCGCTTAGGTGCGATCTGATCCCGCCGCCCTAAACCTGATCAGACCGATCGAACCCATATCCGATCGGGTCGGACATGGGCTTTTTCGCGCCTTCGCGCGTCGACTTATTTGCGCTTCCTCAGCGCTCCACCACAATCGCCCCCCGCTCGAAGAGCTTCTGCACAACAGTAGGTCCGCGCGCATTAATCCCCACTGGTTATTGCCCTCCGGGTGTGCGCTTTTCCTCACTCATTCTGCCGCTCTGCCACACAGGATGTCTTCCCGATCGGAAAGCGAGGATTAACACGCTCCCGGTAGTCGTACGACCACCGTCCCAGTTGATCCAGCGATCCCTATCATCCCACCGGGACCACCGCATGCGACTGACCGCCTGGGCCCCCGCGCACGCCTGATCTGCATTTTGAAGGGATTCCTGGCTCGTTGTCTCCTGGACCAGTGCTACGTGCTACCGTTCCGGTGGTTCCGCTGGATCGACGTGCGCTCCACGCTTCCCTGGTCGCTATCGAAATTGCACTTGACCGCGAAGGGGCCTTCCAAGCTCTCCAAGAGGACTACGCTCGTCTTCAACAGCCTAACTTCGTTCTTCGACGACGGGTCGCCGACCTAGAGCATAGTTGGACGCGATGACAGTCTGCAGCCCCTTTCGTCGCGTTCTGCCAGCACAAGTAAAATCTACTTCGTCATGAGCTTGATCAAGCCCACCAGCAGTTTGCTGAAGCCAGAACTGCTATCCAGATGCGCCGGGACAACTCGCGCGAGATAGACGATATGCGCGTCCGCATGCGCCACGCTGTGCACCAGGATGCAGTAGCCGACTTCCAAGGCCGAATCAACCGGCTGGAAGCTGACCTCGCCCGCGCGGTCACTGTGTCTCAACATTCTTCCCCTCGATCGGCCTCTATGGCTGCCGCCGACAAGATCCGGCTTCAACGCCAGCTGGATCGTGCCACTGCTGCCCCGGATTCAGCTCTTCGTGACCTAACAAAGCTCAGGACTCCATCCAGACACTTGAGGCCTCCCAGCGGGCCCTCGAGGCCGCTTCAAGTCTTCTTTCGCAGCAATATGCCGCCCTAGAGCGCCGAATCGTTGAGTTGCATACCGAGCTGGTTAAGGATCTCAGCGTGTACTGGCCCGCAGTCTCGAAGAGAGCGATCGCCTCCAGCTGCTTCTTGACCGAGCACATTCCAATTTGCAGGCCCGAGAAGACGCCCTTCGTCGCGCTGTTCAGGGGCGCGATCAGGATCTTGCAGCTAACCGTACGTACTTCATGCCGTGGTCGTTCTTTCATCTATATCCTGACCGTGTGTATGTTCTCCGCTAACTACACAGGTAATCAGATCGACTCCGCCCGGGCGTCCATCGGTCGTTTAGAGCGACGCGCTGCGCCCCTTCAGGCTCAGACTATGTCATGCTACACATCCGTGACAAGAACGCTGCTGTGCAGGTCGAGCTCGACCCAGCCAAACGGCCCAAGTCGCCCTTGAAGCCGATCACGATCGGCTCCTCTCCGAGTGAGCTGACATCCAGACCAGGCTCGCGGGTGTCTCCATGTTACTCCAACCTTGTCCATCACCGCCCTCGATCTCCGCACCACCTCAGCCGTCGGTGCCACCCTTCTCCCTTTCTCGCAAGAGCCGTCAGAGCCGATATCCTGCAAGTGGGTCTTCTTCTTCTCGTCGGCGTACGTCTAGGCGCCTTCGTCGCCCGTCCCCGCCATCTCCTGACCAAAATAGTGACGCGATAATGACAGTCTCCTCGCTGCTCTCTCGCGGTCATGTTCCGCGAAACGTCGGTCCACTACCCCCCCACCCCCCTCTCAGGCCAGCCCATCGCAAGCGTTTCAACCTCGTTCCACCGTAAGTGGCTCTTCGCACCACCCGACCTTAATCGATACCTTCAGTTCTAGTTCGTCGCAGTCCGAGGATAGGACCCCACCGGCCAGCTCCAATCCGCCTCAATCCGACGGCCAACCGCCTCAAAATCCTGACAGCGACGGAAATAGCAGCAACGATGGACGCAATGGCGACAACAATGATGGTGGTGGTGTAACGAGAGCAACGGAGACAGCAGTGGTGGATCAGCAGCTCCAGCGCGGCTGGCAGCGCCAGCACGGCCAACTCTGTGTTGTCGGACGAAGCGGTGGATGGCTTTAAACCTACTACTGTGGATCGTGTCATGAATACCAGGCTATCGGTCGTCAGGAACGTTTCAAGCCGTCGATGTGTCACCATGGCCTGCACGCTTCCTTCACCATCTCAGCCTCCGCATACTGACAGTTGACATGTTGTTCAAGGGGTGGGGTGGACCTGCATCGTGAATATTTCCTTTGCGTACGCCAGCCCCCCCCCTCCCCCCGTCACTTCGGGACCCGGAGCTGATAACACAGGCCAGCGTCGTGGCTCTCTACAAGGGTGAACCAGGGCAAGTCTTGGATCGTCAGATAACTCCATTTTCCTTCGAGGCCACATGATGGTTCACGCCGCTCGCTGTACACAGCTTCGGAAACAGAGTTTCGCCAGGCATATTTGGAGTCTACACACGCATTTCCGATCACGAAGGAAATGCGGGCATCCAGCAAGTTCTTCGCCGAATTCTACCAAGGACGCAAGCAGTGTCGATCCTGAGCCGGCCCACGATGGAAAGCAGTACTGCGACTCATGCTCCTCGGGATGATCGAAGGTCACTGCGATCTGGATCTGCTTCTGGATCCCTTCTTCCTTCACTTCCCGCGCACAACGGATCACGATGTCTTGGTTCCCATCACCCTCCTACCGACTTGATCCAGGTCCTCACTGCGATCGACCTCGCGGAACCGTGGCGCAACCATTATCGCGACCACCGGCTCAATCATCCTGCGCTTAGCCTCAGACGACTTGATGCCAAGTTTAAAGTCATGTCTGCCAGCGATTAGCTCCGGTCACCAACGTTTCAGTAGCAGGCTAAACCTTCCTGGTGCTCAGCAATCGAGATTCTTCATTTCTTGCATGGAGCTAACCTAGGCTCTGATCAGAGTGGTCGGCCACTCCGATCGAAAATCACAATACATTCATACCTCTTCCTCCTAGCAGGCGGCCACCCCGCCCACTCGTCATTCATCCACTCCTCCTTCGCAGCTGCCAACCTACTGCGAAGCCCGCCTGCGTCCTCCTCGTAGGACTGCATCACCTCGAAACGGTTCTGACCCACTCGATCCCGTTCAAACTCTCGAATCAAAGCGCCACAATTCAGGTCGGCTCACCCACCCACGTCGGTTCATCGTAACCCTTCCAGTACACCAGGAACTCCCGGCACACTCGCCCACACCGCGTCTTCCGCTCCGCATGTACGTCCACAATCTTCTCGACTTCGGACTCATTCTCATCCAGCGCTCGTTCCCATCTGTCATCTGGTATTAGTGCTTCATCGAAGTCGACCCGGTCCGCTACAGTCACAATGAGCGAGGCGTCGGGACGATCTGGGAACGATCTGGACAGCTATAGTTTGGACACATGCACGATCGGGAAGATGGTGTAATCGGTCCCTGCTATCTCCAGCCGCGCCGCATACTGATTGATATCTCCGCCACGAAACGGTTCATGCTACATGTGCGCGAGCTTCTTCGCATAGCCTTCCTTCACGTGATCCAAGAACAACCAAACTTGCGCATCAGCCTCGATCTCGTGCGGGCGCAGATCCTCGTTGACCTGATCCGCTCGCGCATCAATCGCTTCACGTAGGCACTCATGGACCTGCTCTCTAGCGCTCTAATCTGGGCCTGGATGTGGTATCGCCACCGACGCGGGCGTCGATCACGACGGCGCATGCTGTCGAGAGGCCGCGATGCCTCGAGTGTTGACCTCGGGTCCCATCCATGGCCAGGTAAAACGGGTACCACAGCAAACTCGATCCTGGGCCGTGTTCAGCGCAAACGTGAGGCGCTCCGCTTACTCGTCCCAGTCCTTCTGGTTAACGTCAGCGACGTACATCTTGAGCCGCGCGTCAGCGTCTGCACCATGCGTCCATCCGTGCCGTTGGCTTGTGGGCGGGAGACCATCGTCGCTCTCTTCCGCTGGTCCACTATAGGGTTGAATGCGCAAAAATAAAAACCTCGGACATAAACTCGGGTTCACGATCCTGCCGGACTGCCTCACTCGCGCCAAAGCGCCGAAACACGCACTCCTCGTAATTCTCAGCGATCGTCTGCGCAGTGCGCGAGGCGATCGCCTTCGCGATCACGTATCCCGTGAGCAAGTCGACCCAGATCAAGAGCTCGGTGGTCCCCTTGAAGGACTCGGCAGCGACGGGATATGATCCATCGCGATAATCTGAAACGGGTACGTGGCCTGCATGTTCCCCGGAGATTCCCCCCGGATGAGTCGTCGCCCTTTCCCAGTTTCACAATCGACGCATTCACACAGAAACCGTTGGAGGCTGCGATACAGTCCTCTCTAGTGAAAGTGCTTCCTGATCCGCTGGTACGTTCTTCCGTGCCGGCCTTCCAGGCTAACATGGTAATGATGGTGGAAGTTTGGTTGGAGCGTCTCTGGTACCTTGTCCAGCTCGTAGTCATCAGCGATCTTGGCGCAGGACTTGGCTTCGGCAGTGCTATCATCAGCTGCGTCGCCCCGAAGGTACGTCTTCAGATCTGCGATCCACTTCTCCTCGTTCTGGGCCTGAACAATGTTCTCATCTAGCATGCGTTGCACAAATTCTTCTTGCATGACTTCCGGCTGCTGCGACCTTCGTCGGGCCGATCTAGTGACAGCCGTCACGTGAGCGACCGTGTCGATCGCCTTCGGCTTCAGTGTTCGTCCAAACGATTGAGCGTCATCAAGTCTTGGCGATCTTCTTCAGAGGTAACAAATGCACCCTCTTGACTCTGTACGCTGCACTTGCTAACCGATCGACACTCTGATTCCAGGCACGCCGCATATGCAAGAAATCGTGCTTCGGAGACGAACGGAGTATCTCCATCGCCTTCGGTCGGAGCAATAGTAGACCAGGCGCCTTGTGTCGATCTCGCCGTGCATCTGCCTGATAACCAAGTTGGAGTCTTCGCAGATGACCAGTCGCTCTCTGTCCAGACTGGACAGGAGATCGAAGCACAGCAGCAGCCCTCGATACTCGGCCTCATGACCGTCAGGTCAGCCGTGTACTCGGACACAGCTGCGAGGAACCTTAGCCGGTAAGCTTCCACATAATCGCGCTATAGGCTCCAGCTTTCCGCTTGACACTCGCTGATCCATCGAAGCTGATGACCCACAGGCTTCATCGTGATCGATCGTCGGTGGTAGCATGGCGACTAATTGTCGCGGCTGCTTTATTGCGATCAGCGTCTCATCCAATTTCGACCGAGGCTAGATACTGGTTGCGATCATACCAGTGCTTTCGTCCTCGCCTCTCGTGCGCTTCTGGATCTCAAGCGTCCATTCCGAGAGCAGCCCATCGATACAGTCTGCCGTCAAGTCCAGACGAGTTCACCAGCCAAGCCAGCGTCGAGTGGCGAGTGGCGAGTCAGCACCTTGATTGACTTCGTCACAAGCTGCGTGCAACAAACATTCAGCATTGGGAGAAGTGCCAAGACCTCCTTGTCGACCATCCCGTAATTGATCTCATTCACCTTCAAGGTACGGCTGGTGAAAGTCACTGGCCAGTACACGCCGTCGTGCACCTGCATCAGCGCAGCGGAGATCGCCCACTTGCTGGCGTACACCACCACGACTGGAGTTCGATCCGGATCGAAGTGCCACAGGATCGGCGTAGACGCTATCCTCGCTTTCAGCAGTATGAACACCACTGTGGCTCTCTCCCAGCGGTCCCCCTCCCCTAGTGGTAACTCGGCGTCCCCGATCTTCGGCCTAATGTCAGCCGTGCCTTCTCGATTGCGAAACTCGTGGAAACACTTCACGCAGCTCGTACAAGATTGCAGCGTACATCGCGAAGTCTTCGATGAAGCGTCTGTAATAGTTCAAGCAGCCCAAGAAGGACGGCATCGATCGCAGTGTACGCGGAAACGGGAGGTTGACTAGGGCATCAAGATCCTTGGGATGGCCTTTAGCCCATCGGCTGACACCTGATGACCGAGATAATCGATCTTCCTGCGTCCCCAGACATTATTGACCACGCTGGTCAGGTTCCACTGCTCGCAAGCGTCCAGCAAACGATCTGCTTTCTCGCAGAGGGTGTCCCAGTCTCCAGCTATCACCAAGATGTCGTCGATGTACGCCCTTCTTCCGAGTACTGACGGCTTCTGATCAGCGTAAGGCTCCCCGCTCTCGAACGCATCGGCTGCTTCTTTCGAGTTCGGATCAGTTTCAGATACCCGTACAGGGCGTTGTCGAAGAGGCACGGGTAGATCTGCGGGGCGCTCTTCAATCCGAAGAGCATTCGCAGTCATTCGAACAACCCAAATGGGGCGATGACGCCGAGATCAGACGTGCCCGCTCGGCCATGGTGACTACCCAGAATCCGCTCGCCATGTCCAGAGAGCAGTACCAGATAAACTTATTCAGATCTCCCAGGAGATTGTTGATCAAGGACATCGGATACACCATCAAGCGGGTCAAGCCATTCACGACTATGTAATCGCTGCAGAGCCGTATGTCGATGCCATTCTTCTTGATGATCATAACGATCGGGGATGCACAAGGTGAAGTCGAATGTTTGATGATCTTCGCGGACAACAGGATTTTGATTAGTGCCGCCTGATTGTCACGGAACGGCGTGGCGAGTGGTCGCACGTGTTGGGGCCACTAGAGCGGCCCCACTCACGTTGATGTCGCACACTGCCCCGAAAGCCGCAGGTAGCAGGGCGTTTCCTTTGCCGATCAGTAGATGCTGTCGCTTCCAGAAGCTTCGTCGCAAACGTTTGATCTCTTCCGGACTGCTGAGTTCGGGATCACCAACCTGGATGCCCTCAATCTTCACCTCGTCCGTGGACGCTGCTACTTCAGGTAAGACGGCCAAGTTGGGTTCCAGATCCTCCGCGGCCAAATATCCTCCTTCGTGAAAACAGACTTGCTCTTCGTTCACCTCATGGGGGGTCGGTTCCGACGGAGACTTGGATTCGGCTTCCGGCCGACTTGTACCCGACTTGTCCGGCTCCTCCTTTCGGATCGGCTTGTCTTCCTGGACGACCGCTTCTGCCTTCGGGTCTTCAAGTATTACCGTAGACTTTCCTTTCACCTCAGAAGACGAAACGTGGTCACGGTAATCACAGGCTTTTGCGATCCATTCGGCCGACTCAGAAATTGGGTCGGTATCAGATATTGAGGGCGATCCACCAGTGATCCCTCCTGTGCGTAGTCGGATCCCTAATTTTCCTGCCGTTTCGTCGTAGCTTCGAACGCCAAGTACTGCCATCAGCATGCCGGCGGGACCCAATCGACACGGCGTCCTGTGCTAGAAAGATTCCAAGACTATTATCTCGATGGAACACAATTGTTTTCGCTCACATTCGTGATCCGCAGGAACTTCGTCTGGCCAAGCCCTTGGACGGCGGTTGGTACCCATCCTTGGCCTCGTGTGATCCAGAGCTTTTTGTTGGTCGATCTACCAGATCGGATCCGGACTTCCACCGATTCTGAGCGATCTCGAAATACAGTTCGAGTGTGATAGTCTGCGCGCTAGCGCTGTACAAAGGACGCCGCTTTAGAAGTTAAATCTTCACCTCATCAGGGAGGCAGAACGTCCCATCGGCTGGATCAAGACGAACTCCTGCTGGTACCATGAAGTCCATTCCAAGGATCGCATACTGACCCGACTGCTCGTCAACCCAAGTGTAGAAGTAGTACACCAGCGATCCGGCCAGCGTGACCTTGATCGTGTTACTCCCAACCGTCATGTGCGTGCTCTCCCCAATCTCCACGCATTCTTGTCTCTGACTTTCGTCTATGACACAGCCAACCTTACGAGCAAAGGTGGTGTATATGATTGAGACTTCAGCGCCGGTGTCGAAGAGCAACGTGGCCTTCTCGTCGTTCATTGGCGACGATTTTCGCTTGCTTGAACCATTTCCCAGGCGTGCGGTACTTCCAGCGCCCTCGAGACTCTCCGGGCCTCAGATCAGGAAGCGTCCCGCTATCAGTTTTCCAAGCTGTCTTGATCTGCCGGGTACTTGGACTTCCGGCAGTCTCTTCCTTCTCGGCAGGGATGAACCACTCCTCTGGATCCTGTTGCTTCCAGTAACCTCTCTCCATGGTGGAGATCAAAGGCTACCCTTCCGCCAGACCGGGAATAAATATCTTCTCGCCACAGGCTCGCGATTGCCACTGTACGTTTCTCATGCAAATCATAGGTATTACCGGGCAGATCGAGTTGTTTACTAACTTGATGTACCGATGTTTTTTCCATGAAAAAGATGCAATGCCCGGAACGCTCGGCTCGCATCGAATTCCAACCCGACGAGCGTCCTAGTTTAACACCTTCTCCGCGGAAGCTGGCATCATTCCGGCGTGATTGCTGGGATTGTACCACTGATGGATGAGGTTGTAAAACTCCTCCAAAGGCACTTACCGGCTGATTTCGCCGCAGGCGCGGCACACGAACAGACAGTGGTCGGATGGATGACATTTGCTGCAGCACTTCCCACAAGTCAGGCGTTTCCAGCAACTCAAGTCGTCATGCTTCCTGGACCCACAATGAGAGCACTGCTTCAGCGGGAAGTTCTGGTCTCCGCGGTCGTCCGGTCCTGCACCGCCCTTGGCGTGGCGACGGTCCACCATCTCGATCACGGCGCTCGGCGTTCGAGGCACGGTAGGCCTCACGTAATTCACCTTCTGTTTCCAGAAATGGTAGGACTCCGACTCGATGAGGTCTTCTGCCACTGCACGTATCCGTCGCACTGCGCGAGCAGGCTTCGATGGGACTGCATGTTTTGTTTGCCGCGGGGCTTCGGCGTCGCGGTTTATTTTTTTTGGCAAAGTCTAAAAGTAGGAGAGGAAGAGCGTGCGGGGCGAGTCGATGAAGAAGGCTTCTTGGCGAGGTTGCAAAACCAAAAGTGAGTGGGATTGATGTCGTTATTGTTCTCTACCTTCCTAGCTCGTTTCTTCTACTGTCTTTGCTACGGTGAGATTTCTAACCCCATCAGGTATCCCATATGTATAGCGGGAAGATGCAAAAGTTGTGGTCAAAGCGGAACTCGAACCCGCTAACTGCTGGCTCGCATAGAGAGACCAGCTGACCTATAGAAAGCATTTGGTCTAGTAATGATGAGTGCGTATCGACACCAAAAAACCATAACTCACGCAAACCCACACATGCACAACATATGCAACCCGGCACTTAAACACACGCAACATCACCTGCCAACGAAGTCCAAAGTCCAATATGTATACTCGACATACGTGTAGCATTTCTTTCATTGAAAACATGTATGTTGTGTAACATGCAGGCTTGAGGTATACTGTGGCGTAAAGCAGCACCTGGGGCAGGGACCGCAGACTGTTGACGCCAAGTCGGGGCCCTCTGTCGTCTTGCGCAACATGCGTCTGATCCCCAGGAGCCGATGGGAGCACCACGTAGTTGCGATTAATCACTTCTACAGCAGCGTGCCGCTGTCGATGGAGCTGCTGGCACGAAGGGTCTACACCGTCGGCATGATCTGACCTCCCGCATCGGCTATGCGGAGGGGGTCATCGACAAGCGCAAGAAGAAACCCAAGGACGTCGAGAAGGGTGCGCTACTGCTGTTCAAGCACAAGACGGTCAAGACCATGACAGCGTTGTCCTAGATGAACAGCAAGCCGGTGCATTTCCTTGCGACCGGCGCGTCAACCAAGATGGTGACAGTGGGTACGTTGTTTTGTTTGCATATGTGGGATGTTTAACTGACGTACCTGTACTGCCTGCCTTAGATCGCCGGGTGTCGCACAGCGAGGTGCAACGAGTGTCTTGCACGAATCTGGTCGCGGCTACCAACGCTGGATGGGCAATGTGGATGTCCACGACCAGCTGCGGCTTAAAGGATACTTGTTGCAGCTGTCCTTCGTGTACAAGAAGTACTACAAGGCGCTCTTCTTAGGTCTTGTGGACATGGCGCTTGTAAGTGCCAGTTCCAGTAAGCTGCCAAGGTAAGTTTTATCTGCTATAGTAATATTACTTTATGCTTATATAACTAACTACGACTGATACTCCCAGGACAACGTTGTACCTCCGTCGCCGGTGACGGCGCGCTCCCCACGACTGCGGCGTGACCGGCAAGAAGGGGAGCACGTCCCGCTCGAAAACTCCGACTTCCACAAGACAGCGACGGCCGAGAACAAGCGCTGCCGGCGGGCGTGCAAGCTGTGCAGCCAGGTTAGGCTGCACATGCGCGGACCACTGGAAAGCGCCGGCGCGAGGCAAGAATACCAAGTGGTAATGCTGTCCGTGCTCAGACGGAAACAAAGGTACGAAAACATTGAGTCTGGTTATATTTACAAACTAACGTGTGTGCACATGTAGTTTCTACCTATGCAATATTGCTAGGGCGGGTGGACCTCACCCGAACAAGACCTGCTTTCAGGTCTACCACGAATACTGGAATTGTGGGAGGGATATCCCGCTCGAGTACCAGGAGACCTTACGCAGATGCGCGCTCCGGGCGGAAAGTGCAAGCGTAAGCGCAAGGAAGACGACCCAATCGAAGGCGACGAAGAAGAGGGGAGTGCGCACGAGTAGGGACAACGTAAGGTTGTGGTATTTCAAAGATAATCCATTCGTTTCGATGTGTACACCTTGGGTTACCGTTCCAGGAAGCGATTTCATGATGTCACGCGGGCTTTAATAAAAGGTACAGCAAAATGTCTAATAAGTATACATGTTTCGAACTACTTTCATTGCAAATAGAGCTCACATACCTGCCCCACATGTACATCTCCATACACCCTTAACCTTCCACATACATAACATAACATATATGAACGCAGCCAGGCATGTATACTCGATATACATGCAGCCCCCAAAAAACAAGTGTCAATTGTGTACGGTGAATGGGGGGTTAAGCCGCAACGACCCCATGATCTGACTCGGCTGCGCGTCACTTGGTCGGGAGTTGACACGAACTTGTCGCACTCCTCTGTCATTTGCTCTGCTCCGTACCAATCAGACATTCATCAAATTGGTAAGTGGACAGACAAAAACGTAAATCCGAAGCGATGACGGTCGTAAAGTGAACTTTTCTTTTGTGCTTGTGTCAAAAAGCACCGTCAACTGCAGAATTGTGTACGAGATTACAGAGGTGGCAGGTGCCAGCCACCTCTCCAGTGGAGAGGTCAGTCTCCACCACTCAATATCAACCGTAGTGTATCCGCTATCAAACACCCAATCAGTACAGATGAAATCCAAAATAATAGCCAATTATGTACAAGTTCAAAGGCCTAACACCTCACTTGAGCACTTGAGATTTACGTTCAACCCCCCCCCCCCTCCCTCCACCGCCAACACCATGCCGTCCAAGCCTACCAAACATAACGACTGGAACGTTCTTGTCCGCTCGTTCCCTTCTATCGACGACAATATGCTGCTGGAGTCAATGAAAGCATCGAAGTTAACGAAATATGAGTGGACGATATGCTACGTGTGCAATGTGGCTGCCCCGCACAAGGTACGCGCGCGAGAGCGACGCTGTGTCGCGATAAGGCTTGAAAGACGCTTTGTCGGGTGTGTTTTGTGCTTGATACTGCACGGTACAGAAATGCCAGAAGTTCAACCTGATGACCGTGCCAGAGCGAGGTGGCCACCTCACACCACGTCGGGACGTCGAGCCAGCTCGCATGACGGCGGCAATGAAAGGCTTCGCCACGGATTTGGCGGCTCAAGGGTTAACGCCGTCTAGATTCGCAATGGCATGATGGACCGTTTCGTTCTCGACCAAGAGGCTCTTTTCGCTTTGTAAGTTGTGTCCAGCACTTCGTGAATTACTTCAATTTCGGAACATGACTTTATCGATGAAGCCGAAAAGGACATTCGGGACGCCGGTTTTGCCGGTGGGATAGCAGTAGATGTTTCATTCACGTTTTTGTGGCGGATGACGGAGGACGGAAGCATTGGGTTGGCCGTGGAACGGGCGAGGATCCGATTCTCGTAGGCATCACTACGAAATCCTACTGCGGGAAGCTATAGCGACCCTGCGTCGTAAATCCTGCATATGGATGTTACGTTTAAACTTTCTCAAGCGTGGTATGCTGTGATTGCTGTTGAAATTTCCGATAGCAACAAGCCCTTTCACTTGCTGGCAATCTTCATTTTGTCACAACGGAAGGTAGAAAATTACACGCAGGCACTTTGTGCACTCCGGCGTACGTATGCACATGTTATTGAGCAACCAATGAGGATTTTGTACGCAATGGGCGACCCGGAGGACGTCAGTTGAACGCGGTTCAACGCGCGTTTGGGGCTGACAATAAATTTATGACTCTAACGTAATATTTTCATGTGGCGGGCAAGGTGTACGAGCGTACGCGCCATCTTCGAGCAGAGGTTGGGCGCCTGGTAATGCGTGGGCTTCAGGACATGCACTTAACCCGAGACGATTCTGAGTACCTGACGACAAAGCTGCAATTTATTCGCAATTGGCGTCAAAAGCTCGAGGTTGCGACGTTCGTTGAGTACTTCAACAAACGGTGGCTTACCGGAACGTTTGAGCAGTGGCAGTGCTTCCAAACTCCGCGGAGCTAACATCACCGACGAACAACCCCGTGCAGCAGTTCAATAGAACTCTGAAGCGGGACTATACGCTGCACCGTCGGCTAAGATGGGTATGCTTCTGGTGCAAATGTCTGCCTGCTGCAAATACGAGTCCATCAACATCTGTGCGTTTGCCACCGTTACGGTTCCTACTGCTGCTCTAAAGCGCAGGATTCACGAGCTTCGCCGCCAGGGGTCATATACGTACACGCATCTCGACGCACCAATGTCGCCTTCTTGCTGAATGCCGCGGAGCTCACCGGAGGTGTGGTTTACGTCTTTCTGAAGTCGAGCGTTCGAGTAGACACCGTGTTGAAGCGAACCCGCGAGGCGGTTCTAGTGACAACTGAGATATCACGCCGGTCGCATGAAGCGGAAAGGAATGCCCCCAGCTGGACGGACGATCGCTGCTAACACACGACGCTGCCAATGTTTGTACAATATGAAGCATGCTGCGTGAGCACTCTCTCCTTGTGATGCGCGATCGAGCTCACGAAAGTGAATGCGAATGCTTTTGCTACCGCGATCGTGGTCGAGACGGTGGACAAGCTTCTTGAAGCCTATGCACAACAAGCACACGCTGGACAACGAGCGTCGTTAGTAAGCACATACCTCAATAGCAGAAATGGTTGAGATATATTATTCTAATCCTACCAATTAGGCGCTTAGATTGCTCACCTGCTCGACTTGTGCGCCTTCTCCTTCCTACAATCAACAGCGGCGGCACAATGGTTGTGGTAGCCGCCGTAGATCCGTGGTTCTCTGTGCGGCGGCGATCCCATGTCCCGATGCACCATATCCGACGAGGTGCTGCACGGCGGTGTCCGAGCGCAGGATGATGTCCTCGCCTGTGTGCTCGAGTAGCTCGAAAAACGCGGCGTCGAAGATGGCGCTGGCCTTGACCACATTTCGGAATTCACCGTCCGTCACACACACACACTGGGTGGGTTCACACTGAGGGTTTCCGGCAAAGAGAAATGCCGGAACGCTTGAGTTATGTTTCAGCTTTTACGTACCCCTATAGCGGAGATATGTCCACGTCAGTTCCCGATATAGACACTCACGTTCACATCACAAATTTAACAGGGTTTTGGTGCGTCTCCATATCGGTCACAAACGGTTTCATATTTCAGAATCCGCCCAAGGCTCAGATGAACCCGCGCCAAAAGTACTTCAACTAAAACTCGCAAAGGCCAGAATCAAAAGCGAGCATTGCATTGGGCCGCTTAAAATGCGCTTCCCAAACTTGGGTGAAATTTACATCAAGCTAAGCAAGAAGCGGAAACATATGGTGCGACTAATTCGCTGCGTCGCTTGTGCGTGCATCATGCACAACCTACTCATCGCAGAACCAATTCCACAAAACTGGCAAACGGAACGTGGAAAGCAGATCACCGGAACGCTCGACGACAACAATGAACTGAATTGCCTCCTTCCTGGCGATCTGAAGGGAATGAGCGACGAAACCAGCACCTAGCGTACTTACTGGAGCTGCGGGAGTAGTGGCAGGTTGTAGGTCAATCTCGCTTTTCGAGATAACTTCATCTAGCACCTTCTTTCTTTCACGGAGGAGCAAAATCTTGCGTTGCTGACGGCTATGCTTTGCGTCTTCTTGGAGTGTTGTTGCTTGGGCATTTGATTCTCCATTGCGCCGTTGTAAGAAGCCTTTCTGTTTCCGTTTGTTTTTCGCGAGCAGCAATCGTAGAATGAGCTCTTTCTTGCGTACATCAAGTTCTGCAAATTGAAGCTCACGCTGCTGGATCACTGGAGCCTCTTTTAATTTTTAGAGAGCCGGCTGGACGATAGACCGTCTTATTGAGACCTCTTTGTCTGAGGTTAGGCAATAGAAATCTGAATCGATGTTGGCCGTTTTGCGGATGGGCTGGTGGTAACGTTTCCACTCATACCGTTGGCGCTTCGCCGCCCACATCACTTGAACTATTGCCCTCACTCTCTATGTCCTCCTTACGAAATTGCGGATCCGTATGTAATAGGTGCGCCCGTGTGCTAACACATCAATTCATCGTATCGAACAGTTCATAATGCACAAGGCACCTCTGGAGAACACTCCGCCGCAGCGTAGTTTCAGCTTCGACATCTCGCCCAGTAGCAGCTAATCCACCGCTGCGCGAAATGTCGATTGATTGAAGAGAAAATATATTACTCGTGAAATCTTTTGCTGTTCGAACGGTCTTAATTCCTTTAACGGCAAATATGCATACGGCTTGCACTGCGATGGCGATTCAATCTCTCCAGTCTGATTTCACCACCTCTATATCGATCGTAATTATCAATATCCGTGATTCAGTCAAGTAGCACGCTTAGGGAGCTCACGTCTGCTGTTGGTCCATTGTTATACCTCAGCACACGCTTCATTCCAGCTGCCGGTGGTGCTGACACTTTATTGGCCAGTTTCACTAACGCATTGTAGCACCGCTTGCCACACGTAGCCTTGTTGAACGTATCACCACCACGAACAAATCCAGCATGGCAGCCACACGAGCTACATGCACCCTGGCCTTCTGGAACTGACAAATGAACCTCCATTGGGTTTGGTGACCTTCCGGCAATCTATCCACCGGCACACTGAAATAGAAGCCGAAACAGCGGGTCCATTTGGCTGTCCGTCAGGCGTCTTGGTTCACTGTCGCTTGGCCTAGCTCTAGCTTGCAGACCTTCAATTCTGGCATTGGTGCTTGTAGGCCTAGTCGCTGAGTCGGATTGCTAACTTTCGCTGTTCAACAAGCCCTGAAGCCTCCTGAGCTGTTGCTTCTTGCTCATCGGAATGCTGCTAGAAACTGAGACCGGGTGGACCGCGCCGGCAGCTCCATAGTACTGCTGCCGGGCCGTACATGAAGAGCTGAAGCCGACATATCAGCAGGGGCATCGCAACTTGAGAACTCTGACGGCAGCAAGGGTTGTGTGGCAATGATTCGGTTGGGACAGCTGATACGACCGCTTTCGAAGCAGTGGAGCTGATCTGGCCGTCGTTGTTGGCGCTTACGGACGTTGTCTGAGCCATATACGTGGGGTCCAGGTTGGATCGTGCGCTGTTGGACACCGTTAACGCACCGGTAGCAGCCGCGTTACCTGCTGCAGCCTTCCTTGGGGCGCCAGGTTGGTCGCTAATAGCGCGTTTTGTAACGGGGTTACACGAAGGGTAACACGAATATAGCCGTGCTATGTGTCACCCTGCAGTAAGTGGTACTTGGTACCGCTTAGATTAACGGATTTCAGTACGTGGTCACAGGGCCACTCGATATGCATTTGACTAGGTTTAACTATGGTAGATAGTTAGAGTCATACATTTACAACACAGGCGGCTTGGCCGCAGATAAGCAACCAAATAGCAGTTCTGTTTGCTAAAAATAGCATCAAGGAGAGTATTGCCCTAGGTTTATGAATACTGATTTATTCAGTCTCTAGTGGTATAACGAGAGGGATCTAAGCCTCTGCGGAGACCTTAGGGGTTGGGTAACCACAGCTAAGACTCGGGGAGTAATACGTCTTCCTCTGACGCACTAGCTACGCAGCCCCGCTGCACCTGGTAGCACTTGTAGTCAATCCCGCACCTGAGGCTTAGGGCTATTCTCGGTGAGGATGGAGCAAACAGCGATTTCTAACCTGTCCCAGAGCCAGCAAGACGCGCTGGAAAAGCTTATGTCTTTGCTCGACCCTGAGGGCATAACGCATCTTGCTTCGCAAGGACCGCATCTGGCGGTGTTCTCAAGCTATTGTAGGATGGGTCTCCCGGCCTAAACCGCTCATCGTGAGCGTCAAGACTTTCGAAGGAAAGGAGGGTGTACCTCGTGTTGTGGATCCGTGAGATCGAAATGGCAATGGGATCGGCCATACTCCGTGCCGTGCAACAGCGCGTGGCGCTAGCGATCTCGAAGCTCGGTGGCCGAGCGCGAGAACGGGACCTCACGTGCGGCACGTCGGTGGACGCTGCCTTCCCGAACTGGGAGGAGCTGAAACTCCAGCTTTCGCAAGTGTTCGCTCCGCCTAATCAGGCGTACCGCGTGAGGTCACGCTTTCTGAGTACCCGCCAGGGTAAGAAGGACTTGGTGGACTTCGTCCAGGGGTTACGAACTCTTCCGGCCGGCTTGGCAGCCGATCCTCTGCCAGAGGCAGTGACTGTGACAGTTTTATGGAGGGCCTCCACACTTGGGTGACCAGGACGGAAGTCTTCCGCACTCACCCTTCCTCTTTCGAAGCGTCCGTGAGAGTGGCGGTGAACGCCGAGTTCAAGTCGTCTCGACTTGGCTGGGGCGTTGCTAACGCTACTCCGTCCGACGGACCGGCCCCTATGGACCTCAGCTACGCTGGAAATGAGGAAGCTGAGCTCCATGCTGCCGAGCAGCGTATGGGTGTTCGTCGGTGCTTCATCTGCCGAAGCCCATCCATTTGAGGGCAACCTGCCCATCGCGCAGGTCGCGTCAAGCTCATACGAGCCTTCGCTCTGCATCGAGTCAAGCCATCGGTTCGTCGCGGGGAAACGGCGACACTCAGTAGGCGCGGGCTGCCCTACTGGGGAAGAACTGAGTTCTGTTGAGCCTCACGGAGGTGGAGGGCAACAGTGCCCAGCCCCGGAGAGAGCCGTACTCTCTAATACGGAACGTGTATGCAAGCCGGGCTTGCTCGTCGGTGCGGCGACGATGAAGGGCTTTGTGAAGCCATGAATCATCTAGATCGATTCCGGAGCGTCGGGCGACTACGCTCGACGCTCCACGATGGAAGGAAGCCAGCAGTACGCTGAGGCGCTCAGGGAGCGCAGGAGTGACATCACCACGGTTCGTCTAGCGACGGGGACCCGTGTCACGGTGCCCAAGGTTCCTGTGGACCTGGGCGTGAAGTTTCGCGACTTTGATAACGTGGAATGCTGTCTGGTCCTGGACCTGGATTCGAGGTACGACCTCATCCTGGGCATGACATGGCTGGAACGTCATGAGCCACGCAACGCGCTTGGAGGTCGAAGACTTGGGCGCAACGCGCTTTACTCCTGATGGAGTTATGGTGAGTCATGAATCCACCTCGGCTAGGAAACAAAAGCGCGTTTGGCGCGGGCACTGGACCGAGTCGATCAACACGCTGGACATCGAAGTATCTGAACTTGTAGACACAGAACGTGTCGAGGACAAAAGTCCCGAGCAGTGCTCGTGGGCTGTGATTGAAGCGGCAGGTAACCCGCTGGCCGACACAGTTGACATGTGTCATGACGACGACACTCGTCCCGATGACGGTGTGCTGTTACACGCCATGCGTGGCGTGGCCGGCAGTATCCCGGGGCATCAAGGCCGCGGGCCTCAGGATGCAAGTGGAGCCGCAGGCAATCCGCTGGGTGACATACGTCATGATGCAATTGGCCACGACAGTGATACTCGTCGCGAGGATGAGTTGTCGCTACACGCCATGCGTAGTGTGGGCGGCCGTGGGCCGGACCATAAAGGCCGAGGGCCCACTGATGGAGGTGACGTGGCACGTAATCCACGGGTGGAGACTGCGAGCATTGCAGCTCTGCGACGGTTGTTGGTCACGACATACCACTCTCGGGTGAGACGCACACGGTGCATGCACCTGAGACGCAGCTGATGCGACTGTTAGGACCTCTTCGAGGCAAACAGTCTCAGAGGGGAGAAGGCTACGACGCCGAGCGTCTGATGCGTCTAGCATGACGAGTGAGATCACTTCTGGTGATAGCGAGCACTCGTCAACGAAGTTAATTGGGGGGAGTCGATTGCGATATCAGTCTAGAGACTATGCCCACTGTGAACGCTCTGTTGGAGCTGGATGAGATGTCCATTGTCGAGTTCGGCGACGCCTTGAAGGCCGGCGGCGAGTTAGCCGAATTGGTCATTCTACGACCTGAGAAGGAGTTAAACTCGTCGTCGTTTTTGGATAAAGTAGTCCTTGAGGACACCAAGAAAGCGCTGAATGCGCGGGCAGGCTCTCGATCCGCAAGGACTACTCGGATCCGTACTACCCTTTGGTGAAGGGCTAACAAGACGTGGTCTCGAAAGGACCTCCCACGAGGCTACCTCCGGGTCGGGGTGTAAGTCATGAGATTGACCTGATTCCTGGAACCAAATACTGCGTGACAAGACTGCGGCCTCTGCCACGAGAACAGTGCGACTTTATTGAAGCGTTCTTCCGTGCCAAGCACGAGGCTGGTATGGTCGGCGAAAGAAAATCTCCGCACTCAACGCCTACGTTCTGTGTCAGAAAGCCGAATGGCAAGTGGCGAATCGTTCATGCCTCTAATAAGCTCAACGCGGCCACCATTCCGGCGCAAATGCCTACTCCTATGAAGGACGTCCTCCAGAACAACCTGACGGGGTGTACGGTGAACAGTGCCCTCGACTTGGTCGATGGATACTATCAATTGCTCATGCAAGCAAGTGATATTCCGCTTACGGCGGTTAGCACTCCGAGCGGTATGCTCTGGGAGTGACTAGTAACGCCCCAAGGGCTGTCGAACGCGCCTGCGACGTTCAATCGTCTTGTGGCGCAACTCTTCGGACCCCACAGAGCGTATGCTCAGACATACTTCGACGACATATTCGTCCACAGTCGTGCGGAGCACGGAAAGACTGATGTGGAGAACGAGATTGAGCACCTGCCAGCGGTGCTCGAGTGCATGTGCACACAAGTTGTATGCCAACATTGACAAGTGTGTCTCTGGCGCTGAAGAGATCCCCTTTCTGGGATGCTTCATTGGGAAGCGAGGCCTTCGAGCGGATCCCGCTAAGGCCAAGGCCATTGTAGACTGGCCGGTTCCAAAGAACCAGAAAGACTTAAGGAAGTGGCTTAGCCTGTCCAATTACTTGCATATGTACAGCAAGAACTATGCTGAGGTGGCAAGGCCACTGTCTAATTTCCTTAAGAAGGATGTGGACTGGTGTTGGGACACCGGGCATCAAGCGGCTTTTGGAGCCACTAAGAGAGAGAGAGAGCCGATCCTGGCCCTGCCAGACGCCGATAGTCCTTTCATTATCGTCTGTGACGCGTCGGACTTTGCCATCGGTAGTGCTTTGTTGCAATCAGACGCTGAAGGGCGTGAGCGCGTGATCGCGTTTGAATCTCGCCAGCTTAAGGCTGCTGAGAAGAACTACAGTTCATGACAAAGAGCTACTTGCGATGAAGTATGCGCTCGTGAAATTCAGGGTTCACCTGCTCGGCTCCAAGCCGTTTGTGATCTACACTGATCATGCATCGCTACGCATAGCGACGCAGGCGCCTCATTTCTCTCAGAGAATGGCCCGTTGGCTCTCCTTCTTTGCGGATTATAACTTCGAGGTGAAGTACAAGCCTGGCAGGCAGAACGTCTTGGCCGATGCGTTATCAGGCAGGCCCGACTATGAGATCGCTCACGTCACGGCGGCAGACGAAGTCACCAGACGAAGTCACCGCCGTGACGTGAGCGATCTCATAGTCGGGCAGATTTGATCCGCGCTGCGTATGTGCGTGACGAGTCCTGCGTACATGCGCTTGGAAGCGCGGAGTTTGCCAACTCAGACATTAAGCTGTCAGCGCCGTTGCACGCGAGGCTGCATCGATACATGCTCGATGATGGCTTATTGTACTACGGTACTGGTCCAGAAGACACCCCACGTGTCGTGATTCCTTACGAAGAGGATCTCAAGTATCGTATCCTCTATGAGGCACATTATACCCTACTTAGCGGTCATCGCGGCCGAGAAAAGACCTACAGCTCGGTGAGCTCCCTTTAGCGTGAGAGGAGACACTGATTCAGGAAGTCTATTGTATGGGGTGGATAACGTAAGGTTCTATACAAAAATCAAGACGATCCCGTAGGATAACTACTTACGAGCTCCTGATTTTGCCAGTTGCGCTATAGCACAGTACCTCTCATCCGTTGACCGAGGCACTGTCATGTAATATGCGTAAGCGTTTTATTGCGATCTTATTGTGAGTTCTAGTCGAAGTTTCCGGGGGCGATTGGTTCAATCGACCGAGAGGAAACCGCCAGCGAACCACCGCACCTACTAAAACGAATACAATACGTCATTGGGAGGTCTAATATGTGGATGCGCCAAGCCCACACTCCCAGTTTCCGTATTGCTACGTGCAATGTCCACTGCCGACGATTGCCCTGACAAGAGCTTACGAGCTCCTTCGCCGATGTCTCCGACGCCGCCGACATTTCCGTCAGAACCTTCTACGCATGGACATACGTCGCGCGAACGGAGTAGCACACGTTTCGCGATCGCCCGCTACCCAGAGTTAGTTCTTCCCCCACATAGTCGCAGGTCCCGTTGACGCCGGCTCCGACTAAAGCTCAGCGATACCAGCTTGTGGTGCATCCCAACGTCATGTCGACGATGGGCAACGACACACGTCGGCGGACACGCTGCAATTGTGAATGGGGGCTCTTTCAACGAGATTATCATGCAACTCTGGGGCCCCTTCAGCCCCCGCGTGAGTGTCGAGCCGTGAAGATCGATGGTGAGTGGTCCACGCAACCTCCGGGTGTTGCGCCGTGGCTATAGGTGATGCAGTTCAAGGTCAGGAGGCACTTTGTTGACAGTAGCAAGCCCAACCAGGCATGGAACCAGTGGATTGCGAAGATCCGAGGTGAAACTGTGTCTATCTTGATCTACGAGTACGCTATTGGCATCACCAAGGACCAGGATCTGGGCTAATTCAAAGAGGCATGCATTCGCCCCGAGCAGACCGATCGAGCTGGCGCTGCTGCGGAGATTGTCCTACAAGACGTTATTGTTCGTCTTCAAAAAAAAACGAAGATCAACTTTCCGGGCGAGGCTGTCATTTGACATATGTGGGCCAATCACGTCACGCGTAACCTCGATCGATCGACGCGGGAGGAAATGATAGAACTTCGCCGCCTGAGTATATCGCCAATCTGCTCCAGGCCTCCGAGTCTCGCTTGAAGGGACCACCTATCGAATCTGGCTCAGTTAACTAATGTGGTTGCCGCTTCCTCCAGCGCTTTAATGCGGGTATTCTCACTTCAAGTACATTCGGATTGGCTACATTATAACCAATTAAACGGCTGCGTTGGTTTGGCGGCGATAGGCCAAACAGACCGGAACTGACAATACATTATGTGAACCACCCAAACTTCAGAAATGTACCGTTTCGCATCACTTTTGTGCACAGCTTCATGGAAAGATCTCTCTCAAACAAACTCACATTCTGGTCGCCGCGAAACTTAATCAACCTGAAATAACGCATGCTCTAGATTCCTATCTCAGCGAAGCTCAATATAATAATATTCTATAAACTGCATACCCTGCCGAATAATATATTACGAAACTAGAAGCCACAGCGGAGCTCTTGTCCCGCGACCCTTCAAACTAAACTGCCGCCCACATTAGCATTCGCACGACTCAAGACTGGAAGCCCAGCTTAGCCCTGTTCGCTCCGACATCTCTGCTGCGCACCACCCAAGCGGAGGACTTGCACGACGCAGCACTGCCGCACGCCAAGTTAAAGCGCCTAATTCGCTCTCTAGCGCTCTGAGCAGCTGTGCGACTCTTTGAAGATCTCTGGATCATGTATGTGACGCGGAGGCTGCTGCGCTCGACGATGCCGCCGGAGCCCGCGGTTGAGAAGGACGAGAAAAAAGAGGTGCCATTTCTCTCGCCACTGACCCCCAAGAGACGCGCTGCCGTGCGCGCCAGCGCCAAAATCGGCGAGGTGGTTGCCGACGCCATAGGCCCTGCCGCCCGCAGTCGGACGACCAAGACGTCGCCCAAGCAGACGGAGAACGGGGGCGACGAGAAGAACAAGCATCGCAATAACAATAAGACGAAGACGGGCTCCAAGAAAAAGGACGAGGGCCCGATCGTGGACGTATCCACACTCCACGGCCACCAACTCATGGTGGACGTGCACTACCGTGGGGAGCAGTACGCGGAAGCCAGGATTCTCGACTTGGACCCAGAAAAAGAGCTGCTTTTTGTGCACTACATGGGCTGGAACGCGAGGTTTGACGCCTGGGTGGAACTGGGGGACGTGGCAGCACACGGCAGCCACAGTGGCGTGGAGAAGAAGGAGGGCGCGAGCTGGGATGGCGACACGTCGCTGTTTGCTACGGAAGAAGAGCTAGCTGCACAACTTCAAAGTGCGAAGGCAAAGCCGAAGAAAACGCAAAAGAAACGGCCTGAAATGTCACCGAAGGTTCGACATGCAGCACGGAAAGCTTTGCCAAGCGCCAGTAGTGATCGTAAGAAGCACAGTAAGGCGGCGATGGAGAACGAACAAGTGAAATGTGCTGTTCGGAAGAGCCCGAAAAACGCGAAGGCTTCGAAGAAGCTAATAGCGAGATCACCGCGAGTTGAGAAGAAAGTACCGGCAAAGACAGCTTCGTCGCCTGCTCGAAGAGCTCCACGGCGTGTTCAAGTCGCGGTGGGTACTACTGATGAGGACAGTGAGCTCAAGAACGGCAGTGATACAGCAGACTTGGTGCTTGACGTTGAGATTGAAGGGCGTGAGGTGTCAAATGATGAAGCTGATGAAGATGCTGACGAAGAGGAGGGGGAGGAGTCTTTACGCCGAGCCAAAAAGCGAAAAAATGTGCGTAAGTATGAAAATGACAGTCCTGGTGGACCCAAGCGAAAGCGAAACACGAGTCAAAATGACGTTGAGGAAAGCGCCATGATCTCGGGGGCCAAACGTAGTCCAGCCGACAAGAAGAAGCCTAAAAAGGGTGTTGCTAGCAACAGGCCTGCATCTGCTGCGAAAACGGCTCCGTTACCACCTCATTCCGGCCGAGATGGATTGGGCAGCGCTACACGAGAAAAACTTGCTGCTATCTTCCGCCTACGCGTCCAACAGAGGCAACAGATGGAGCAAATGAACAGCAGTCAAGCCAGCTTCCAACAGTCACTGCAGGATTCAGTTGTAGAGACAGCTGCAGTATCCACTACCAGTAGCGTTACTGGGACTGAAGAGGCTGAAACCAGCAATACCACAATTGTCAATGCAGAACTTGCAGCAGCAGAGGAATATCAGCGACAGCTACAGCAGTACTATTACCACCAGCAAGTGATGCTTGCAAACAGTTTATCCATGAGTACTGCCAGCGGCGAAGACCCGAGTACGATCCCACTTCAGGGTGGCATCATGGATCCTAGAATAATCCAGGAACGCTTGACTGCGCTGGAGGAGCGTCGTCGACAGCAAGCGCATGTCCAGGCCTATTACCACCAGCTGATGCTCACTCGGGAACGGAACGTGCGAGCTTTGGCAGCCAATCAGGCATTCATGGCGGCCAGTGCTGCTGTTTGGGAGCAGCAATTGAGGGAGACGCAGAGCGAGGATGGCACCTCGTCGGTTACGAGCTGGAAAGACGTTACGGGCACGAACGCGTCCGAGACGTCGAAAGCTGAGCCCATGAGCGAGAGTGGAGCAGCTCTAGCCTCAGAAGCTGGTGAGGGCGACAACGAGAGCACCAAGGAGAGCGAGACCAGCGACCCCGCAGTGCTCGCACCCGAGGCTGAGAGCACTGACGTGACAGCCGTGACCGCGATCGCGAAGGCAACTAAAGGCTCCAGTGAGACGTCGCCGGCCAAGAGCGTATCAGACAAGTGCGACCCGGCAGACCCACCGGCGCAAGGTGTTCTCTATGAGTTTGTGCTGTAGGTAGCTAGGGCAATGACGCCCCGGGCTGTAGTTAGTGCTTGGGCTCCAATAGCCAACCACCCCATTTTAACACGCTTCAACATGTTTCGCACGTGGTATTCCCCATTGGCTGAAAGTTTTCTCACTTGATCTAAGTATTCGCCCCGTCTAAGCGAGTCATACTTCATCAACGTATGCTTCAGAGTGATGATCAAGTTCCCCAGCGCGCCAAAACCATTTCGCGCACGCGCCAAGCTCCAAGTAGCGTCATAGACCAAGCGATGTCATCGGCGGATGAGATCGACATACTCATGGTGGATGAAGAAGAAGTGCAGGCCACACCCACCACTCACAGCAGCGACGAGGGCGAGGCCGAGTGGGACCCTAACGCTTCAGACGACGAGCAGGAGGAGGACGGCGACGTAGAGGACAGCGACGTAGAGGACAGCGACGGCATCGAGGCTGAGGACTTTGAAGAGGACGCTGAAGAAGACGAAGAAGACGCCACAGAAGGATCCATCGACGCGTTCTTCCAGCCCCAAGGCGCACGCACGCACAGGCCCACGCATCAGAGCACAGCCAATGGCAAAATGAGGAAGGCCATGGGCAGGAAGCGCAAGGCTAAGCCGTCGGAGCGTACGGAGCGTTGGAACCGCCGCCGCAAGATCGCGGGGGTCATGGACGACGAAGATCTAGAAGACAACACGCGCAAGGCTCGCGAGGCTGAAGCCGAGCGCGCCAAGAGGATTGATGCCATATTGGGCAGCTTTTCTAGCCTGTCAGAGGACCAGCTAGCCGTGCCGGACGAACAGGAAGAAAACAACATTTGTCTGAACCCCGCGACTGCAGATGGCACGCCGCCTACAGGTGAAGAAGGCACAGAAGATGCCCCTATCTTTGTGTACAAGGACATTGTCAACAAGCTAAAGCCTCACCAGGTTATCGGTGCCAAGTTTCTGTGGGGTCACGTCGCACAGGAACCGAACGGCTTTGGCTGTGTCTTGGCGGACTTTATGGGTTTGGGTAAGACTCTGCAGGTAATCACGACGGTGCAGGCGTTCTTGACGAAGATGACGCTGGACGAGGATGGATATTTGAAGCAGAGACATAAACACGTGCTCATCTTGGCCCCGACGATTTGTGTCAGAAACTGGGAAGCTGAGGTGGTCAAGTGGCTCGGCAAGAAGGAGTCTCGACGTCTAGGACTGTTCACATTGGAGTCAAGTCGTGAAAAAAAGATGAGCGATCGTGTGCGTGTTGTGAAGCAGTGGTACAAGCGTAGTGGAATTCTGATTATGGGGTACGAGCTCTATCGTCTTCTTGTGCTGCAGTCTAGTGGCGAGGAGAAGATTGCTGCAAGTAACCAGAAGTATGCACATTTGATCAAGCAGGTATATGCTTACTTGAGCGACCCGGGTCCGGATCTTATCGTGCTGGACGAAGGTCATCGAGTCCGTAACCATAAATCTAAAATGGTGAAGGCACTGGCTCATGTCAAGACTACACGACGCATCATTTTGACTGGCTACCCACTGCAGAATCACTTGGAAGAGTACTGGACTATGGTCAACTTCGCACGACCGGACTATCTCGGTTCCCTGGACGAATTCAAAAATCGATTCGTTGCCCCTATCACGAACGGACAATGCATCGATAGCTCCGCTGCAGATTTGCGGTTGGCTCGACAGCGAGCATTTGTTCTGACACGTGAATTGAAGTCTTTAGTGCTGCGTCGAGATCAACAATACCTCTTCAAACAGCTACCGCCCAAGAAGGAATATGTATTGATGTGCAAACTGACTGATTCACAAGCGCAGTTGTACCGGGAGTTTCTTAAACATGGTGTCCCGATCCGTGGCGATTCTGGCAAAGTGGATGTCCTTGGTGGGTTCCACATTGCGCTGGCCATCTCGAATCACCCCGATGTCATATATGAAACCTACAAGCGTTTGGAAGAGGAAGAACGCAACGGAACCAGCAAAAAATCCAAGCGGCGTGGTGTATCGGATATTTTCGGTGTTGAGGACGGCGGCAATGACTTTGATCCGTATGACGACGTGCCTGCATCTAGACCCAGAGTGCCTCGATCCAGTCCACCTACGCAGACACGCGGCCCACTTGTGGTTGATGATGATGACGATGACGACGATGGAGGCGAAGCTGCACTTTTGGATATGCTTAATGCACCCAATGCCTCTACGTTATCGGCACCGAAGTCTATGCCGGGATGGCATCGTTTAAAATTTGCTCAGAATTTCATCGACAACTATGTCCCGCATCAACTGGAAGCCAGCGGAAAAATGATGATTCTGATGGAGCTCCTATCAGCATGCCAGGATGTTGGTGACCGTGTGATCATATTTTCTCAAAGTATCCCTACTCTGGACACGATTGCGTTAATGATCACCAAACACAACAGGTATCAGCGACGTCACGCGAAACGTCTTAATTACTTGCGCATTGATGGAAGTACCTCACAACAAGACAGATTCCGTGAAATCGCCCAGTTCAACGATCTAGAAGAGGATGTCGACCTAATTATGATTTCGACTAAAGCAGGTGGAGAGGGAATTAACCTTTGCGCAGGGAATCGAATTATCATTTTTGATGTGTGCTGGAACCCGTGCAATGATTCTCAGTCCATGTGCCGGTCGTATCGCTTTGGCCAAACAAAGCCGGTGTTTGTGTACCGTTTTGTGACAATGGGCACAATGGAAAAAAAGGTTTACGACTTGCAAATTCGCAAAGAGGGCGTCGCCAAGCGTATCGTGGACGAAAAGACAACTGAGAGAAAGTTTATGACCTCCGAGCTTCAGAAGTACTTTGATATTGGCGACTTCGAGGAATCTCTACTTCATGCCCAAGGTAAGGCAGCTGACGGTGAAGATCAAGCTATTCAAGCTATTCCCCACGAAGACGCTGTCCTCAATAATATTCTGACAGACATGCGAGATCGAGCTACTACTACCACTACCTCTACCAATGATAATGGAGAAATTACTGCTGCCGGCATGCTAGCTGACAGGAGATGCATCATTGATTGGTTTGAGCAAGAAACAATGTTCGAAGAAGATTTGGATCAACAGTGTACACCCACTGAGCAGAGAGAAATTATGGAAACGTATACATACTTTAAGGCGGTGCAGAGTCTACGCAGGCAAGGAACCCACCTAATTAGCCGCGAGGGTCTGTTGATGAAGCACTGCGAGTATTGTCGTGTGCCGAACGAGATTTATCCCACCTCGACTACCAACGTTCCAGTACCTTCGACGATTGAGTGCAGTTATTGCAAGCATTCCATACCAACTGCTGGAGCTGTTCCTCCATCAGAAATACCAGCGTCGACCTATCCGTTTATGGGACGTATGCTTGGTATTCCAATGCCTGCACCAGGATTGATTCCATCGACAACTGTAGTTCCAGCTGAAGTGGTAGCTTCAAAGGGAATACTCGTATCAGCAACAGCAGCTACGGCTGCGACCTCCCAGAATGGTGGCCGGATCTTGCCCCCTCATCTACAGGCCCTACATGATCAGCAGTTAAGAGTTGATCAGATAACTGATAAGGAGCGGCTCGACGTGCTAATCCGGCAAAGGGCTGAGCAACAGCGACAATTGTTTGCTCGCCAGCAAGCTGAGAAGCAAGCAGAGGTGCGCAAGCAGGAGCGCTTAACCATGAAGCTAAGTGATCGGTATCTGCTTGTATTGCGGCGAGGCATAAAGGGCTGCCAAGACCTTAAACGTAAGGCTGAGGAGTGCGGTGCTACTCTGGCGATCGAGGTCAACTCGCAGCTAACCGATATCGTGAGTGCGATGAGCAAGGAAGAAACACTGAAGTGGCTCAAGCTGAACAAGCTTCCAGGCGATGTGGAGCTACACGACGACATTTGGCTGCGCAATGAGATTGCGAAAGAGAAAGCATTGCCTTTAATCCCGGTCAAATCAAGCCCCACCACCGTGACCTCAGAGCATGCTGCCGCTGATTCCAAGGCTTCCATTGCAACTACTCCAGTACCCGCACCAGCAACGATTAACGATCAGAGTCCACAGACGACGGTGGATAGCAGCAGTGATTTCATCGAATTATTGGATTCTGATGACGAAGTTCCTAAGCCAGCACAAACGACCTATCCTTCCACGAACGGTCAACAAATAAGTGACAACAATGCCGCGAGTCGAGCCCCCGATCCAGACGAAGTCGACGTGATCGAGATTTTGTAGTCAGTATTAGCAGCAGTAGAAGCAGCAGCGAGGTGGAGAGTGTCGACGGTTATTGCCCAGTGAGAGCTGGTGAATGTATATTCGATTCGCAACGAATTGGGGTCATCTTCTTGGTCGCGTTTACAAGGGGGAGGGGGGTATGGGAGCAATCTCTTTTGGCTACCTGAAAAATATGGGGTTAAGAAAGAATGAATCTGATGGAGTTCCTAGACGCCCCCGAGTTACTTGATGGCGCGTCACAAGCATTTAAGAGGTATCCGCCATTTTCCTCGCCGCTACAATTAACAGGTGGAAGCAAGCTGCCTTCGGTGATCATGGCGTTTCCCCTAAATATTACGACACGAACGGGGTCAAAGCGCAACAACTCACTCATGGCCTTGAAAAGGTTCGAGGACGCATCATACTGGATCAGGCGGCTATTCGAATATAGAGTGATGAGTGTCTTTGTTGGACAGGAAAAGGGGCGGCTAATGACTACTCAACTAGAGATTCGTCCTCCATAACGTAAGGGAATACGGATCGCAGAGCGACAGCAATCAGACGTCCTTCGAACATTCCCGTACACTCGATTTGGCATCCATTGGAGTCACCAGAGATGACTTGCATGGAGTAAGTCCTGCCGCGACGAACATCAAACAACGTTTTATAACGTCGCCACTGTTCGAAGAACTTCGCTTGACCCGTGACACCGGCGCCGACCGATATGTTTTCATTCACTAAAGCAACCAAAAATTGCTGCTTGTTCAGAGAGAGGTCCTCGGGTAGCCGTATTGGAAGAGATGGAAGAAATGCTGGACAGACTGCAGCGAACGCGCGTGGAATTGCTGCCGCGCCACGAGCTGCCTTGTTTCCCATACACTTTTCTGCACAAGACAGTTGTGCACTTGCTGGCGCAGGTTGTTCACGTCCAGAGTGAGATTTAAGATCCTGGAGTTGCCGGCTGCGCGCTGGTTCTTCTCGTGTATCTGCCTTGCAGAATACCGGTGACGCCGCTTCTTTTTGCCTCTAATCCCAGAAGCGATAAATGTTGTTGGCGTATTACCAGCACAGCTTGTACAGTATCAGGAGTTTGATCGTTGTGATCCTCTGTGCTGATCCGGACAGCTGGGGATGCATGAGCCTTATTGCCCCTCTGCTGATGACTGTGATGGTCGCAAGTTATTGGCGAGAGTTCTTCTGCCGGCGAAGCCATGATTTCACTTCCAGTTAGAAGGGGAGGGATGTTCATTGAATATCTGATCAGACGTTGTGGTTAATGGATGACCTCTGAAATGCCTTGCTGAAAAGGAAATGAACCCCAATTTGCTATGTGCAGGGCGCCACTTTGTCTATTTTCTGTTGCTGTCCGGTTCACTAAGTCATTTGATGCGTGGATCTGAGCTGTAAACCGAACGCGATGTTTCGTCGGGCTCATCCAAGCCATAACCGGTGGCTACTGAGGCAGGCTGGCTGAATTTATTGCGGTTACATCTGATACGTGTACGTCTGTCGGGGATGGGTGGGGGGGGACACCACGACATGCCAGCAATTATTAACATTCTGGGATGTTTGTGAAGGTTTGTGTTACGTCCTTCGCACCCAAAGAATTTTTGAGAAGATAATGAAGAAGCGTTCAGCGTCATCAGCCTCCCAACGTACAAGTGACTGCCTCGTTGTTCGCTCATTACTCGACGTCGGACGACCTACCACGTGGCTCAGCACCCCACGTCCTCGATCGGGAACACACGTCGACGTTGTAAGGAAGCTTCAACTATTATTTTTTTTCCTACGAATCTCGAAAAAATCTATATTTTCTTGGAAATTAATGCTTGTAATAGTGCTGGTCAGTTAAATCGCTGACCTTGGCAAAAACACCAGCGGCCGTTGAAGGGAAAATGGTTTTGCCGACCGCTTCGGTAAACTTGGGGGGAATTGGTGCACTTAGTACTCACGAACGCTAGGAAGAGGTCCATCCTGCCGCCCTGTAGCTTACAACCACCATTCAGGTTTGGAAAAATTGTGGCAAAGTCGCGCAGCGCGCTCGAAGAGTCGTTACAGGCGGACCCCGGTGTACGGCTAGTATCGAGGATACAAGTACGTGTACTATAGTCGTCGGCTTCATGGGTATGCTTGTCTACCACCTTTCCTGCAGACGTTCCACGGTCCATGATAGTCTATTGATGTACTTTAGACTTTCCACCGTCATTGGGAGCAGCTCAGAGCTAATTAATGGAGGACAGCCCCTAAATACATGGATAGTATGTCGGAGGATGCTTAAGGCATCGGGGCAAGGCAGCATTGCTTTACCCCTAAAACAGCACTGCGCGCATTTCCTTTCTTTTCCAGACTTTTTCGAAAAACTGCCCCAACCACTCTCATGGGTACCAATAACGAGTGATGAGTTTTGCTCACTACCTAACATGTCATTACCATGCCCCTGCTTATCGATTGAATCGGTGACGAATAGCGCTCAGGAGGAAGCAAAGATAATGAAGACGATCAAGCAAGGCGGTGCATCACTTCGCACGTCGTGACTACTAACTAGGGGCGATATAGCAAAAAATGCGGGATCCAGCCTTGACGTCAACTTCAGCGTCCATGCCACGGCGTTTTTCTTAACTCCATGGAAGCAATCAAGCGATCCACGGCGAAACTGCGTCGAACCACACATCAAATACGACAGAACCTTGCGATCGCCAAGATATCGGAAAGCGATGTCGACTAACTGTCTTCTTTTCCGTTTAGTGCTTAATGTTCCAGACTTGGAGATACTCTTAGCAAAGGTACCCAATATGATTACAACATCAACATACTGTACAGCGGTATCCCTACCGGTGGTAATCATTTTGTATACTCCAGTAAGTAAAAAAACATTTACTTTAATCGTTTTATTTAAAATATCGTGAGGACCAGAAGGAAAGCAAGCTGCCTTCGCTGATCCTGGCCTTCTCCATCATCGTGACAACAAGGCACGAATCGAAGTCCAGTAACTCGCTCATCGCCTTGAAGAAAGCCGAGTGCGGTCGTCATACACCCAAAATGATGAGCGTCTTTGTCGGGCAGGAGAAGTGGCGTCCAACGACCTTCTCGACTGTATGTAAAGTTTTTTCCCCCTTCAAAACGCAAGGAAAATCGGATTGAAAAGCGGCAACAGTCACAAGTCCTTCGTATGTCTCGTACACTCGATGAGACATCGCTCGAGTCACTCGCGACAACATCCATGCAGCAAGTGCTGATCAGTGCGCAAGCTGAATATCTTCCAGTAGCGTCACCAAAGTTCGAAAGCTCGTGGTACCATTCCCGATCGATATGCTCTCGTTCAGCAATGCGCTCGTTCACTGGTATCACTGGTAGCATCTCGGGGGGGGGATAGCCGTACCGGAAGAGCTGGAAGAAGTGTTCCACAGTCCTCATAAATCGTGCGAGGAACTGTTTCTCGAGCCAAAACTGTTTCTCGAGCTTGTCGAGTCTCCTACAAACATCGCGCAGGTTCTTGTCCCGAATTTTGCTGCATCGACGGTCTGAGGCGTCGCCTTGTGTTGTTCTCAGTCTCACCGATGGAAGTCTCTTCCTGCTGGATTCCATACCAACTGGAACCGTCCTATTCGTCACCTTCGGCAGGGACAAATCGATCCATCTCAGTTGCCACATCATCAGGCTCCAGTCCCTCTTGTCCAAGCAGGGTACGGCTGCCATTGAGAAAGCTCGTCGAGTCGAGCAGATGAGAGACGACCATAGCTAACGACTCGGGGTCAGCAAAAATGAAGTGGCTCCTCCACGGTGTAAACTTTCATCCGTCCTCCCAGGCGAACGCACTCATCAGCGGGATGAACGCAATCTACTCGTAACGCGATCTAAAAATCTGTTCACGTGGCCGTGCCCAACTTGACTGCGCGCCTTCGCTCATCTTTTGCTCTCCTCCACCTGATCACGAGTAATTATGTGCACGAGGTAGCCGTGTATCATGCTGACGAGGATCATTCACGACGAGAATGAAGGGCAATTTATCGGCGACACCAGGATCGTGATCAGACGTCGCTCCAGCGAACGGCTGTGACGTTGCTTCTTGCCGGACACTCGTACCCGCCACAAGTTACGCTCGTAGTGTCTGGTTCTGCGTCAGCGTCTACTGTAGAAATTAATGCCACAACGCCAGCTTCCAACCCGCCTCTTTGCTCCCGAAAAGCCGCTTACCACGGACGGTGAATGGTGAGTCTCTCTATTAATACACTCGACAGACGTCGCTGGTCCGTTAAGGCAACTCGCCGACTGGTTTTGATCTGAGCGACTTGATCATTAAAGCATCGTGCGTGCACTGTTCGAAGGCAGCAGTCCAGCGAGCAACTGTAACGCCAAAACCCGGTATTAATAGAAAGTGATACCGAACACATGTCCATATTCTTAGTAAGAATTTCTTACGCGACTGAACCCACTCGCAGCCTCCAGTCCTATTATACGTTTCATCTGCAACTACATAATTCACGGCTGTGTTAGGCCTTACAGTTCTTGCTTGTTGTAGCTTCCGGTCTTCCTTGTGAGAGTCATGATAAAATAAAGTCGATCGAGCTCCTGGACGCGCTCGTGCGCACTAGCGACACGCTGCGAGCCTCCCACTCTTGTTGGTTGGCCTCATCGCCATGTTCCCTGTCTCCAGCTTGCTCGATGCAGTTGTCGACGGGAGGAAGCAGACTGCCTTCACTGATCACAGCGCCAGTCATGAGCCGCACCACCTGAAACGGATCACAGTCCAGCAGCTTGCTCATGGCTTCGAAGACGTCCGAAAAGGCGTCGTACTGGACCACGCGTCCGTCCGAATCGACGCTGATGAGGGTCTTGGTCGGACACACAAAGCGGCGGTGCAGCACCTGCTCCACCAGCGCCTCGTCCTCCAGGACGTGTGGGAAAACCGTCTCCAGTGCAGCGGCCGTCACCTGTCCCTCAAACTCCCCGAAGCACTCGATCAAGCAGCCTCTGGCGTCGCTTGTGACGACTTCGGCCGAGAAGTTCCAGATGCGTCGTACACTGAAGAGCTGCTTGTATCGTCGCCACTGCTCGTAGAACTCTGTGCGGCCCGTGAGCCCACCGCCGACGTCAATGGCTTCGTCCAGTAACCCACACAAGTAGCTCTCTTCCGTGGGCGTGAGACCCGATGGGTAGCCGTGCCGGAAGAGCTGGAAAAAGTGAGCCACAGACTGCAGCGACCGCGCGAGGAACTGCTGTCTGGACACGAGCAGCCGCGTCTCATGGAGACTTTTCTGTACGAGACAGTCATGCACCTGCTGGCGGAGGTCGTTCACGTCCAGCGTGAGGTTGAGTAGGAGCGAGTTGTCGGCATCGCGCTGGTTCTTGTCCCGAATCTGTTGGAGCGACGGCCGCCACCGCCGCTTCCGCTTGGTGAGCACATGCTGGACACCTTTTCGGTATATTTTACCGTTCTTCTGTGTTTCGCGGCTCTCTTCCAGCTGATTGCCGCTCAACAGACGCGAGATCTCCATACTTACTTACTTAACGGAGACTTCTGCCACGGGGTACGGTTGCCGATTGTGAAATGACTAACTGAGTCACTATGGCTTGAAAGAAGATTGGATCGTGGCGGCGTGCTCTAGGATAGAATATTACAGTACGTAATGTGGAATATATAGAAAAAAAGCAAAGCACACATGAACCTCTTACAGCGGATAGAACGATCTAGAGGATAGAATAGGCGAGCGACAATGCAGGTTGAAGTCGTTTTAAGAAGTTTTTTGTGGTAACCACCGAGAGCAAGTATTTACGGATAAAGGTGATCAGGATATAGATACTGGATACATTTATTAATACAAATATGCTTCATGCTGTATTGCTTTCGTTACAACAGCCATGGACGCATTGCCGTCGCGTGCGGTAGCCTCTCGATCTCCATGGTCGAAAAATCTCCACAAGAAGAAGCTCCGTAGCCATCATCCGTTGGCTGTAGCTCTACCCGTCTTGGCTCGACGGCCCAGTGATCAGCAGCTCCATACTAAATCCCACAACAACTCGCTGCATGGCTTTCTCGCCTCACAACTTGAAGGAAATGACCGAAGCCGCAGCCAGTTGCGCGCTATGGCGAGCTCCAAGCTGTACTCCAGCAGTAACAACAGCATAAACGCGCGGACTGCTAGCAGTGCCGGACGCTTGGCTCCACTGGTCTCTGCCAGCATGGAGAAGACCAGAACTCTGCAGCGTCAGGCTCTTCCAAAGCCTCTCCAAGCCGCCATTAACAATGTTTTACCTATGCGAAATACAGACGAGGAATTATATGAGAGAGGAGAAAGCCACAGTTTTGACGACATGTCGGAGACGCCCAAAATACTTAGCGTTAAACGTACGAGTCCATGCAAAACGCCGCATCAAAGTCGACGACCGGAATGGGCCAGGTACATCCGTCGCATTATGATGACAAAAGGTATCCAAGGCTCGACATTGGCGCGTTATCGTCGTCTCGTGGGTATCGTTGCTCGGAAGAGTCTGACGCAAAGTTTGGCGGAGGCAGTGGAGCGAGTTGTTCGGTCTCGCCTGAAATTTCAGAGTGCTGCAATTATTCAGGCCATGACGCACAAGTTTCTGATTCGACGACGACTAGTGGAGCAACAGCAAAGGCATCAGGCTGCTGTGATAATTCAGCATGTTTGGAGGAGGGTCCTTCAGTTAAAAGAGAAGCAGCGACAGCTAGCTCAAGTGACTAGGCAGGCCAAGATCGATCGATTACTTCGCGTAGGTGCGACGCGGTCGATCCAGCGGTCGTACAGAGAGTATCGCCACATTTGCTATCTGCGTGGCGAAGAGCGTCGTGAGAAGGAGCAAGCGAGCATGCTTGAGAAGGCTCGTCTTAAACTTGTGCGAAGATATCAATCATGGAGAGAGAACTCGCAACGAGGCAAAATGGATCAAAAATCGGAGTTCACCGAGGTTAAAGAAGTTTTAAGTATTGCGCTTCAAGCAGATACAACTAAGAATGAATTTTGTATGAGTCACGACGAAACGGTACCGCGTTCGGTGCACGAGCATGTCGAAGTGGCGACGATTTATGACTGGATCGTCAGAGATACTGCGGAAACTTCGTGCTCAGCAGCAGATCAAGCCATCTTCCCCATAACTGAACCGCCCTCTGCCCCGATTGATACCGTGTCGCATGAGAATATCGAGCTCGAGAATGACCACGAGTTTACTCAATTGGGAGATTTCATACCCTCATTACAAGACGGACAATCTTCTGGAATACACGAAACCTTGCCCACAGCTGGGTATATTGACGAAAACAAATCATTCCACAAAGACGAACTTGCGGTGGATTCTTCGACCCAAGACGAGCAAAACGATACTTTGTCGTGCTCTTCGTCACCCCAAGACGACGACGTGAGTACGTCAGAGGTTACCACGGCTTTTGTTTTAACCAAAACTTGGTCTGGAGGTAACGAAAGTGCTGAGATCGATGAAGGCATAGCCGACGTAGAAATGGCTGCAGAGCTCTCCGATCTTCAACGGCCTCCTGACGAAGAGCTGGTGACTGTAGCTACTGCTGCGACGACCAAAACGGCAGCAGCAGAACGAATTACTCGCTTTTTGCTGCCTAAATTCCAGGCCAGACTCGTGCGGAAGACACACGCTGCGATCCAGATCCAGTGTCTTGCGCGTTCGTATATGGCGAAGCTGTGTCTCCTCCGTGTGCGTCTAGTAACGCTACACTCACTTCGAGCACAGCTACTTTCTACTTGGTGTTCTGCCACCAACAAGGCGGATACAAAGGTTAAACTGAGCGACTCAAGAGCCCACGATCCTGTCGTCGACTACAGCGACGATGAAGATGACGAGCTCGACCGAGAGCTACAAGGGTTGCAGCCATCTCTCCATGGGGTTTCGGCCAACTATGTTCATCTCCTACCTACGCGGAATGGCCTAGTTCCACCAGGTGTGCCGTTACTACAATCCGCTGCTGGGGCTTCATTACTTTCACTCTGGAAGTGGAGCTGGCCTGATAAGAGATGGCTCAGCAATGGTCAGTAGATAATGTTATTTAATCCGAGATGCAGACATACAATATTATACACTGTACACACCCGAAACTAACCTAAAAACAGCTGGACGCGTATGCTAGGGATAAAGGAGGGGGTACTATTGTGTCTTTCTGTCGGATTATCCAAACCAGACCTTTATCCTCAGAGTAAGGTATCGAGCAAGAAATAGGGATAGGTACGGGAGCACTTGTTAGACGCGGTGGAGGACCGATTAACCCTTTCGCGAGCCCCTTGGATAAAGTTTACTATACAAGGTCAAGATACTCTGTTCTAGAAAGCACCATTGAAGTGAATCACGGTACCCGCCCGAGGCTCGAGTGCTGTTCACTATCCTCCCAGATGCAGAATAGAGAAAGGCGAGAGGTCTACACCTTTGACAGAGGCTACGTACACAGTCAATCAAAAGGACATCTATAATGAAACTAAGTCTATAGTTTACCTCATTTTCCAAAACGGATGGCATCGGGGGAGTTTGCTTTGCTTCGCTGCGCTCCGCAAAAGCAGTCGCTGCGTTCCAGCGAGGAAAAGATTCTAAGTTCGGCCCACTACAGTGCTCGGCTCGCTGGAATGCTCGGCGCTGGGTCCACCTTCGCAAATACCGCGCGGCCCTGTTTCGCGGGCACCCTGCGAAACCGCGCGGGTTTGCTACGGCTACGCGACCTCGTAACCACTCGCCTCCGCTTATGTATTTCACCCCCTCTCAAAACAACTGTGTACGAAGCTACTCTCCTACACCTTTTCCCGATCGAAGCGGCCAATATTCCACCCAGATTGAATAATAAGGTTTTATTGAAGGACATAAAAAAAGAAACTGTGCTACACAGGAAAGGGCAAGTATTCCAGAAGCACAAATTTGCCCATCACCTCGTTCCAATCAAATGGCATCGTCACTTTATCAGCTCCATGTCCTCGCTTCGTTGGCGGCGAATAACGCCTTCAGGCAATGACGCTCCATGCGCCAAACCAGGCGGCGCGTTATCAATGACGTGCACACCGCCACAGACTGCCCCATGATAGCGAATCGTTGCGCCACGTACGTGTCGTACTCGCCCCGAACAAGAAATTCCTACTTCCGCTTCGCCATGTACTGCTTCATGTGCGACTTCAAAACACTTCAGCAGCCCTCAATAGATTTTAGCATAGGGCTGTATGGAGCCAAGCGTAGGATCACAAGCCTGTTGCCAATGAATACGACGTCACGAGCCGGTGCCTCTCCCGCCAACACTTCAACGCCGTTGTGTCCCGGGGCGTTGCACATGACAATGACGACCTCGCTCGTGGGGTTGAGCTCGCGGAACTCCTCCGTCTGAATCGCTGAAACGAACAAGTCCACAATGAACTGAGCGTTCTCCTCCTTCGTGACCGAGCCTTCATGCGCTTTTAACAACACCAGACCGACATCAGACGGCACCCCTCCTTGAATGTGGAGATTCTTGCCCTTCGACGATGGAAGCTGAACGACAGCACGCTCGACCTCGCGCGACCACCCTTGGTTCCTCGACAAGTGCAAATTGAAGTTCGATCCGTCTTGAAAGACGACCATGTAGCCCCATTTGAAGTGAGCTTCTAGGTCGTCGGCGAATGTCTTGCGGCGCGCCTTGTTATCAGCGTTGTTCATTGCAGCCTTTTCGATGCGCACGGCCTTCGTCGTGTACAACATGCCCTGCAGAGCCCGATGAATAGAGGTCCTGCTAACGTCCACACGGAGGTCGGAGCGCAACCGATCATGCATCGCGGAGATTGTCTTGCGGCAATCTTCGTCAATGTATTCCTCCAGCTTTGCCATTGCCTCTACAATCATCTTGACGCGACTAGCGTGCACCCCGCCACGCGGGCGCGCCTCACGAAGGAACGCGCAGTGGGCGGTGGCGTGCACGATGTCATTGTGGATGGCGGCGAGCTTCCAATCGCCTCCCTCGTGAAAAGTGCGGACGACACGCTGCTTAGCCAGCACGCTCGTGCTACGCCTGGGCTCGCGTCGTGGTTAGACTAGTTGACATTGCTGCTCCCGATTAGTTTTGGAATGAAAGGGTCGCTATGGCGGCTTCGTGACCGTAGTTCGCTTCACCAGAATTCTACTTTGAACTTTGTGTGGGTTGGCTTTGAGTGGAACGAGATGATGAGCAATTTTCAAGTTCTGGAACACTGGCATCTATGTACTCCGTCGCTTTCCGACAAGTCGGACTCAATTACATTGAGCGGCAGCGAACCCGAGGTGGACTTGCCACGGTTGACTCGCCATGGGTTTGTTGGGCAATTGCGACGGGCAATTGCGACGGAAGTGGCCTACTTCGTTGAAGCCGAAGCAGCGACCACTCGCTCGAAATGGCGAGGTTAAAAAAAGTTCCCATCAATCCACTCGCAATAAAGCAAACAGACTCACGGGCCCAATTTTTCACCGAGTCATTCAATAGGTAGGTGCGACAGGCGGTGTGTGCAAAGACAGGGACGTAGTCAATGCAAGCTGATGACTTGCGATTACTAGGAATTCCTCGTTCAAGATTACTCATGTGGGAAAATGAAGTTTTTCAGTTTGGCTGGAATAATGGCCGCTTCAATTGGGAAAATGTATAACGGGGCGCAGAATGCGCCATTTTACATATTCACGTTAGTTTGCAAGGACACAGAGGACTATTTAATATTTTCTTTTCTTGCGGCAACTGGACGAATTCGACGTTCATTGGTTGAAATACAACGTAGTTTATGCCGTAAGAAATCAGCACCTCCGTAGTTTACCACGGCCGTCGTAGTTTACCACGACGGCCTCGTCTCCCCACGATGACGCGTCTGGTTGACGCTGTGTACGCATGCGCGTCATCCAGACTGAGCTATGCTGACGATGTAATAGCGCTGGGTTAGAGTGGCAAAGTAGCCGAGGTTGTGCCAAGGCGATGAAGCAGATTATCAGATAAATGGACCGGGGAGTTGCTGCAGGGTAGCAGAGGAATGAGTGCGGAACGATCTTTAACGGAATTTGCACACTGGATGGACCTCACATAGGCATATAATCGACCAATTGTACGCCTGCCTGTTCCCACTCTCATGACAAGTACTGAAAGCTGCAAATATCTTCATGTTACTATGCTGCGTATTGCAATCCTCAACACGAGATCCCGGCGCGGAAATTTGGCGCGAACCTGTAAATTGAATACCTTTCCAAACCGATTGATATCAATTATTTAAACGACCAAATTTTGTATAAGAATCATACCCCGGTATTGTTGATACATGATTCGCCACCACTATCAGGCCACACAATAAAATTTGCTGCCGAGGGAGCATGCCCAATCGGGCGCGGGAAGAAATGGGCGGCGCGAAACGGCGACGGGCGTCGCGTTCGACTCCTGCTTCGAGCGAGCTGGGGGATGGGTGGGTGTTGTCACCTTCAACGATGCGTGGACTTGGCTGAGGCGCGCAGGCTGGCGCTCGAAACCGCCGCCCAGGCGAAGTTTAGATCCTCTCTGCAGGTACATTCGCCCAGAAGGCGATCCATACGGACAGGAAGGCGTTGACTTCTTTCTTGGCGAGGTTACTATCCTCCAATATGCTGCTGAAGCGACTGGCAAGACGATTTCTTGATGTTTGTTGCGTCAGTATATGTGTGAGCTAGCCATGCTGTTCCAACAGCAGCGAGCAAGAGCGGTGACGGCAGCGACCAAGATGGTGAGCGAGAAGTGCGCGGCGGCGGAGAACCAAGTGACGCTGGACACTAATAGCGTGAGCAAGCTGCGCGGGGGGCAGCCGGTGCCCGACAAGTCGGAGCCCAGCCAGGACGAGGGCGAGGACGAGGCCGCGGTGCAGGCCGCGGTGGTGGCTGTGGCGTCGCGATAGATGCGGTACGTTATTATAGTCGCATGCATTATGGATCTTCACCATGTGTATTAATGTGAAACGTTGTATTACTGGACCCACGACGGAGTGGCTCTGGAGAGACATGCATAGTTCCTGGGTTACCCCAAGTCTTCGTAGACAAGTCTCCAGTCACGTCTGGAGTCAGCGACAAGGACACCCCTAGTGCTGCTGCAACACATGTACTTGGATAAGTTGGTGGCATTCACCCCGGAGCGGGAGGGCTGGATGAGATTCAAACTCTATCGCCCTATCGGGATAGCATACATTGTGGGGCGTACTTGACGAAGGCCGATGCGAGGCAAGTTTGCATCCCTGCTTGAAATTCGTTGGCTTGATAGCCAGTTCCAGAACGTTGTGGAGCATGTCACCGTCGACTCTGCTCAACGTGGCATAGAAATTACGAAGCACTGATCCGGCTGAAGGACAACCCCGACTGGCATGAATTGGTAACGGGTAGCGCTGACGACGATATCGACGTGGATAATCATGATGACCTGAGTGTTGTGGACAACTACGAAGAATTTGACCCTGTTTTGTTTTTATTCCGATCATTTTTGGAAGTGGTCGAAGCCATTCAAAGCTTGCGATTTGAACCTACTGGAGAGGTTGATGCACCGGGCGACCATATAGACACTTCTTAACACTCAGCCACATCCAGTTTTTTTGCCTACTTGCCTCAGTACTTCTGGCGTCAAGTGCTGTTCGAGACAAACAAGTACGCTGTTACTTACGACATCAAGGTTTCAACTCCTTTCAAACTCACAGAGCTGATGGGTTTCTTCGGCATCATGTTCTACATGGCGTTGAACGACAAGGGCGAGTATGCAAACTACTGGGGCCAGCAACCAGAAGATATGATATGTGGCGGCAGCTCAATCTTGTTGGATAGTGTGATGTCCCTGAATCGTTACAAACTGCTGCGACGCTGTCTCAGTTTCAGCGCGACGGCAACCACCCTGTATTGCGACGCTGCTGCCCGTAATAGACCTCTGCTGAATTTCCTGAAAGTCACTGGCGGCCTATACATCAATGTTGGGAGGAATGTGGCTCTAGACGAAGCCAGTGTAGCCTGCAGGTCTCGACAAGGAAGGTACATGATTGTATTCAACCCCATGAAGCCGATAGGAAAATTTCGTTTCCGATTCTACGTTGTATGCTGCTCATCTACTCGGATTGCGTTCCACTAAAAGTTGCACCGTAAAAGATGATATTGGAGACCGATGATGGTGTTGTGTGGCGTAAAGAAGCGCGGTCGCTGAGGGAAGAACTAATATGGTGTCGAAGATTCGACAGCATGTGCTGGAAGTCATGCGGCCATTGTTCGGCACCAAGCGCATCGTCAATATGGATAACTACTACACCTCAGCCCAACAGCTGGAAGAACTCGACCTCAAAGGTCTACGCTGGAGGCACCATAAAATTTAACAACAAGCACTTCCCCCGTCACGCGATCTTCTATGAGACCAAATGTACTCGCGGCGATCGATGCCGTAATTACAGTATGATTGCTGCCTCTTGGTGCGACGGAGACGTCGTAAATGATGTCAAACGCCGACGCTTTAGCGATCACACATGTCACTAGATGGCTGGCAATGCGTTCACTGATTTTGCAGCTCCGACATGCATAGGTGAGTACAACCAGAACATGCAAGGCGTGGAGAGATTGGATCAGATTCGAGGATGATTTTCCATTGCGGACGGCCACTCTTACAAAAAATGGCACAAGAAGCTTGCTCTGGTCATGATCGACATTACACGGTCGGACGCGAACTTGACGAGCCGAATTGCAAAACCCGGTCCAACCACGCGTGACCCGCGCCGGCAATTTGTTATGGAGTTAGCCATGAGCTCATGAACGGCAGTGGGCCAAAGCTCCGATAGAGGGTCGTACGGTCTACGGAGCACGGTTGTTAGACGAACGTTTGGGTGTAGTTGACGGTGGTGATTCCAGCCTGACGCCATCTCGACGGTCGACCCCAAGCGCCACCAGTCCTCCCCGGCAGTACACTGCCGCTGCCTCTAAACAAAGTCACGATAAGAAGAGTAGGAAACGACGCCGGTGTATTGTTTGCCGATGGGAAAACCGCTATTCGACGGCGGTGACAACATACTGCCTCACTCACGGTGTGTGCCTATACCGAGAAGTGGACGAACAACCGCCAGTGACCTGGATGTGCCCACAGCAGGCGTGGACTTGCTGGGACAAATTCACAACTTTTTTCCCCAGAATCTGTTCACAGCAAAATGGAATACCCGTCGGGGGCGTTGCTTGCTCAGCTAACCCGCGCTACCTGAGTCTATGTGAGACATCCCAACGTCCGTTGTCGTGCGGCAAATTGTTTTATAATCGCTGGTCTGGTCAGGATGACCAGGTTGTCCGACACTGGCTTGGACTTGTAGCGAGCTGCCGCCGGACATTGGCCTGGATGTTGCGGCGAGCTCCGGGGAAATGGCTGGAATGACGTGGCGAGCTGCAGCCACTGACTTCGGCGTGACGGGCTCCGGCGTGGTGGAGCGCTGCAGCCACTAGCTTGTGCGTGGTGGGGAGCTGCTGCCTGACGCTGAGCGGCGGGACACGGACGGGCTCCGGCGTGGTTGCGAGCAGCGGTCAGTGGTGTGGGCGTGGTGACCAAGGACATGGTGTCCGCGCAGACAATAAACCCGGTTGGATGTACAAGTAGTGTATGGCTTTAGCGAATAGTCAAGACCTCACGTAAATGTTTTAGAGACATTAAAGATGACTTCCAACTACAATCTACCTTCAGTTCGTGCGCCAGCTTCCAACGAGGGCAACATGGCTGTGAGCACCGTGCCCAGTTACTCGGACAAAACAGAGAAGTTGGCAACGATGCGCGCTCTCGGCATTGCGCTTAGCTCTCGGGCTAAAACAAGTTTTGCAGCTTCCCCTAATAGGAAGTAATTGGCGAAGACAATTGTAGCTTCAGACGTTGGAGCTTGAGTAGAAAGCAATACGTGGCGCGCATCCGCTACCACCATGGTCACTTTGCGCAGTAGCGGGTACGCGGAAGCGTGGAAACGCAAATGCCGTTCGGCGAGCAAGCATAGATCATTGGGCACCTCAATACCAATGCACCTGCTCACCTTAGTTGTTAGCGCAACCTGTGTCAACACATCGCCTATACTGGCACCGATGTTCATGAATACGTCCTCACCCAGTGGCCCCACCGCGGCAAGCATTTCGGCGCCCCCGGCGTTAGCAGCTCGCCCGCATTGTTTGGGGGCCTCCCCGACTCCTGGTGAATATCTCTCGCCGTGATGTTGCTGAAAACTGTCGCCAGCGTGCTGGAAGCTGCCGGCGCCGTGAACAGCACCACGGACTGCACCGGTGGCAGGATCCTCCTCCACGAACTCCTTCTCTACAGGCTCCGCCACACCCGCCGATCTCCGTCTTGGATCGGCACCGCTGGTGTCCTTGCTGGCGGCGGTGGGATAGTCGACAGAAAGCGCCGACTCCTAGCTCTCGTATCGCGAGGTGGACACCAGCCCGATGACAGCAAGCGACACCCTGGCACTGATCCGCTGAAGAAGTTGCACAGGAAGACCTTGACCGCCTTGCCACAAGTCCGCTTGAGGGCTGCGAAGCGCAACCGGAGCTGGCCGGCTGTCCGCTTGGACTTTGCCATGCGCCTCGCCACGTACTCCCATGTCACTCGGATGCCTTCCTTCTCGAACTCGAGCGCAATCTGCATTAACCGTTTGTTTCCCAATCGAGAAAGCTGATGGGCATGGCGTACAGGAAGGGTGCGTGTAGCTTGATTTAATTATGGCCGCACGCCTGCTCACTGGTGAATATATCTCGATCTTTGTATTGTAACATGGTTGGTATGATAACAAAATATGGTGGGGTTCCTGGTTTATGGCCTTTAATCAGGTGATTCCAACGACGTGGCAGGATACTTTACAAGCCAGTTCTCCTCACACACCTGCATCCTCGCTTCCGATTGACCGAAGAATAAGCCGATTGCGTCGACAGGCTTCACGGCTAAAAGGGCACCAAATGCGCCCTCGGAGAGAGCGCCTTCGCACCGTGTTTTGCAAACACGCTAAAAGGGCGAAAAATGTGTCCTTCATCCGCGAAAGGGTTAAGGTAACCAGTGTTTAGGGCAACAAATCCAACAAGTGTATAGTTTGTAATAATTCTCCGCATAAAGCTCTCTCCCTCCGTTTGCTGCGTATTTCTGGACCATTCGGATAGTCGCGGCCACTTGGATGACGTACCCGAGCGACTTACGCTGGAGGGCAATCGTGCTTATATTCACTTACGACATGGACGCTGAGATGGTCGAAACAATCTGAGGAAGCCACAGCGCACCGTCCGGTACTGGATTACGAAGTTCAAGAAGACCGGGTCGCCTGACGGAAAGGCAAAGCAGCGCGAGCGCAACAACAAATGGCCAACCGAAGTCATCAGCTTTGTGAATAAGTACGTGGAGGCGCATCCTTGCTTCTACCTCGAAGAGCTTCAGGAAGAGCTATGGCGCAGGTTTGTTCATGTAAGGAACACCCCCACTGCGTCGATATGCCGCACAAAACACGGTTCGACTTAAACCTCACGAGAAAAACGTTGACCAAGCGTGCAAGAGAGTCGGCACCGCGTGAACGCCAGGAGTATATGAATCGACTGCTTCCATTCTACAGTGGTCCTGAGCAACTCGGTTTTCTGGGTGAAGCTTCAAAAGGCGGCAGGTAAGACAAGTTGCGGTTAGCGTGAAGGATTTCTGCAAATTGTTGCAAACACTTTATTAATGTGTAGGAGTGTTTTACGAAAGTACGCGTGGTCCAAACGAGGAGCACCCGCTGTCGTCAGCCTACCGGCTTCCCGAGTCCAGCGCGTCTCCGCGTTGGCAGCTATGGATGTGAATGGGTTCTTTTCATGGGGGCATACTTTCGACAGTTTCACCCGGAAGCAGTTCTACCAAGTGTTTGCAACAAAGATTGCACCGTATTTGAAACAGTGGCTGTTGCCGAGATAGATTGTGATTCTCGACAACGCCAAAATACACATGTTCGAGGAACGCCAGGAGCTGGTGCACTCAACTGGAGCCTTGCTTTTCTTTTTTCCACCATACTCAACTGATTTGAACCCAATTGAGGTGGGTTTCTCTCTTTTGAAACGCTGGATCATCAAGCATGCAAGTCCTGCGTTTAAAGAGGCACCAGTCGCTGTTATCAATGCCGCACTACGCGAATGTACTAAGGCTCACGACCAAGTCGGCTATGGTTTATATCGCCACTGCAGGTACCTCAAAGCAGCTTTAACATTTGTAATGAAAGCGTTTTTATTGTTTTACACAACGGCGCCAGTGCATTCTTTATCGTCTTCATTGGTCACTAAATGCATGATCGACATCTTCCGTATCCTGGGCCAGTGGTGGTACAAATACAGGTGCTTCGCGGAAAGGATGGCCCAGTGGCTACAGAGGCAAACCCAGCGCGTGTTAAATGTCTTGAACTCTCATTAGCAACGTCACCTATGACTCGTTTAGCAGCACTAGTACGGGTGCAAATTCCTCGTGGTCGTTGGTTAAATTATTCGCTTGCTGTTCCAGCCTGTCGATGTGCTGTAACCGCCGAAACGTTGTATTGTCCGGCACACGTACTTTATGACCGTCCGGCAGTCTCGCTTGAGCAGTTGCAGCATAGCGTAGTGCGGCAGCACCAAAGGGTATGTTCACGGATTGAAGTGCTTCTTGAACTCGCGGGAGTACCTGCTGAACTAGGGACTCTGTAGCTCGATGAAGTGTCGTGGTCGGAACCCTCTTCGGCTTCTCTACATACCCAAAGAGAATTAACACAAAGTTAATATGTCCACCACGTCGGAGGCGTGCGTTGCACCACGCTATTTGAAGCAAAGGCTCGAAGCCATCTGCACCAAGTTTGGCGAAAACTTTCTTCGGCGCATTCTTCGCCAACTTGATGTAAACGTCGAGGCTTTCGTTCCAAGATAGCCGGTCTTTTGTTGCAAATGCTGACTTGACCTTTGCTCTGAGCACTTCATACCCTTCCGATACGTCGATGACGAATGCCAATGCGGACCCCTTGTCGCGGCAGCGCTCGAGAGGACGCCCAGCCTTGACCGTGAGCTCGCAGTGAAGCTGACTCGGAAGTGGAACCTCCATGGCAAAACACGAAGTCGACACAACTAAATCAAGGTAAGACAGGATTAAGCACTTCGTATTATCAAACATCAAACCAATCTATATTAGGTAGCACAAAAATACACACTGTTGGGGACCAGAACACAAGAACGCGAAGTAGCTGGATACGAGCAAGAAGCATTTACAATTTGGAAGATTATCTGGCGGAGCATTAACCCATTCGGGTGACAGTCCCACTTAGGATGAGCATTCGCTGCATCTCCCTCAATTGACCTCCGTCTTCGTGGATGCGTACACATTGTTCAGGAGGCCGTCAGCCAGATAGTGAGCAGCGTCGCGAAAAAAGGAATTCCTTTGATGGTCCAAACACGCTCTGTCGCTGAAAGAACGTGGACATTTGATGGAGTACTCGTGATTTCATTAACTCCCTCAAACCAAGAGCCTGCATTATGCTTCTTAGAGATTTGCTTAACGTGCATTATGCACGTTAAGGCCGAAAATATCTTGGAAATGTGTATATCACATTTTCCAGCAAATCCTTGTCTATATAAAAAAACAAGATAAAATTAACCCTAAATTCGCCGTCACGGTGTCCGAAATCGGGCGTAGCAGGTACACACGATAAACGACGATACAGGGGGCGATTTTCCAAAATTAGAATATAAGAAATTCAAGGTTTGTGTGGTCGACATAAAACTATCATCGGTTTGTGGAGGTGTCAGCGCTCCCTCCACCGCCGTCCACTCATTCCAGATTTTCGGGGGAAACGGGGGGGAAGCCAGAAGAAGCAGTTCAGTATGGTTGCTCCGCGCGATAAATACGCCACCACGAGGATTGAGCTCGAAATGGAAGTATGCCCGCCCGGGCGTCAATCCCAAGGGCGCGAAGGGGTCGATTTCTTTCTTAGAGAGGGAGAGTTGATCGAGCACTACACTACAGGTAATGACTTAAGCGAGTTTATTGATCATGCTAACAGCATTTACGGTCCGGTTCTGTTTGACAGCTGCCAAGGCGTCTTCTACGCTTTCTGCTGATCAACCGCTAGTGCTGCACCGACTGCGAGGGTGCTGCGCCGACTGCGATTGCTACATCGAGCGCAAGTGCAAGTACTGGTGCGACTACCAAGCAAACTCGGACACCTCGCAAGACGTGCACCAAACCAAAGCGGACTAGTCGACGGCTTCGTAACTTTGCATTGCATATGCACGATATGATATGCAGTCTTTCTCATTCATTTGCTGTACAGCGCGAACCCAGGCTGTTTCCGACGGAGCAGTAACAGCAAGCAACGAATGTGATTGTCCCTGTATATGTAGGATATGACGTAAACGCATATGCATTTTAATTAACCTGAATATGCATTGTAGCAGCTCAACCCGACTCGGATGAAGACAAGCCCCGGTAGGGACAGAAGCAGCTGTGGGGATGACAGACGCTCCTCGATCCCAGCAAACAGTTAATTTTTCGGGGCCACACGCCGGTGAGGACACCGCTGAATCTCAGGACGACGATGGAACAGGTAAATATGTAGATGCACCTTAGTCCTCATTGGCGTGTGTATTATGCATGATAACTAACAACTCTTTGTGTTATGTTATAGATGCACTCGCCGACACCTCTGACAACTTAAACGTGGATGCATCTGGAAAGAGGTCGAGTGACTATGGGGTGCTAGATTCCGGAGATGAAGCGGCGAAGGATGACGTTGTAATCGACGTTCAATCTGCGACGAATAGGTTTCTGACGCCAGTGCTGAAGATGGATATGATATGTCGACACCGAGCAAAATGCGATGGAGTTGGAGTTAGCAAAAGAGTTTCTGGAACAGTTCGGCGGAGTGGACGAGGTCTTAGCTGGGAAATCTCAAGGACGAGCAACTGCGAGAATTCTCTACAACCGAGTGGGGTGCCATCCAGGAACCTAACGTCTAGGAAGAGCCGCATACACCCTATGTATCAGCGGAGGATACAGGAAACTACCCAGGGCTCCTCGAGAGCTACGCTGGACCATCACCGAAAGTGCTGTGAATCGGGGTGAATCGCCAGTTGCCCTATTTTTCTAATTCATGCCAGTTGCCTTGTGGCAACATATTGCAATTTACTTTAACAAGTACCAGCGCGGCATGCTTGCACAACGTGCTGACGACGCTTACAAGCGGCGGTGCCGTGGTAACCCCGAAATCAAGAAGAAAACTCGCGCGACGTGCACCAAGATCTGCAAGCAGTACCGCTAATCAAACCGCATGAGCTGTGCCGCTTCGTTGGGCTCCTGATCGCCCGAACAATATGCCCGAACCGGGAGAGCTCGCGAACTACTGGAAGACTACCGATGAAGACGCTATTCCCCGTGTTGCCTTCAATCTACACTTCAATGACAATGACGACCCGTGTGCACTGACGGACAGAGCATGGAAGATCTGAAAGGTGGTGGTAGTGCTGCAACGGGCATTCCGTGAGGGGTACGTGACACCGGCGGAGCTATCCTTGGATGAGACTATGCTTCCAATCCCCAGCAGTTTCAATAAGATGCGAGTGTATATGAAGGCGAAACCCCACAAGTGGGGCTTTCGCAAGCTTTCATGCTATGTCGTGCGCGGGCAGCGTACTGCATCAGGTACCGTTTTTGGCTCTCGACTTTGCTTATCGTGAATAATTGGTGACAACCATGCTAATTGGTTTTTTTTGATTTTTTGTGATGCATATATATATATATATATATATATATATATATATATAGGTTTGAGGTGTATTGTGAGGAGGAGCAGCACGCAACGGACAAATCCAAACCAAACAAGAAAGAGGGACCTGCCGCCGTTGTGCGGAACCTGAGGGCTGTATTTGGAGACATTCCATCTACTATCAAGCGGCTTGTTGTCATCGACCGCTTTTACACGTCTGTTTCGCTTGCTATTCAACTACTGTTAATAAATGGGATTCTACTGCGTTGGTACTATTACGACGAACCGCGTCGGATACTGCAAGGAAGTTGTTTGCAAGAAGAAATCGAGACCAAACGATATGGATCGTGGAGCATGTAAGATTATTGAGTCGGTATAATACCGGGATTGCGTGCAATTTGCTGGATGGATTCGAAGCCTGCGCACTTCTTGGCTTGTGGTAGAAGCATCAAGTGGATAGGGTCGTCGCTCACCGCGTTTCAAGGACTATCATCAGTTTATGGGAGACTTGATGTTCATGACCAATTCCGCCTGCAACGCTACTCGCTTTAGCGGGATGTGATCTTCCACAAGTACTATAAGAGTCTGGTGCTAGGGTTGATTGGTATTGCTATCGTGAGCAGCTATATCGTTCGCAAAGCATATCACAAGAGCAAGTGGACGCGTCATTTGACGCACGTGAAATTCATGAAGCGGCTGCACTAGCAGCTGACCCAGATCCCGGAGAGTGACATGTATGATGGAAAAACATTTGGCGAGACTGAAGCAGCACCCTAAGTTGCGGCGACGGCAGTACAAGTGTCGTCGCATCTCGCTCAACTTGTAGACGAGTGGCGGGATCAGTAAACGCAGCCCAAGCGTCGCCAGCGTGCCTGTAAGGTTTGCTCCTTAATGAAGGATGCGAAGTCGCACACTACAGCCTATTATGTGGATCCTGTGGGAAGACCCCAATCTACTTGTGCATTAGTCCTCGCCACATCATCCGAGGTGCGATGATGACTTGCTTCGATGTCTGACACAAAGGAATGGAGACATGGCAAACTGCGGATTTCAAACCAGGAGCACCGTATTCGTATGCTGTCGCCCTCAAATGAGTCGCGCAAACGTCAGAGATCGACAACAGATTAACTGTTTGCACATCCAGGTTAGTGACTTGGTTTAAGCTGTATATATACACCGTCCTGCTTCGTTACTTTGATTTCGGTTCCGTAAGTGCTAGCGATCCACGCGTATGCATCATGTGTTTGCCGCTTTATTGCTTCGAAATGCAAGTCCTGTGTCCAGGCTTTTTGCATTTACATTTTCGCAGCCAGGGTACATCTTGGCAGGTTTTTCAACAACTTAGATTTAGAATTGACAGAGTCACGCGTACTTGATTGCCCAGAAGGATCCCGCCTTGTTTTTCTTCAAATTAGTGTACTAGATTTTGTTAGCCTTCCGTTTTGTCTAAATTTTGGAATGATGATTTTTCTACAATTGAACCAGCCGTTGGTCGCGCCTGTGGGTGTATAGCCATGCGATGCGATCTTGATCACGTAATTATCAGGCATTGCGCAGTTTAGGTAGTATTTCAAGATGATGACGAAAAATGCAGCCAAACATGAACTTTGGCCCGGTTTATATCGCCATATGTTATGTTATCTTTTTCTGGATCAGAAAAAGTATGCAAAAGTCAAGTCAAATTAGGCTGCATATGCTCGCTAAGATATTTTCAAATCGGCCGGTTTAAAGGAGTTAACGGAGTCCGGCGCGTTGAATAACACAACCCTAATCTCATTCTGTTCATCGTTTAAGCTCGCCTATTGGCCGGACAAATTGAAGAAACTGGACAATATTTTCACTGGTAATTTTATACAAAACACCTAAACTGTACTGCGTGCACCGTGAAAGCACTACCGCATTTCGCATGAAGACTCTAAAGCGGCTCTTAACCAGCTGCAACTCCTACAATATAGAGAGCAACGCAGAGAGCTGCAGCTGGTTAAGAGCCACACCCTATTATCAACCAATCGATGACATTCTTTAAACTCGGAGAAATCGTAGCCACACATACATTTTACCAGGATACCGGTAATTTTACACAAAAGGTGAGCCACTGAGCCACCAGTTTCAATGATGCAGCCGGGCCCGAAGGGAAGATCAAGCCACGGTGGCGCAGGCCGACATGTCCACCAGTTTATGGTCACCTCAGAGTCTGTTCATAAAAAGCATGCTGTTATAGACTATCCAGCGAACGGTGCACAGATGCGAGGCACAAAATCGCACTTATATCCTAACCTTGCCTCCTCTGACAACCCAAACGCTGGATCATCTACCGCTGGGCACGCAGTCGTGCCACCTTGGAGGCTGCTCTAATGAAGGTATGGGCGGCCATAAGAAGGTGCGCTGCGCGGGCGTGGGGACGATCCTGTCGGGGACAACAAATGATGGTGGGCTGTAAGCGTCGCTTCAAGTTCAGTCTGCGTTGTCCTATGCGATAGAGCCAATTCGGCCCCGCCAGCATCAATATGATCGATTTGGCTAAACTGGCGGAGGCGACAGTTCGCGACCTCGGAATAAAACACGTGTATAACACCGATAAAACCGATTATATCATTTAACTGCATTTCATTGAAATTAATGCGCAAGTAACACCTCTATTTGGCTCTGAGTTTTATTACATGCAGCGGTGTTCTTCGATTACGTAGCCAAAAAAACGCTGAAAAAAACGTGGCCAAAAGACTGTGTGGGTGAAATGCGGCGGGGCGTGCGCAACCGTGATGCTGCTGGGTCACAACGATGACAATCGCTGTAAGCCGTTTGTCGTGTTTAAAGTGAAGCCATCAAACGACTCAATGATTCAAGAAAAGAACAACCTACGGCGCTATGGTTTTGGCTACCGAAAGTGGCAGGTCGTGCACCGTACTCGACAATCCACCGGGCTTAAGTTTACGGTAATTCTTAAGGTGTATTTGCTGAGCTAATATATTGTCGGTTGAAGTTAACTATAACTGATACAAACTAATATTTTAGGCTGCTGGAATGAAACGTTATCCGTTGCATTTCTGAAGTATCACTTTGCTAGCCGCATCCCCCAAGAGCCGATCCTCCTCTTGTGGGACGATTTTAGTGGGCATTGGACGGAGAAGGTCACCGCATATGCCACGTCAATCAGCATTGTGCTTCGAAAGTTCCGCCCGACGCTACATCTGTCTCGCAGCCTGCGGACGTCGTGCGGAATTTCCCGCTCGAGAATAGGCTTCGAGAGCGCTGGCAGCAGACATGCAGGCACAAATAAGAGCGCCACGAGCACCAGGCAAGGTGTTCAAGCTGAAGAATCCTGATCGCGCAAAAAACCAAAATGTGACTGAGTGATGCAGTCATTAAACCAGCTACCTACGGACACAATTTCGAACAGGTTTCGTGCCAGTGGGCTGCTGCCAAGCCCAAACTGCATGCATCTGCAGACCTAATTGCGGACTTGGAGAACCTATCTCTGCTAGAAGGCCCCGCCGTAGGCGAAGACCAAGACTTCGAGTTTAGCGACAAGTAGACGAATCTGTCGTATGAATAAAAATAGGTGTATTTGCTCAAATGTTTTGTCTTACAGTTTTTTTTGGGTAGCGATGGGACTGTTTCCTAAACCTATGACATGGGGGGTAGCTCTTTACATGCGAAATGCGATACAGGCACTGTAGAATTGCTGCAAACCACCCATTTTAGCCCAGTCGCACTTACGACGTGCCAACAAGTGGTCCACACTTTGTCTAATCAATTTTCAGCCAATGAAAACGGCACGTGTTACCTGTCCCCCCCCCTCCACACACACACGCCTTAGCCACTCACTTTCGAACCTGCCCAATACGAACAAGAGCAACGTCACCAAACACCCCAATTCCGGCTACGCTCGCCGTTCCAGTCTACCTTGGCACCTTATCGCGTCAGCGATGCCTCCGCGAGATGCCGACAATCTCACGGCAGAGTTCACGAAGTACCAGATTGCGAAATGTGATCTCGCGCCGTGCTACGTTTGCATGACCCCAGCTCCTCATTTCATGCGAGTGCAGCAGTTGCGTTGCGTTTGTAAGGCATGCGTCGTGTTAATCGACATCAAGTGTCCATGGCGAGCGCGAATCGTGACGTGCCAGCACAGCAGTCTTGTGACGATGGCAGTGACATACAACCATTTGACACCAGCTCGTGCACCTTGCCGCCCCGTTTTAACTCCCGCGGTGAAGAAAGCTGTCCGCGATTGGACGGGCCACGGCCTTAAGCCGAAGCAGATGTGGGTGCCGCTTCTTCAGCGCTTCGATCTCGTCGAGATGACAGTGCCATATCTTAGTACTGTGCACCGCTTCGCTCACTACTACGTCACCTGGAAACTTGCAGGAAGTGACGTCGTTTACGCGGTGCAAAGGAAAATTAGACAGTCGGTCTTTCCTGAAGAAGAGGATGAAGCGGCTACGTTTATCTTTACGTCGAGGACTGATACGAGGGAACCGTGACTGGGAATGATAGTGACCGCGACCTCTTCATCGTCGAAATCACCTCGAAGAAGCTGCTCCGTAGTGCCGACCGTGACCCACGATCATTTGTAATTTACGTTGATGTGACGTACAAGCTGACGCAGGTGGCGTATCCTGTCGTGGTGGTGGGAATCTCAGTTCGTGCGAGGAGCTTCCACCTGCTTTGTTGTTATCGTGTCCCAACAGCAGCACGCGGAGGTACTGTCATTGCTTAGGCGGTTATATGGGGCTGTCACTGGGAAACCTTGCGTGTGCGATACGTCACGGGCGGTGCGGACTCAACCAAGTGGAATGCTGTGCAAGAAGTATTTGCACCAGACAACCAACTTGTGTTTCTGATGTGCTACTTTCATGTGGCCAAGAAGAATTTCGAGGAAACTCGCTCGTCGAACCAAGCTGCTACCAAGCGATTCATGGCCGACCGACAAAACACCAAACACACTCAAAACATTTGCGCCACACACTGTAGAAGCAACACTCGCACCAGGTTCATAAACCGAGCTGCAGCAGCAGCAATCTGGAGATCATCGAGACCTCCACGTGGCAGCGAGTGCTAGGTCAGGTTTTGACAAATAAAATGGTTTTAATGGTGCGTGATGACGGCGTCCTTCAGTTCAGATATTTCTTCTCAGGAAGAACGCTGGTACCCACGAAGCGCTCCAGGCTGCCGGCGCCCAAGATGCCCGCCCCGTTGCTGACGCCCAGCAACACCAGCGCGCTGACGCTCACCAGGCCGATGACGTCCAAGGCGTTCACCGCGCCGCTGACGCCCGCCAAGACCAGCGCGTCCACGAAGCTTGCCGCCCTGTCACTGAGAGCGACATATCTTCCGGCAGTAAGCATGGTAACGAACCCGGCCTAGTCGTCGATGCCTGTACGGACGGTGACGATTTACCGCGCGGCATAGGCTGCCCGGCGCTGGCTTCAGCAAAGATGATCAACTGGTGCACGACGGTGAAGCGGCGACAATGACCACGCTGGTGACGACTATGGTGATGACGAAGAGATGACCAGTCACGGATCAGGATTCCAATTTAACACGCAACCGTCTTCGAGATTTAATCGTGAGTCGTATGGCAAGCAGTACAAGATCTACAGCATCCACAACAAGATAGCAAGGATCGCTACATTTTCCACGGATTTAATTGGAAGACAGCAATTAGCTCTGACGCGCCCGCTCTACTCTTCGCAATGTGTGCAACGACGTTGCTGGCTTTCGTGGAGGGATAAAGTCAGCAATCTCTAATTTGGCTTAAACAATTTTTCTTACAAGTCCTAACTTACAGTGATTACAGTAATTAGTCTGATATTCCAATAGTTTATATTTCTGGAATCACATAAATATGGTATTCCACAGGACCTTGATGTATGTATTTAGCTATCTAAATTTTACGTCGTGGCCACGGCGAGGTTGGGAGATTGGCTCGGTGAATATTATTGGCTGGTCAAAGGGGCTCGAGCTGCCGCGTGGGAAGCGATACCTGCCGAGGACACAGGAAACACACGATTGAATAGGTTGGAAAATCCGGTGTAATTTAGTGTGTACAATTCCATTGGCTTGCTTAACTGCTCATCTTTCCGCTGCCTGTCGCTACTGACGTTCAGGCCGCGCAGTAACATGAACTTCTTTGCCCAATTTCTCCCCACCTTGTCGGTCTCTGTGTTAACGAGCCGAATGCATACCGCACCTGTTTCGAGATAAAAAAAATTGTCGGGGTTCGCCAGCGAGCCCGGCGCCTTTTCAATCCACTCACCGCATGAAATACAATAGCTTGTATATTTTCTCTTCTCGCACGAATTCCGTCAGTGCACTTTAATCCGCTGTATTGGGAACCTATCAGCAGGCTGCACAAAAAAACCAGTAGTATTAGGATGGAAAAAGTAGACGCGAATCCGTAGCTGCCCAGCGGAGGAGTGCGCCACCTCGCCCGAATGGCCGCTGGCCTTGTCCATCCAAAGATGGCGCTCTTCAGAGAAGGATCCGGGTCCCCAGCAGCGGACTCCTTGCAGCCACTCCAGCATCAACTTGCTGCTGATGAACGCTCTTGGCGACAAACGGTAGCAGCGCCTTCATCGTTACCATGGAGACCCTGAACAGGATAACTCGACTTCTCTCTTTTTTGTTAATCAATACTGGACAAAGGAGCTTTGCATCCGAGCACGTACATCGTATTTCCTTCACGACTAAATTAATGAGTTAATAGGTTGTCAGAGGATTAGCATCAGTACGGGTTAACCTTAAGTACGAAAAACATTGCAATACATTACACAATCCTGTGGTACTTGATCTTGCCAGCCTTAGAAAGTCTAGCGTTTTCATCGTTCGTCGAGATCGATTACAAAAGACTCCTCGTCATGTCGAATTACTGAGAGGGGTCCAGCTCTCCGTCGTTGAATAACACCCTTCAGGGTGAGCCACAGACTGCTCAATCTGGGTCATTATTGCCCCGCTGACTTGCTTTTTGCTCTTTAGCTCCCGATAGAAAACGTTATAACGGAAGGTGAAGGCTTGTATACCCCGTGGAGGAACAAAATACCTACAATCCTACCATCAAACCGATAGGTTTTATTGAATAGGGGATGGGGGCTGTCCTCGATCACCGTTGTAGCCATGCCGATGGGAAGCCGCGAGGAGAGCTTCAAGCCCGCGAAGACGCTCGTACTCGCGAAGTAGCGGGGGTACAATCGATCCCGGTGAGCATAGAGCTTGAGGCTACGGCCACCGGGAGCCTTAACGAGCTGGGGACAACCCCCCCCCTCCCCACCCCCATGGCCAACCTGGCGTACTTGTGCGTGCTCTCATCCTCCTGCGCCGATTGCAGCGGTGAACGCTTTTCCATGTTAATTTGGCGATCCACTGCTCGCAAAAGGGAAGGATAGTGGCTAACCGCACGCCAGAAGACCCCCTCCCTCACCGTTATCTAACACGTTGCATACCATTCACTGCACGCACTTCTATCTGTCCGCCACTGTGGCAACGTGCTGGAGGCACCTTCTGTCGTCACTCGTGTTTGTGTTGCGTGTGTGTTTGCTAGAATTGAGATTGAGTAGTGAGCCGGGCAAGGCATGACTATTTTTGGTGCATTACTAAATTAAGTAATACTCCCTGTAGAAAACACCATTTTTGGTATACTACAGACGAAGCACGACTAATTAGCGTTATCGGTTGTGTTCTTTATGATTTCCTGTAAATGTCCGACAACTGCGTCGTACGTTCAGTTACTAAGTGATAAGCCGCACTGCATCATACCTTTTCGCACATAGTTGATCTCATCTGGTCGTACTCCCCATTGGCCTCCTTGACAGCAGCTGCAGCTAGTTCCAAGAAGAGCCTTTTACCGAGATTTTTCAGCATACCAGAGTAGCTCACATCTTTTCTTACTGCATTCTACCATTCTTTGTCTTCGGTCAGGTCAATACTTTCTCGTTCCACATCGCGACCACAGGTTTTAATTATGGCGATGACAAACAATCAGCTGGCTGGCATAAACCGTCTCCTGTCCTCCGCAAATGGAGGGACTCACAGTGATAGCCTTCATTTTGGCTTACTATTCGTTGAATCTTGGGTGCTGAAATTGTTTTGACTGGCACTCCAAAGCTTACTATCGTGATATGGCAACGGGTGGACGAGAACTTGAGTTTCTACCGCGTAGTCTCTGGCTAGAAGCCATACAATATAGCTGCCTGCTCAATTCTTACGAAATAGGGCCACCAACTTCAAATGGATCTAGAAAGGCACCCAATTCCTCAAAACTTGGGGATCCTTAAACTGAAAACAAATAATTGACAATCTAAAAGTGAATGGCGTTAGAGTGCCATAAGAAACGACAAGACGACAGAGTTGTAGCACCCTTAATGCCTCCGGCACCCATAACGACCAAATATATTACCTGACGAGTGCGAAAATTCACAATAGGATGAATGCTTATCATCCATTTCGTGAAACACCGAATGTAGTCCGCATCTTCTGATTCCAAGAATCAGTTAGGTCAGAAAACATTTTACTCTGATTCCGTAACTCTCGCTGTCGAGAGGACGTCTATAACCCGGCCGCTCCAGGTCTACCGCGGTCTCTATTGTTTGCTGGGCGGAACATGCAACACCGACGCTAAAAATACGCGACAGGCGATAGGACGATGAAGAAGCTACCGATGGAGACGCACTGACCGGAGTCAGAAAGCAGAATGATGAATTCGCAGGCTGATATGGAAGCTATTTTGGATGAGTTCAACCTGACGGACGTTGTATTCGTGCTTGAACAGCGCCGCCTCGTCAATACCTTGCGGGTGCGTTGGCTCCGCCCAGTTTTAAAACATTCATCACTATCAAGATCACGCTGCAGAACAAGACCATCAACAACGCGATCGTCCCGTTCTGTACGTGGGTGACCAAGCTCATGAGGGAGTTTATGACATGGGAGCACACGATGCATGCTGCCACCGGGAACGCGGGTAGAATCAACACCAAACCTGGCGTCGTGGAACAGTGGCGGTCGTAGCATCGAGGGTGCTGGAGGCGGTAATGGTGGGGCAGCACCAGCGGCACCGATATCAACAACTGTCGGAACAACGGCGGCAGTGGCCAGTCGGCCCGAAGCGGACGTGTCGTCAGGCTTGCGCAAGACGCAAGTCCCTCCGGTTCCGGCACGAGCAACGAACGAGGCGCGTGCCTTAAGTATCGGGCAACAGATTAACTAGTCCGAGAGTCTCGCTGTGAGCCTGAAGAATCTGCCTAACTAATCTGGTCAATGCGGGGGCATCGCAACGATGCGCGAAGGGCTAGCATGCGACAGTTCGACGTGGTAGTGCGGAGTGCTTTGCCAGAAGACGATGAAGGAATGATGTCGGCCGCCGTCGACGGAATCCCGGTCAAGGCCCTTCTTGGCACGGGTGCTGACACTTCGCTTGTAACGCGAGGTGTCCCCGAGGCTCATGCCCAGTCTGGAAGGAGTGTGGAGATCAGCCATGTCGTCGGGATAAAATTAAACCCAGTTGGTGGGCGAGATGTGGACGTGTCCCGCGTTGCTACGTCAAGGAAGTCATCCTCACTACATCGGCCGGCTCTTTGACGCTCCGAAATCTTGCTTGTTACGTTGAAGGAAAAGCACTTGCTCTGGACCTGACGGCGGGAAGGTCCATCATCATGATCCTCGGTTACTCGGCCGATAGGCTATTGTCTGAGGCCCGAAGTACTAAACAGGAGTGGGGACTAGGAGGCCCCACTTTCTGAAATGAGACAGAACCGTCGCAGCGGCAGGGAATATGCCGGCTGCAGCTTCCGGCGCGGAAGGACATGGCGGCCAGCGATGCGGAAGATGATGGGGGCGACTCGAGACACGGACGGTGTTTCCCGCCGTGTGGCTGACGAACATAACCGAGGTCATGAGGTCATTTCTATTTGAGGAGAATACACGGGTCGTCGCAGAGCTAGGGCTACATTCAACGGGACTGCGAAGCTGCGTTGCATCATGTCCGTGCCGACAAATTTCTGCGTTGAGTTTGAGCATGACCCAACCCGTGCAGGTCGCCCCAATGAAGGCCCGACTAAAGTAAGGGGCGCGTCAATCTGGGCGCAACCTAGACGCTTCCCACCCAATGACCGTGCATTCCTCGACAGGCACACGGCTATTCTGTTCAAATATGAACTTATCTACAAGAACCCCCGCAGTTTTGGGCGTCGGCTCCGATGATCGTGAGGAAGAAAGAACAGGATGTGGACCCCACGGCAGGTCCACGGATAACGATCAATACCTGTGGTGTAAATTAGCGCATAGAGCCTATGCCGTGGCCCATGCCCGTTCTGGACGTCATACTCGGCGAGCTCGAGTGGGCGAAGGGCCGAAGGGGCCGAAGATGTTCTCCATGCTGGACTGATATAGGGACTACTGGTAGTTGCCCCTGCTTTACTCATTTGTCGCACACCGCGGGATTTACACTCCGACTCGGGTGCCCATGGGCGCGACGAATGCAGTGGCGTATTGCCAAGGTGCTGTTGAAGCGATATTTGGCGATCTCCTCGGCGTTTCTATTCTTGCCTGGCTGGGCGATATTGAGCCGCTCTGGAAAACTCTTTTTGGTCAGCACAAAAACGTGCATAAATGGTGTCAGTTTTAGTCGGAACAAACCATTGAGCATTGAAAACATGATCCCAATTTGTGCTGCGCAAAATTATCTGATCTCTCGCTCACTGGCCGAGAAAGCCGAAGAGGATCACCATACTAATCCCGCTTCTGCTAGTCCTGTTAAAAGACCAAGCTCGTGGTCGTCGCAAGGAGGGTTTCCAGAGCAGACGGTCCCGATGCCAGCGCCGCCTTCGTGATTGCCGCGTTGACCGCATCGCCTTTCACGCCCCGAGCACTTCTGCTTTTGCTGTGCTGTTCGGATCAGGCTTAGAATCGGCGCTTATCACACTCACAGGCCTAGATCATAAGACATTCCGATAGGTTCTGAGGGTCTACGAGAAGATATACAACGACTACACGCCGTACAGTAAGAGTGGATATGCTATTAAGCTTCGAAAGGAGGACGAGCGCGTGCGACCGCGCTAACTCGATGCTACTCAGAGCCTAGCGCTTACTTCAGCATGGACAAGAACAAGAGGGCTACATTTGCGTTGTTCATGATTTTTGGTGTTACCAGCAGCGTTGGAACGCTCTTCTTCGATTCGGGCGCAGGAATCCTACTTAGCGTCTTAGACAATGATGCCAATGCTGCTGTGAAACTTCCTCCCAAGCACAAGTAGAACGCTACGAGCAAGCTTTCTTACGAAAGCATTCTGTTTTCAAGGATGTGTGCGCGATGATGGATGGGTTGAAGCTGTATATGCAACAGAGTGGGGACTGTGTGATGCAAAACATGCTTTTTAAAGGATGGAAACAAGACAACTTCGTTGGCAACGTCATGGTGTTTGTTCCCGATGGAACGTTGGCAACGTCATGGTGTTTGTTCCCGATGGAACGATCGTTGCCTGCGGTTTGAACGCTCCGGGGTCAAGGTATGATTCACAAACTGCTGAGAAGGCTACGATCTACTCAAACCTACAGAGTCTATACGACAGAAGCGGGGCCAAGTGCGTGGTTGACTCTGCATTTGCGGCAGGGATTATCCATTTTTGGTGAAGTCAATCAAGACTACCTTGGTGTGTCCGCTACTGCCGCGGATATTATTTATTGCGCCAGGCCACGTCGGCACGCCAGTCTGCTGAATGGGGAATGCGAGCTTTTCAAAGCTCGTTTCCACGTTTGAAAGACCGATTTGTATATGAAGAGAGAGGAGAAAAAGATTGATTTTTGAGCCCGGCGTACTAGCCTTCAATCTTCGCGCTAGGTTTGTTGGAATGAACCAAATCCATTCTGTCTACATACCGGAGCTCAGACGCAGTGAACGGGAACACCATTATCAATAAACTACTTCTCTTCAACTCTTCCTCCGTTGGCTGAGTTCTTCACCTTGCCAGTCACAACCATCCCTAACATTTCGAGGAAGCGCAGGCTCTGCTCACGATACTGAGTCGCTCCTGTCGACGCTCTTTACGCTCGCGTACACGATCTTCCTGTTCGCGTTTGTAGCGGCGCATTTCATCATCCCCGTCTTCTTCGCGGCGACGACGTTCTTCCTCCCGACGCGGATGCTCTTCTTCTCGCAGTAAGCGAGCTTGCTCTCGATCGAACTTGCGTTGCTCCGGCTCGTGCAAATAACTGCCTGTGTGATTGCCAATATATCTCCATCCCCTTTACTAGTTGCACGGATACGTGGAGCAACCAGCGGGCGGGGAGCTAACGGCTGGACTTTATCTTCAACGGTCGCTTCTTCATCGCTATTAAAGAGAGTTGAAGTCTCCTCCGGGATGTCATCACCTTGTGCTTCATCAGCACGATCGGTGATTTCTTCCGCTATTCGAATTGCTCGCTCGACGTTTGGCGGGATATGAGGATTGTCGGTACCCTATTGGTTTGTACATCCGCGAGAACCTTTGTTGCGGAGGCTCTCGATAGTACGCTCGACCCCAGGACAAACCTCATTGTGAAGGTGGGCGACTGTCTCCCACTCGTTGCGAGCGATAGGCTTCAACTTTACGAGCAAATATAGCATCACTTTAAGCTCATGAGCCGTGAGTCCGGTGGCTCTAGTTGCATAGGATGGAGCCTGTTTCCACTTCTTCGTTGGTACACTCTTGGCACTGCCCCTTCAGTGTTCGGCAAAGCAGCCGTGCCCGAACCCGTAGCCTGGAAGGCGGTCGCGATACCGACCTCATCGTACATCAGGTCGATGCCTTCTATGTCTCCGTCCTGCAAAGTGCTGAAGTCCTCCATCACCTGGACGCGGCGAGCTGGAGCGCTTCAGTTCGAGCGAGGAGACAGCCGCCCAGCCGCTAGATATCATGCGACCTGCACCGTCAACTGCTGCTGATGGATGGGTCTCCAGGTCTTTTGCTTCATCTCTTTGGTCGAGCTCGCTGGGATCTGCCACCTCCTCCTCGCACCTGGTTCGGTTGCGAGACGGACGAACGACGTGCGTGCCGCGTGTCGTTGTCGGAGGCTTACGCAGTGGCGGCATGAGCTTCTAAGTTGGAGCCGCGTAGTTGCTCGACTGCCAGACCTGGAAACTCTTGCTGTGAAGCGCCTGCCGTTAATTTGGTCTGTCTGTTGCGCAGGGAGCGGGACCTCGCAAAGCGAGACCTCTAGCGTCTACTTTTGCAGCTGCCACGGGATTGTCTATGTCAGCAAAGTCCGACCAAAAGAGCAAAATAGGTTTTCCGGAGCAGCCCATTCTAGGGTTCGCCGAAGATGATTATGCGATGTTGGACGCGTTAGACGCGGTGCTGAGACGTTGCGAGCAATTGGGACTTAAGCTCCATGCATAGAAGTATCAGTTCTTCCCCAGAGAGGTTAAGTGATGCGAAAGGATGAGCTCGGATGACGTGATGCACGCCTGGAGAGCATCCATGCTGTGGTTGACATGCAGCTGCCAACGACAGAAGGGGAACCACAGCAGTTCCTGTGTGCGGTGAACTGGATGGGACAGAGCATTCCGGAATTCACCCGCGTCATGGTCAAGCTATATGATGCGCTGAAACGTGCCGCGCATCACGCGGGCTCAAGAAAAAGTTAAGCTGTCAAGAGTCCGGCCTGGAGATATAAGCTGGGGCGAGGCCGCGCTTAGCAGTTTGGAGGCGTTTCGTGTTTCTTTTGCTTCTGGATGATGCCACTGGTGCACATGAAGGCGACGTCTGAGCACTCGGGGCGCGATTCTCAGCCAACTCTAACCCGCCGATGTGGAGCTCCCGCTGGTAGAGCAGAATCACCGTTGGCGTTCCAGAGCGGGCGTTTCGTTGGCGCAGCTAACTGCTGCCGGGGGTTAACTATAGAAAAGGAAGCGTTGACGAGTGTGGAGGCGACGCACCGGCTGGATATTGTGACCAAAAGGATTTTCGGCTGTACACAGACCATCGCCACTAGGCCAACCCTTATGCGACAGACGGGGCTATGATCCGCTACCGGGCGGATAAGCTCCAGCCCTAGGCGGCGTCTTTAACGGCCTTTAAGAACGTTATCGAGCACGTACCCGGCGAGGTCAACACGTGGGGTGACCTGCTAAGCCGCTGAGGGGGCTGGAAGTGAAGACTTAGACGGCGCTATTTGGGATATGAGGCGAAGTTGATGCTAGTTGGGATGTGATGGCGTGGATCCCTCGAGTGCTGCCGAGTGTCAGCAGCGTCTTTACGTAGTAGCCAACGCCAGGGTGAGTGGCCATCGCGGCGCTGAAACGCCTATCAAACCGCTGAACGCTACAATATTACTGGAAAACGCTGGAAGCCGGCGTATCTACGTTTGTGAACGAGTGCCTACATTGTATGACAACTTCTGGATGTCGTATTCCTCGCCCGCATTGCAAGACACTGAGGGCCACGAAGCCAAACGAGCTACTACAATTTGACTTCCGTACTATGGTCGAGGGCGTAGCAGACGCAAGTACCGGATAGTACGCATTTCATGCAACCTTAGTAAGAATTAGAATGTTAGTGACGTAAAAAAAAGTCAACATTGAAAAAAAAAGTGATGAACATGGTTCCCAGAATGACTGGACTGGTGACAGAACTCATATCACAAAAAACTGCCCTTCACAACTACACCCACCGCCAATACCACGGTCTCCGAAGGCGTGTCCAGCTCCCTTGCCAAGGCCAGCATCTGCCACCGCGCATGGAAAAAACGGCTCGATGAGATTGCAGCGGTTGCTTCGGAAAGCACAGTACTGAAGCAAGGATGCCTGACCCCCTAGATCCGGTTTCCTGACCTCGAGGAGCGGTAAGACGTTATTTATATTTTGTATGTCATTGTTAATTGGGTCGAAGACATGCGGTGAAACAAGGTGCGCGTTGTTACGATACGGTGTCTGCTCATGATGAGCATCAAGCTCGAACCTGAGTTTCTCGAGGGACACTCCGAGGCGGCCACCATCTAATACCTCCGTTGCTTTCGCATGCGAAGCATCGCCTATCGATTCGCATGATCGTTCACAAGGGAGAGATGAGATTTCCACGTACTATTTGATTAATTCTTATCTTCATGTTTTACACTTGTTTATTGAATCCTTAACAATTGCTGGTTTAATTGTGTATTCGTACTATTACTGTAGCTCGATTCGCAAGACCACTCACAAGGGACGTTTGAAGAGATGGGAATTCCTGGTACTATTCTTTTTTATATTATTTTTATATGTTTACAGCTGCTTATTGAATGCTTAGTAATTGCGGGTTTAATTGTGTATTTGTACTATTATTGTAGATCGTAGCGGATGCGTTTGGACACTATATGCGGTACAAGCTGGAGACCAGCTCCGGATTACAGGGATACGAGCATCTTTTCAACATGGACCAGACTTCGATTTATGTCGACATGAACCACAAAAACACAATCACGTTTCAAAGTGAGCGACACGTTGATTGCGTAGGCGGGGGTGATCCAGGGGGGGAGCGAAGTGGATGGGGGAGACTTCCTACATTCTTGCACCCGTCACCCCACCTACAGCGTGCAGTGCGTAGATGTCTGTATGTCCCTTCCATGAGCCATGCTGCCTGCGTCTCTGTGCTATGGCAGTGACGTAATGGCATTGTTAGATCCTCCAAGGATCCTCGCATTTTTTCGCTATTAAATACGATAGGATAGAGTCTATCAGCGATATGAAATTGGAGGGTTACTTAAGTCGCATTGCTCCTAACCTACCGCAGGGTCTGTACGTAGGCCCTATCAAGGACGTATCATATCGCTATGAAATTTGGAGCACCTGTTAGTGCCGACGACAAGTGGACTGACAATGTTATAGCTTAGAAACAGTTGTAGATCGATGTAAGCGACGATGTCAAGTTTCGACCCGAAATCGGCTTAAGTATTTATCGTTTATGCATTTTTCAGCGCCAACTGGTTGCCAAGCGTGGGAGTGGCAGGTACTGCTCAAGAGCCAAAAAATCAGAAGGAGGCGCGAGGATAAGGCATGAAAAGGCGAGCCGAATCGCCGCCAAGCTGGATCAAGTGACCAGTGTTGAATAAGGTGCTCGACTCTTTCCCTATGCTTTGTTAGTGTGGGATGCGCTTCTCCCTCCGGCAAAGCTTAGCGTGTCAAATCTTGCCAGAGACATCGTTTTCAACGAGCCATTGCGCTCTATCACTAGCCTACATGAAGTAGGAACCGGGATAAATCGTCTTATATTGAGCAGAGCTATATAATGATGTGCAATAATGCATGCTTTTATAAATACCGGATTTGGTAGTCTTTTAAAGTACCGTAACAATCTGCCAACAATAACGGGTTGTTAGGGTATTGCGGGTTAATCCTTCAATCTTGAATGCAGCTCAATTTCCAACACGCTCTTTCTCCAATTTAATACTGGGTTTCGGTATTCCCCTTGCTCTGAAACAAATCATGACTCCAATTCATTCACCACCGAATTGTTGCACCTCTATCCCAGCAATGCCAAAACCGTTTTCTTTGACAACGGGCGGCGTTAATTTAGCGCGGATTTCGTGTTTCTCTTTGCCTCCAATGGGTTACGTGCAAACGTGATGTGCTGCCGCTCTGGTCCCGCATGCGACCCCTGCACATGCTGTCTCAATGATAGCACCTACGCTAGTGCCGTACTGTAATGTGCAGTTGCTGTCGTCGTCTTCAATTCTTGTTTTCGGGGATTGTTTTGAGGCCTTTAAGTGGCGTTCGGCCTGAAGTGCGTCCACAACGGATATGCTCTTTCAGACAGCAAATTCGACTGTCACGCTGCCTGGAACTTGCACTAAAACTACGGTTTCCGAAACAGCGTTGAATTACCTTGAGTTGAAGTACCTTCCGGGCAATCTTCAATCGCCGATCGCTTTGCGAGCCCAATTGGTGGGACTTTCGCAGAGGCAGCCAGGTGCATCTAGGCGGATCACTCCACTCTCCAGACAGAGCGCAGCTACAAACATAAATGTACTACTCATTCGTCACGCGGCGAGACGTTCGTTGGTGACGTGAGAGAAAGGGGGCGGGGTGGGTGGCGATGTCGCTTGGTCCGGCGATTGGAGGGCACGCGCCATGTCAGGCGAGCGTAATCGTCAGGTTGCGCTTAAAAAAGCGTCGAAAAGCGTCGGGACGTCTTCCTTGATAGTCTCCGGGACTCCCACGACGCCTCAATCTCATCGAGGCCACCCCATTTAACCTCGTTTTCTCAGCGATGCTTCGCTGGGCTCAGGCGGCTCTATCGGAGAGCTTCGACTAGATGCCCGCCTCCCCCATAGATGGCCAGTTCTTGCAACTCCTAGACCCGTCTACGTGCAGCATCCCGATAGATCTGCAACCGGAAAGGGTGGCGGATAGAGGTGGCGAATGGCGCGACAATGTCCTGGATCTCGAACGTATAGTCATTGAGAGCGAACGATACGCTTGAGTCCTCGTCAGCTCAGCGCGAGCTTGTGGCCGCTGCGGCCTGTTGCCGTTGCAACCAGCACGAAATCACCCTCGCTGAACTTGGGTAAGGGATACCCTGTCGCTGTGTGTGGCGCTCCCTTGCGGCGCGTCGTCATCTCAAGTTGCATAGCATCGAGCGCCGGTCTAGCATCGATTAAGGGGTGTTGTACTGAGTTGCCAATCCACTCAATAGATGTGGCCAACAGTTCGCATGGATGCAGGATACTGCGAAGCTGCGTACCACCGAGTAGAACCGTAACGAAATGATGGGTGGCTGTCCTCTGAGCCGGTCGACCAGCATCGCGTTCAGAGCCGTCTGCACAGCGGGCCAAATATCTGTGGAGTCTCCAAAATGGAGCCGACGTTCGCTCAACAAAGCGTTCACACTCTTCAAAATCTCTCCATTGACGACTTCGCCCGTGCCTTAGCCACGACGTATAGACTGTCGTAAAGTGGTGATGCCCACCACGTGCGCGTATCCGCTTCTTGACGACGTTTTGTTCTTGTAGTGAGTCCCATCATCCGAAACCCACAGGAGGACGACCCGAACCGTTTGAACCTGTCCAGGAGACTGCGGTATGTCTGGTCTGCGCCAGCGCTCGTGCATGCAATCAGTTCGAAGTACCCGCTCATCCTGTCCTTGAGGACGAGGATGTACCGGACAATACGCGTATTCGTGCATCAATAAGTGTAAAAACCTAAAAGCCAACAGATAACGTGAAGTGCCCTACCGACCAATACCCATCCTACAAAATGTGCACCGAAACCAACAATTATTTTGCTAGTTGAGGTGTTCGGGGCCTCGAAACTGCGAAAAGGCCATCGCGAGCTCGGAGCCCAATGGGAACTATGCCAGCCTTTATAAACCTCTCCGAAAAGTATCTTCTGAGGTCGAGTCTATGTTCATATTAGTCTATATCAGACTGATTCATGTGCTTGAGCATTGAACCGATTCGAAATTAGTCTGAGCTCAAAATTAGTCTGCACGATGTTGTGCTCATTTGGGTGAAGTGGTTTAGGTTTTGCCCGATCAATCCCATGATCTGAGTTCGAATCCCCGCGTGTGACGATTATTTGGCACATGACTGAGGCGCAAGGCGCCAGAGATATGCTTTTCTTTCTGTCTTCGATTTGGGGTGGATGAGTGTCGGTACCAAATGAGCACGAGGTTTTACCCTTTTATTTCATCCTTCACATTTCAGCTACCCATTTGTTTTTGTTTGCCCAACTTCAACTTCCCATTATCATTCTATCGCATTTAGTTTACTCGGTTTTTCCTGATTTCATACAACTTTCCTTCGTAACCAAAATTAAGAATTGTATCCAGATCATCCAGAAATAGACTCTCCTTTTGGTATAACCGAGGAGCAAGCGTTACCAGTCAGGACATGGTAGAGACTCGGGAGCCAGTCACGAAGGAAAAGTCTCAGCAAATACGACAGACAATAATGCACAGCGACGTCGCCAGCTCTTCGCTTCGCGGAGGCTGTAGAGAGACGGTGGGTAGAGTCCACCTGTGCCCGAATTACAGCGCTTCGATGCATCATTTCTGCGGAACGCCAGTCGAGAAAGGCCGGTCTCAAATTCGACGCTACCCTGCTTCGTCAAGTTGGCTCAAACTATTTCGAACGCCAACCGCAGTCTATGATAGAACATCAGTGGATGCTGATGGTTCACTTCTAATGTCGAAGATTACTGCGAGATAGGTGCAAGTGTTCATGGTGAAGCACGAGATTGTGTTACGCGCAAACGGGGAAGCGCCAAGTCAGCCAGGAAAAGCACGCCCAGATTGAGAAGGAAGTAGCCTCTCGTTTGGGCCAGCTTATATGTGACTTTGAGAGCGGGAAGTTGGATGAGAATGCAGTCGTGAACATCGACGAAACGCACTTCGTCATCAATTGTGATAACAACAAGACCCTTGGATTTGTAGGAGAGAAGCAAGTCAAGTACGCCGATGTCGTATCGGGTGGAGAGGGGATGACAATGGTTGTCAGTGTATCCGGTGGTGCCAGCAGCCATATACCCCCCCCCCCCGATGATGATGATTTTTACCAAAGCAAACCGAAGCTACCCGATTCGAGGCGTTTCTGACGATATTACCGGTGTTTGCTATCGTACGGGACCGAAGGGGAGGATGGACCAGCGTCTGTTTCGTGAATACCTTACCGAGAGACGAGTAGTGTCTGCGGATCCCGAACGGCCACCAGACGACTATCTTCTTGGACAACTGCTCAGGCCATCTAGATGGTACGAGTGCCAAGATGAACGTCGGAACGCTCGCCTGCATTATTTGCCCGCCAAAGCCACCGACTTATGTCAGCGTGCAGACTCGTTCGTAATGCGAAATCAAGGATTTGTGGTCGCGGATGTGGAACGAGAAAAAGATCGAGCTCATCGAAGATAAAGAGTGGCAAAACAAAGCACGAAAGGATGGAAGCTATTCGGGAAATAAAGAATCCCGGGAAGTTTTGTTTTCAAGCTGGCAGTAGCTGCGGTCAAAGAGGTGAACCAACAGCGCGACAAGAATGGAATCAACTACGCACGCAAAGGGATGATGCGCTGCGGTTTACCGCTTGGTGTTGACGCGACCTGGTCTACAACCAGTTATTTCCATACTTACAGGAGATCGTGAAGAAGTATCCACTCGAATTTGGAGGCAATACAGAGGATGATGCAGAAGCACCAGCATCCGATGAGGATACACGCGTGTGGTGATGGTAGCCTGGAAGAGGAGGCTCATCACGGGTGTGACGGCACTGTGAAAATGAACAAAATGTGTGACGAAGCGCTGGTTTAGACCAGCTTTACATATTGCATATAATACACTGCAACTCCATTGAAAGGTCAGACTAATTTAGGAGTTCAAAATTAGTCTATGTTCAGAATTAGTCTGCATGTCTTGGTACCAGACTAAATTGTGTGAGTTCACTGGAAACCTGCTCACATGAATTAGTCTGACTTAGACTAAATTGCTGTAAGCACTGTAGCTGTCATTGGGTTCAAATTTTTCTCAGCCAATGACAATCGTGGTCGTCATTTGTAGAGGTCCATACGGACCGGTACGAAACATCAAAAGTCGTGTGGCAAAAGAGCCCCAAATTATATATTTCGATTAATCATTTGAATACAAATGTGTTCGCGAACGAAACTGATTACTTAAGTTCGTTCGCGAACACTGGCTATGTCGCGAGTCGTCCAGAAAATGGACGGACACGTCGTATGGAGCGGATGAGTACTAGCGAAACAGACACACCAAGACACTGGAGCCAATACAAGCAAATGTAAAGACTATCGACTTATGTAAGATCAGGTAAATTCACGACTGAGCCCTTAGGACCAGCGGCGGCACTCCCTCGCCGACGGCCTCTTACTTTCTTCAGCCGCTCGGCAGCTCACGTCAACATTTACCCGCACGTCAGACATCACACCTCATCTCTTCCATCCTTGTCCTCGTTTCGAGCCAAAGGCTCGCTTCATTCACGCAGCGTTCTCCGTCTTGTCATCAAGCATCAAGGCAGGTCTTAGACTCAGGCGGCTCCTCCTCCCAATGTGCACCTCCTTGCGGTACCGTCCTCGTGCAGTAGACCACCTCCTAACCCGGGCAGGCCCTCAGGGACGGCCGTAGACCCGTCAACCAACCTGATACAGGTCGGCCCGATCGGGACGCGAATAGTAGCCGGGCTCATCCTCCACGACTAGCCGGTCCCGCAACCCATCTCCAGTCAACGGACGCCCTTCGCCGCGCCCGAGGCGGTTGCCACCGTCCAGAGTAGGAGTACTTGGGACATCTAAAAGTATCCAGACTTCAATCGTGCTCTACCGCCAACTTCGCAACTTTGCACGACCATTTCTCTAGCGCCATGATCAGACCGCACGAACGTTTCTTGATTCCAGATGCAGCTGAAATACGCAGAGTACAGGACAAAGCAATTTTGCAATTGAAACAACTGAAGCTACTACCTTTGCTTCTTTTCCACGTGTTAAGTTGACCTTCAGCGCTTACTATCCGCCAACGCTGCCACAATCAGCCCAATGCGATAACACCAACGTCAACTGTGGATCTCTCGAGCTCAAGTTCGAAAATTCATTGAAACTATATCCACTTTCGTGGTGCTGAATTGAGGCGTTCAAGACGTGCTCTCTGGCTCAATAACGAAGCCTGATCCGTGATTATGTGGCGTTTGTAGCAGCACTTCCGTTAGTGTAGTGGTATGATCTGCATTAAGCGTATACTCAGCTCAGTTATTATGATGTCCCAGTTTGTATGCTATAAATCTCTGGATTGCAATTTTCACATTTGTGAAAGCATATCACTGGGAGGGTCTCTAGGACAGGGCATTCTTATGCGTACTTTATCGACGCCGATTATTTCGCTCTAAGAACGAAGTGTGTGGTTCTTGCTTTATGTTCCAGTATTATTTCACTTCGTTCGGATATTAGCACATTTCGGACGTGAGTTATAAACTATAACTTACGGAAAAAGTAACTCCGTGTGCTGACCTAGTTGATCCGATGCTCAAATCTTCTAGATTCCTTCAGTATGTTGGACTTTTGGGATCCCAGATTTGAAACGTGCACCGCAACTCAAGTGACTTGCACCAGTAAAAGGCGTACCCTAGCGTCTGCGGAAATGTAGTAGGTCCGAGCGAAACTCTCCTAGGGAAGCCGGCGCTTCCTGGTAAGCCCAAAATGTATTGAGCTTAACTTGGTAGAATCTGTAATCCTCACTGCTCGGCTCTGCCAATCGGTCGGGCAATGGTTTCCTAACTGCTATCTCCTATTGCCAGCTCGGCATCGCAGAACGATGTCCCAGTGAGTGGGAAAGGTCTTCTCGTTTCCTAACCCCCCACTATACTGCCCTCCCAAGCCTTGACCAATCGCTCGATGGCCGCCGTAGCTTGTCCCAATGCTTGGCCACTGTAGCGGTCACTTCCGGCGTGGCTTGGACTTCGCTGCTGCTGTCACATGCTGCAGGAATCGTTTGTCACTAGTGGACGCAGTGAACTGCGTCAATAGCACCGGAATGTCCTTGCGTAGTTGCTGGGTCGATTCCCATGCGTCTTCGATCGACTCGAGACCTCTCCAGCTAACCAAAACTTCATAGTCTCTTTTGTCGCAGTTCGATCTGTACTTGTTCAGCGTAGACACCGACAACAGCATGCCTAGAGCGCTAAGATGCTCTCGAAGTTCCTCCGTAGTTGCCAAGGAGATGGCTGCGTAAAACTTCAACCGCGACGGGTGGACATCTTTCTCCCCCCCAGTCAACAAACGAGTGCTTGTCGGCGCGTACCACCATGTACGGCCCTACCTAAATGACCAGCAACTTGTCGTAGTGCTTTTGGTCGACCTGCGATCGCAAAACATAGTCGCCGACGTCAAAGTTGGGGCGACGTGCGTACTTTTGCATTCGTTTGTTACGTAGAGTCTGTTACTCATGGGCCACCGTCATGGGCTGGTGCATGTCCTGGATATTAGTCCTCAATTCCTCCAATCACGTCGTGGTGACCTCTGTACCGCAGGGGTACCTCGACAATACGCTGCTGCTTGGCGTCAATGCAAAACGACAGCGGCATCGAAGGAGTTAGCCCACAGAACAGCTCTATCGGCGCTCGATTGCTAAGTGACGGAGTGGGCGTGTGGTTCAAACTTGCTTGCAGTACCGGGACGAAATAGGTCCAATCGTGGGTGTCAACCTTGTACTCTAGGCACAGCGCACGAAGAAGTTGCATAATGTCGCGGTTTGCACGCTCAACACTTCCATTGATCCACAGGCTGTAAGGCACCGTGAAACTGTGACTAGCCTTCAGCCGCCGATACACCTCAGCATCCACTACACTCGTAAATGTGAACCCTGGTTACTGATCCAGACGGGGGGAACACCAAACCGGCTGTTCCATGCCAGAATTATCTTGACAGCAACCGAGCTTGTCGGGTCGGCACACGGTGTCAGCTCGGTAAAATGTGTCGCCTCATCTTTCAGTATGTAGCGATCACCCGCAAAGGTATCACCAAAGTTGAGAAAATCGAAATGTAGGGCGCCGTTACGAGTGTTGTTTCTGTATGTGTCTCTCCATGGGCGTGGAATTATCTTCCCGCCTTTGACGTGTTTGCATATTAAACAGCTCGCAAGGAATACACCCACGTGCACACGCAGTCGATTGATGTGGGAATGACGTGTTAAAGACGTGAGCATTGCATCACGGCCGAGGTGTCCCTGCGAACCGCAGTGCGCCACCATCATCATGCGCTGGATGAGTGCGTCGGTCTTAGCTGGGATCCACAGTTTGTCGCCAACGTAACCCGTCGCTTCATCTCTGGTCTGCATGCCTCGCTTGCTCTGCGCAAATGGCAGTCCACGTCGGCCATTGGAAATCAGGGTCGTCTAACGTCTCAGTGCATGCAGGTGCGTGGTGAGTGCGATCGGTTGCTGCTCCACGGTTGTCTGCTGCTTGCTCTTGCCTCGACGTGTTCGTTTGCGCCGTCGGTGATTGTCAGCATGACTCTCATCCCTCCTGCGTTTGCAAAGCTGAATCACAAATTCAAACGCACCGCTGAATCGTGGCTTTCGGCCCACCTGGAAATCATGTCGGCCCAAACGTTCGACTCTCCGTCGATGTGTCCAATTTCGTAGTGATACTCCATCAGCTTTGTTGCCCACCTCACCAGCCTACCACGTATGTGTTTTTTCACTTCTTTGCCCTGTGCAAATACGTAGATAAGGTTGCGATGATCGCAGTAGAGCTTGAAACCATCCGGGCGGGGCAACAAGTAGCTCAATTTAATCACAGGCACACACAATAGGATACGCTTCCTTTTCAATGATGCTCCAGTTGCACTGGGAATCACTGAACGTGTCGCTAAGACAGATGTGCATTCCATGTGATTGCTCCGACACCTCTTTGTTAGGGTGCCAGTGCTCCACTTGTGTCACCAGGAGCTCCAGCCAATCTCCGACGCGTCCGACATCACGCACATCGTCGCTCCATCCTTCGGATGAGCCAGCGTCACACTTCGTGTCAACAGGTGTTTGACCTCATCAAACGCTTTGCGTTACAGAGCCGTTAATTCCACTGCAACTCCAGCAGCTACCCGTTTGGTACGCTTTGACGCACTCTCTAGCACGTCATCCAGATGGTCTTGCAGGGGGCGCGCAACCCGCGCATAGTCGATCAGCGATTCCCGCTTCCATTCGTGACGCAATGAATTGTTGCAGTTTTCCTGCTGTCTGTGGGTACGGCATGGCGTGCAATGCTTTGATTCTCTCAGGGTCGTGGTGTACGCCTTCGCCACTAATCAAATTTGCCACACCACCGCACATCACGCTCAAAGAGGCTCGACTTCTTCGCACTCAACTTGAACCCGAAAAAATCGAGCTACTCGAACAATCTCTCCAGCTTCGAGAGGTAGGTTCTCGCATCACGAGCGAACAGGAGTAAATCGTCGATCCAGACAAGCAAATGCTTGTGCAGCAGCTCCTCCAGACACTTCTGGATCGTGGACTGGAAAACAAAGCAGCGTCAGTGCACCCTTGAGGCAGACGATGTGGCGTGTACATTTTGCGATGCGTCATGTACAATAGCCACTCCTGACACTCTTCGGCTAGGCAAGTTGCCAGTAGCCCTTGATGAAATCAAACAAACCAAAGAAGCAAGCTCCTTCACGCATTCGAGGTCGACCTGAAGATTTGGCATCACACCAACGATTGCTTCCATGTCTCCATTCACTGGTTTGTAGTCTGCGGCCTGGCGGAACTCACCACCGGTATTGCGCACCGGAAGGGCGGGCAAGCCCTTCGACTCTCAGTATTTTCGTAGACCCAGCCTAGTCGCACTAGTTCGCCATTGAAATTGTCCAAGAACTTCCGAACCTCAGGCGGGTACTTCCTAGGCTTGCAGCGATAGGGCTTTGCACCTGGCTTGAGACATATCTTCATCGGCGGTACTCGAGCTGGAAGATCATCACCCAGTCGGAGTCTCCAAATCATACCGAGTCGCGATCGTGCGCAGTCAAGGCACAGATTCCTTTGGGAAGCCTTTCAGCACCCCTCTCTCAATCATCTTCTCCACTGCTGCCAACACATTGGCATCTAATTCAGCACTGGAGCCAACCTGCGGCTCATTGGCATCATCAATTTCATCATCTCGTTCATCTCGCATTGCGTTAGCCACTAGCAGGTCTAACTGCCTCGACACGTCAATCCCCAACATGTTCAACACATCGTTGCCCAGCATGAATTCCGTGGGGTCCCCAGGAATGACAAGGCACTCGACTGGCCTAGCGATCCGGACACTGCCCGCAGCAGTCGTCAATTTGAGATGCACGTTCACAATCATTTTCACTTCAATCGGCTTGCCATCGGAACCTTTGCAAGCGAGGGGTTCTCGAGCCTCACTGCTTTATCTGCCTCAGGATACGCCTTCACAAACCGTTCATAGACCGCCATACTCATTCCAGACTGTCTGCACCGCTATCGGCACAAAAAGCCACTGTAAAAGCATCTTCCAACACCACCGAGCGCGCGGATGTACTCCTTAGGACTTTGAAAGTTAGCGGTGCCTCCCCGCGGAATGCTCTCCGCCTTTCTTGCTCTGCTTGCAGGTGGCAAGTCGGTCACGGTCTTCCTTGATCGCGGTTGGGCATCCACTAAGGTAATGGGCCCCTCCACAGTGGAAGCAACCAGTCTTCGGCGCTCCTTTTTGCCCGGATTGATCTTTCTTGTCACCCGAACGATCCGATGTTGGCTGGACAACTTTCCTCTGGGCTTTGTCGGCTTTCTGCTGCTGACCAGTGTTTTGACGCTTGTTCTTATGAAAAGGATGAGGCTGCTCTCATGGCTTCTGCTTGCGACTAAGGTTGCGTTCCCTGAGCACGGTGATCAATGGCATCCTCAAGCGCTTGCTGACAAACAAGCATGTACAACTTCATCACATTGCTCTGCGCTTCCGGGAAACGCTAGTCAATTTATTCTTGACTTTTTCTTTCAAGTGGCAGGCAACGGGTTCACGAGCAATTTGTACTTCTTCTCAGATCCTTTTTCCTCCTCGAAGAAGCTTGTAAAGCCGTATTTCTTGATCAACGTGTTGCAGGACATGAAGTAGCTGGTCACACGCGACGTGATGTCCATGGTGTCCATATCGATGCGCAACTCCTTCTGGAACAACTCGTTAACGGGAGGTAGCACTTCGTTTTGGTTGCAGTCGGTGATAGCATGGATCTGCTCTAGCAGGAATTCGTCGGTCAACTCGTCCTCCGTGACTCCCAGCACACGTCGCACAGTGTCTTCAGCAAGTATTTATCGAACGAGTTCTTGGCACTCATCATGACTGCTCCGATGTATTCTTTCCCGTCTTTGCATCGCTCCTTCATTGTTTCTTCGTACTCTTATGGAACTTCAATCACTCCACCAACTCGTCACGAGCTATCGATGACACCTTCAGTGGCATCACGAAAGCGAAGATCGGCTGCGGGATCCGCATCGTGCTGGCTGCACTCGCTGAGTGCCTTGACTCCGCGTCAGTGCGTTCGCCGGCAGCGTGGCCGCGGGTACTCTCGTCGTCGCTCAACGTGAACACCATCTTGATCTTCTTGGTCTTTTCCGTGTCCTTCAGTCGAAGTCGCGAGACCTCGCAACTAAGCAATTCTTTGTAGTAGGTCTGAGCGAAACTCTCCTAGGGACGCCGGCGCTTCCTAGTAAGCCCAAAATGTATTGAGCTTAACTTGGTAGAATCTGTAATCCTCACTGCTCGGCTCTGCCAGTCGGCCGGGCAGTGGTTTCCTAACTGCTATCTCCTATTGCCAGCTCGGCATCGCAGAAAGATGTCCCAGTGAGTGGGAAAGGTCTTGTCGTTTCCTAACCCCCCACTACAGGAAGGCTTCATCGATCCATTCAAGCGGCAATTGATCGGCGGGCAATGTTCCACGCAAAACGCCAACAGACACGCGGCAGCTCCCTATGCAAATCCCACGCTTCCTGATTTTTGCATGCGGCAGGTTGAAGCTGACGAAACCTAAGGGTCCCCGCCGGGTCAGTCATAACAACTCTCGGCGCTTCTAACAATAAGAAGGTCCTCCGAGGGCACCCTTTAACGCGTCTTGCTGACAGTAGGTATCACCAGTTGCGTAGACAGGATCTTTTTCGGTTTCACCACTGACCCGATAGTAGTTTTACTACAAACCGCTGAATACGACGCTCCATACGTTATACTATGATTCAAGTAATCTGAACACGACGCTCCATAAATTTTACTATGAAGCAGAAAGTCCCCCTCCGAAACCTGATAGATATTTACAAACATTTTTTTGTCCCAGTTAAGCGGCATTCTCTGTTGTGCAGGTTCGCGCTCAAAGCGATCTAACCAGTCGCTAGGCGAAGGCTTCATTCTACACATTTCTACCGCCTTCAATCGCTATGAACGTCCTACAGTCCGCTCCGTTCAATTCACGAGGTTCTAGAACCCAGAAGCCAACAAACCCCAAGAGCCGGATGCAGTTCTTGCTGTGCGACGATACGGACGACAATCCTGAGCAACCGAACGCTCTACCCGAAGAACCCGCCAAGAGACCAGCAATGAAGCTCAAACTCGGCAAGAGACGGCTTCCTGCTGCTGAATGGAGACCGGTCACGACGATCTCGGTGATCCCGGACAAGGATCGGAAACGATCGTATCGTCTCACTACCAAGCAGCGTCTTCGTCGGGAAGAGAACGAAGCTCTCGCGTCTCGTACGTACAATTTGATGCTAGACATTAACAATTTAAAGCAAGAAGTGCGATATCTAGAGGAATGCCGCGCTTTACGCTTCATGCACCTGGCTGTGACTCGCCAGCATAGTCAGGGCGAGGCGGTAAGCATGGTGACTCGCCTCTTCCGACTGTTTTGCGGTGAAACTTGCGGGACGAATGAGATGGAGCCAGACGATCGCAATATCTTCTTGTCTCGGGTGCATAGCCGTCTAACGGACCGAGCTGCGGGAGGTCGTGATGGCGTGCCGCACTTTATGTTGCTCTGGAGGAACTTTAAAGTGCTGTTCACGCATCGTTCGTACACGGTGAAGTCCATTCGACTGGTGAGTCATGTGGGCCCACAGGAAGACACCGAGGATCCTGGCGACACGATTTGTACCGACGTGTTGGATGAGGCGATGCAGCGATGTGGACCCACTGGCGGCTGCGTCGTCGAGTCCTTGGGCGAGTTCACGGGACGTCTAAAGCGTGACACAATCGCCGCAATTTCCCCAAACTTGCTCCAGAACGAAGCGTTAATGGTGCGACTTATTGGCCAGAAGCTCTCGTGCCCGTTGCGCATCCTGGCGTACTTTAATGCAGAAGGGCAATTGGTCGACCATGTCGCCGAGTTCAACGTGATCGGAGCTTTGAATGCAGTGATCGAGATCGCTGGACATCGGTAGACGTTGCGTCTAAGTGGGGATTCTTTCTTAAGATATAGTATATTCTACTTGAAAGACGTCTCACGTTACCACCAATACGACAGCCCATTCACTTGACGCTCGACACTGACACCTCCATCTGACTCGTCTTCCACAGTTAATAAATTGCTAATAGAAGCTCATGACGTCCATCATCCATTGAAAAGTCTTCAGTATTATACGTTCATACCAGCAAGCCACGCCGAAGCAATGCGAGAAGAGCCCATTCTCCTGGCTGTAGTGCGACGGCGGAGCATGCAGCCTCTTCCTCTTCCAAGGACATCAACATATCAGCCTCCGTTTATACCGGCAGAGTCCCCAATTCGTCGGCATAGAAGTGTTCGCCATCTCGACTGTGCAGCACAATCATGGGCTGGCGCGGCGCGTCATACAATCCCCAAGTCTATTTTGGCGAAGCCCAGTTCGTCGTGCACGTCAGTTCAGAATTGCGCACGTCCAGCACAAGCTCGAAGACGGGGAGCAATGGAGTCGCTGCTGGAGCTCGAGCTCTCGCCCGTACAGAAGACGATGGCTAAGCCCAAGGCGCCGGACTCCAATTCGCTTAACGCGTCGATGCCGTTGGGCTCCAAGAGCCGCCGCCTCCCCGCCGACGTGCGCCGGGCGAGACACCGCGACCGCATGCAGCGCCAGCGTCTGGCGGAAAAGAAGAGCACAGAGGTGAAGCGCGTGGAGGTCCAGCGCCTCACGCGGGAGCTGGAGCTCGCCATCCAGCGGCTTTCTAACAAGCTGCAGAGGGGAAAAGTCGGAAATGAAGTCGGACAGGGCGTCGAGACATTCCCTGAGGACGAGAGCTACGTGGGTCTAGACGTAGAGGGGGATAAGCTCTGGAAAGGCCAAAGCACAGCCGCTAGACTCGTACAGCAACGGTATTTAAGTCTGGTACTGCAGCAAGGCACTATTACCGAGGAAAACCGGCGATTAACCGAGCGATTCCGCGAGTGGCAGAAATTTATGACGCTGCTGGGCGTGGAGCATGAGCGATTGCCGAAACAAGGAGCTTCATACGCTATTGACTTGGACGAGCAGCTGCTGCAGGAACGAGGAGGTCAAGGACGCTATGTCGTCTTCTTGGAGAAAGAGCCGGCCATTTTCTTCCAGCCTATCGCGCGCAACACGTGCCTGGAACTCGCGTTTCGAGGCTACCAGCATATGCACCAAGTGCTGGGTGGACCAGGAGCGAGGAAACTGTACAACGAAGCATTCGGTTGGAAAGTGCGCTTTTCCATGCACGAGCAAGGAGAACTGGAGATGCGTAAAGTCCAGATGCAGCATCGATTCACTAAGAGAATCAGCGCAACTGACGCCAATGGAGAACGCATCACGGGCGACACGTTAGCGAATGCCACGTGGAGAATCATCAGCACACCCGAGCTCTATACGCAGCTGTATCGTAGCCCTATGACTTCGAAGATTTTGCAGCAAGTGGACGCACACACAAGTGTCTTGATGCGGACATTCCCAGACGTAAACGCCGTCATGCGGATGCGTTTCGTGTGCCTGGTCGTACAGGTTCAGGACTATGCGATCGACCAGACGTCAGATATGATGGGCGTCAATTGGCAGGGCGACTCTCGACGTCGTGTGACGATCTTGAGCTCCATCCTTGACCCGGACAAATTCTTCCCTCGTACCAACACACACGCGCCCACCCCGACCGCCGAGTGGATGCGTGAAGGCATGAGCTACCTGTCGTTCACGGAGATTGACGACGAGAACAGCGTCGAGATCGAGTATGGCGGACTCACGAATGTGGATAGCGAGACGGCTTCGTGCACAGGTTTGCCCTTTGTAGCCATGAATATGGGCGAAGCGCTCGTACGTTGGGAACAGCTCGTGACCCCCATGCGTACACTTTCGATCACCGAAAAGTAATTTGTTAGTAAGGTCTATAAATTAATTGCATGTACGTATCGTAAGTACAGCTCGTTGTATGCGTCCAAGTGGTAAACGGACCGCTTGTTAGGTGTTAGGTGGTCGCCCGAACACTTTTGCGTCTCCTATCCATCTTTGCAGTCATAGAGACTTGTACAGACGCATGCATGTCTTGTGCGTGAGCGCCGTCCGTCGCTCCGACGGCGACGGGACCTGAGCAAGTCGTCGCATCTGTCTCCCGCCCAGCTTCAAACACAACGAAATTGACACCCGAAAGAGCCACAGGAAACACTCGATCTGCATCAGCAGCTTGTACATGTATGCTAGAGCTTTCCGCCGATACCGCGAACACTCATATTCCCGGTGCAAGACTACTGTAGAAATTCGTCGACGAGCCTGCAAGTCTCCGCAAAGACCGCCGGGACGTGGGCGGTACCGCGCCAGCTGAGCCCGGCCAAGTGAAATGTTTTTGAGTAGGTAGAGTTGAAAAGCTGACGTGGAGACACACCTTCGATGACCCGAGCCGCGGATCGACAACCGTTCGCTCAGCTCGTCAGCAGCATTCGGGTCTTGTTCTGATTGTACGCGTTGCCGTCTTAGCTTGAGACGGCGGCGCCGGCGGGTACTGCTCATGACGGTCCGGCTTTTGTCCACGTTCCGCCCAACGCCAAACGCAAATCAAAGCAGAGAGGTCGCTGGCGTCATTGAAATTTCGCTCAGCACTTTACACCATGGCCACATCGTGGCATCCAGTCTGGATTCCAGATGCCATGTGGACCTGGTACATGTAGGTACTGGAGGAGTTGTCATGACTTGGTTGCTAAGAGCGCTGGCATGTTCATGTATGGGCTGTGGTTCAACTGGGACGAATGACGTGACATCCCCCGAGCCAACCAACTCCTTGACAGTGGTGGCCACCAGATATCAGATAGCAACAGATGAGGCGATGTGAACAGTTTCTTGAGCGCTCGTCACCACACAGGACTTGCCGCAGGACCAATCAAAGCCGGTCGAAGTGTCGCCACTGACGTCAGGTCACGGCGAGATCCCGTCTGCCTGCTAGCTGAGCCCGGGCTGCCCGACCGGACGAAAGGCCAAAGGTCTCCGCAATCACGTCGCGAACAGACTTGAGCGAGCAGCGGCAAAAACACGAACGGCGGTGCAAAACGCTGGGGTGGGCGAGTTGCTGGGTGGCGTGGGTGCCGACGGCGCTCGCTCGGGCTGATCTCTGTCACTTGGATTTTATTTAATAGTCAAGCACCTCATCTGTCCGAATCACGGCATGCGGCGCTCCATTGCCACCACCGGCGGAACTGCAGGCGGCAGTAGCGTCACCGCCGAGCGCGTGACCTTTGGACAGCAGCAACAGGATCAGGATCGGGCTCAGAACCAACAGCATGCGGCGCCGAAGTGGACGTCGGACGAGCTGCTGTTTGACACGGAAGTGAGCATAGAAGACCTCGAGAAGGAGAAACAGAGACAACTGGATAAAATCAAGGCAGCGCGTAGACGGCAGCGACACAAGGAGGTCGTGGCTCGCTCGAGACTTAGACACAAGGTGAGCGCTGCAGCGATCCAGCAGCAAGAGTTAGTATTAGGTAGAAAGCTGCATGAGCTTTTGGTGCAGACCGGGCACTCGGCAATAAAGCGACCGGAATCGGCAGTGGTGCCCTTACACAATTGCCAGCAAGACGCGACGAGGCAGCAGGAGCTGCACCACAAGTACGCAGAGCAGGTTGCCACTCAGGAGCGCATTTTACTGGAGAACAGAGAGCTGCAACGGAGGATAGAAGACCACGCCAAGCTGTGCGACGCATTAGAGAAGGAATGCGCGCTATCCGATATTGCAACAGGCTGCGGCGATTGTGTCAAAGCCGTCGAAAACTTGCACGTCAGCACGCCGAAGACGTCGACCAGCAGAACGAGTTCGTGGATATTCTTCGAGGACGACGACCCCATCTACTACGTGCCTTTGACAGAGGAAAACTGTGAAGAAGTCATGCGTACCGTTTTCCAGCGCATGCTCAACCTGTACGCAGAGTTTATGCAACGACGTGTACCAATCTCGGAGCTGGAATTCTTTGGCTGGCGCGTAATGCGGCCACTGAAAGTCGACCCGAAGATACTGCGCTTCCAGTTCACCAAGACGGTGCGTATCATAGACGACTCAATGGACGCCATTGTCAACCGCACGTGGGACGCGTTCCACGACCCCAAGAGATTCGCCTCCATCTACAGCACGCCCGTGATTACCCGCGTCATTCAGCGCGTGACCAATGACATGACTGTGCTCATCCAGAACGCTCCGGTTCAGTCCGGCGAGCTGCGGAATATCCGCTACTTTAACATCCTCGCGCGCGTGCGAGGCCTTAACGCGCAGAATGAGCGCGTCGTGGCGCTCCTCAAGACGATCGTAAACCCGATGGACTGTCAGGGCGCCGGCGAAGTCACAACGCAACTGCATGAGGTCGAGTGGATGAAACGCGGCATCTCGTACCTGTTGCTCACCGAGGAGCCGCCGATCCCGTCCAAGAATGAGGCGCGAAACATTCGACTTCACTATGGCTGTGACTACGAGTGCGTGAGTGAAGAACACACACGGTACCTTATGGTCGAAGTACTGGGCATCGCCTGTCGGTGGGAGCAACTCGTTCTGCCGTCGCACCGCCTCACCTTCTGAAGATCGCGTTACTATGCATGCTGTAGCTCTAAGAAGTGCCGATATCGAAATGAACTGTTCACTTCTCCCCAATCGTATCTGCCAGATGCAGGCGAGCTTCCTCCAGCCTGAGTCAGCTCTAAAAAGAAATAGACCGCGTGATGTGTCCTTCAGAGAGCGAGAATGGACATGTCTCTCGCCGTCCGTGAGTCGCCGAGCCGTTCACGGTGAACCGGCTCTGATCCCGTCGTCACTTGAGGCCGGCGGCTACGCGCGACTCTGACGCATGCCTCCTCTTCGGTGTGTGTTGGAAGGCTCTGAATAGCATACGCAGCAGTTCCTCCCTCGAGACCTTAGTAGAAGACGTACGCTCCTTCCTGCGCTCACTCCCGATTCATGGCGGTGCGGCAGACGGCGCCGCTGCGTATCGGCCACGGCGCGCGGCCGTTGGCCAGCGAGAGCCACTGGTTGCTGTCCACGGCCGGCAAGTGGACCGAGGAGGACGAGAAGGAATGGAAACGGCAGCAGCATCGCGAGAACATGGTCTTCTTCCGACGCAAGAAGAAGGAGCAGCAGGCGGAGCTGCGCAAGCAGCACCAGCAGCTGGAGCAGCGGCTTCAGCAGCATTTGACCATGCAGCGCCGCGCCGCGTCATGCGCGACGACGAGTTACCGCCGACCGAGCGCGGCCGAGCAGAAGCACGCGGCGGTCGTCCACTTGATAGCGGAAACAGAAGCGCTCAAGATCGAGAACACGGCGCTGCGCGAACGGATCGACAGCCAGAAGACGCTTCGAGCGCGCGTCGTCGAAGCCGGCGACAGCCTGGAGCCAAACTACACGGAATCATCCAGCAGCGTGGACGGGAGCAACTCGGACTCGTCCTTGTCGGGCGCGTCACTGTCCTCTGGCTCCTCGTCGTCTTCGTCGCTGTCGCACTTAATCTCGCTGCAGCGGGGCTGGCGCGTGCACTTTCCACGTGGAGAACCGTCCTTCCACTTCCATCCGTTCTCCAAGGAGCAGCTCAACGCTATTCGAGGAGGGTACGACGCCAAGTTTGCCATGTCTCCGTCTATGGAGACTGTAGGGAATATGCTCGGGTGGGACGTCGAACGCGCACCGCTGGTATGTCATCCGACTTTGCCGGTGCTGATCTCTAGAGCGCGTTACTCCAGACGTATCCACTGTGCTGGAGGATCAGCGCGCTCTACGATGGACAAGCTCAACACGGACTCGTGGCCAGTGTTGACTACTCCTGAGCTATGGCAACGGATTCACAGTGGTTTAGTGACGTCTCAGGTGCTGCAAGCGCTTGATGACGACACGTACGTTATCGTGCGAAATACGCCAGAGCGCTCCCTCGGTGTGAATATCCGGTATCTCAACCTCGTCAGTCGGCGACGAGTGCAGCAGACTGACGGTCGCTGGGCTATTAAATACGCGATGGTGGTCGTGACTTCAGATGCGAACAATCGCAGTCGCGAGGCAGAGGCCGAGCCCGAGCAGCGTCAAGTGCGCTGGATTAACGAAGGCGGAGCGTACATGACGCTTATCCAGGTTGATAACAACACACTCAAGGTTGTATATGAGCACTGCTCTGGCTGTATGAACGAACAGCACGCGCAGTACTGTCTTATAGAATGGGGTCATATTGTTGTCAGATGGGAGCAACTTGTTACTCCATCTCGGACACTCGCAGGTTGACGGAAAGTTGCTAAACTGAGGGGGACTATAGCTGCGTGTAAGATAAACAAACTGATGGAAACAAGGAGAGGAGCGAACGGTGGCTCGTGCCATGTTCACCGAAGCGATAAATGAATAAATCTAGCGATGATTTCTCGTTTTTAATATGAGGATTCGTTCGCTTTCGTGTGAAGATCATACCTGTACTATTTGGGGTGTCAGAATTGACAAAAGTCCCGACAAAATCGCATGCGGTTTCGCCCCGAAATGGCATGTGATTTTCGGGCAAATGCCATGTCATTTCGAAATCACCCACCTCCAGAGGTGGCGATTCGCGAAATAGCACCTGCTATTTGCCGCCAATATCCCATACGCCAAACGGCAACCTTCAACCTTCTAGGCGAAGAAGCTTCCCTGACGCCTCCATCGCTGCCAGGCTGCCACCATCGCTACCTGGCTGCGACCACGTTACCTGCAACGTGACCCAGACACCACCACTCACAGCTGAAGCTGCACGTTTCCTCGTTAGGCTCGCTCGCTCTCTCAAAACCTGTACGCTCCCTTTGTATCTTTCAAGATACTGTTGTTCTCGTGGTAACAATTTCTTTACGCATATAGACATGAGCAGGAAACGCAGCGCCTTGTCCGAAACCTGGAAGGTCCACTTGTCTGCGGAAGACTATAAAGTTCTGGTGGATTGGATCGAAGTTGAAGCAAACTTCAAGGCCATCTACGGCACGGACAAGAAGCCGAAGGTTGGAGGACCGCCCAAGCAGACCAAGAGTTCGGCCTTCGAAGACATCGCCGACTACTTGTAGGCCACTACAAAGCACCGGGAACTTCCCCACCTGACGGGCGATCAAGTTCTGATACCTTCTGGACATAACTTCAAAATAAATGATATGTCATTTGCGTAAGAATCGCATGCGATTTTGAAGCGACTTTTCGCAATTCTGACACCTCCAATTATAGAAACGGTACTGAATCTGGTGATAAAATGCTAGCAACGGCCGTCGGTTTCTTAATTGTGATAACTTGTCAGCTGATCATCGCGACATAAGCAATTCTAATAAGACGTCTCCAGCATACCCCACCTTGAGTTGCTCTGCATCGATGCCGACCAAAGCGACAGAGTTGCAGAGGAGACATGATCAGAGAGGGTCGGGCTTCAATCTGGAAGAAAAGAGACGGGAAAAGAAATCTCAACGCGACAGGTGGAGATCGTACCTAAGATCGGACGCGTCATTATGCAGACTATCCATAGGTTTTAGTGTTACACGCGGTGCGTGCTGCTCAAGAGGCTGCGACCACAACGTGCAGGCAAGCTCCGACCGGCAAACACCTGCGAATTTTGGCCTCTACAGTGAGACTGCGCGACGGCCATTATCTATAGCACAACACAGCTTCAGTCAATTGACATAGTGAGCACTCCATATGTTGGCACCATCGCGATTACGAGCTCACCACGTGATCACAGCCGCGATGTGCCGTCGCAGCCACACAACTGTCTCTCCCTCTCGCATGTCCTGATCTCACGTCACTCTAAGTCATTCACAAAAGACCAACCATGCTCTGTTCTCCCTCGTCTTCGAGCCCCTCAAGTGTCCAGCAACCACCTTCCTTCGCGGAAGGAACGGAGACTTTAATTCGCAAGTGCATCTCGACAGAGCTGTATGAGTCGGCTATGCAGGAGCAGTTGAAACGAGAACAACAGCGTCGACGTATGGTCAAGTGGCGGAAGCAGAAGAAGAACAAGAAGACCGACATGGTCGAGGAACGACGTCGTCTTGAGAAGAAGCTGCAGCGCCAGGTCATACAAGCTCGAGTGGCCGATGACAGCTCAAGTCATTCCGCTTCAGAGGCCTATCGCCAGTTGACTATCGAGCTCGCTGCGTTGACGACTGAGAACTTGACACTAAAAGCAGCCGTCGCAAATCATGTCGAGGCTGAAATGCGGATAGAGCGCGAGACGCAGGAGTTTCTGGATCAGATCCGTCCTGGTGAAGCTCCTGTATCCACATTAAGAGACAATGACGGATGGTGCGTCCAGTTCCCGCACGGCGAGCCGTCCTTCTTCTTCAGTCCGTTCACTAAGAAAGAGTTTGACATTGTCTTCCAGAACAACGACATTCGATATGCTGAGTGTTATCCCTGCACTGCTACAGTTGGAAAGATTCTCGGTTGGACGGTGAACTGTGCACCTCTTGTTCGAAATGAAACGGGGATTTGTATAGCGCATGCCCGATTTACTAAACGTTTGCGCTGCTCTATCGACGAGATAGACCGAGTCTTGCCCCACATCGACAAGAATCTGTGGCCAGCGCTGGTAGCGCCGCGAAGTTGGGGACGCGTCCAGACTGGCGGTATTTGCCACCAATTACTCCAAATTTTTCATGAAAATGCTCTGGTTATGGTTGGCAACGTGCCGGGTGAAGTTCACTTGCGGTATATTGTTCTTGCTCAACATACACAAGAGAAGCGGTCGGATGGGAGGCGCGTGGACAAATACATTTTGGTAATTGCCGATTCGGAGGCGAACGCACGGAATCGAGAGGCCGAAGGAGAGCAGGAAAAGGTGCAATGGGTTTTCGAAGGAGGCACCTACATGACAACCACAGAAGTGGATGAAGTTTCAGTTGACGTCGTGTTTGACCAGTGGGCTGGATGCCAGAGCGAGCTGCATGGTCGAGAGCTCTACGTCGACTGGATTCGGTTTCCTGTTGATATGGAGCAATATGTGTCTCCTGCAAGACTTTTACGTTGTTAAAGGCTGGCATGGAACCTGAATTTCGACATGTTGAAGCCGATACTCTACACTCCGATTGGCTTCATGCTAGAAAACATCATTCTTTTAAGTTTGCTTTTGGCGGATAACATACAGTAGTTTGCTTGCAGTATGATACAGACAATCCCCTCGGCCGTAATAACTAGACCAAATTACCACTAACTGAGATATTCACAAACTAGAATATAACCAGCAAAATGGTACATTCTAAAACCGCAGCTCCATTGGACCCCATTTCCTGCTTGACAACGCTAGTGTCCGTTCCGGATACGATACCGCCTCGCTCGTGAACATTAAGTCGCATTTCTGCGAAACAAGCAAGCGGTATTAAAAATTACTCGTCGATGCCAGTATTATTGCAGCCTTCAAGCGCCATGATCGGCTGTGTCAGGTGCAACACGCTCTTGACCAGCTGGAAGCTGATCCGTTGTTGAACCTGAACGTCGTTGCCAAAAAAAAATCTACAGCGTAGACGTGCAGCAGGCGGTGGCGTGGAGTATCGAAAGCTAGACCAATGTAGCTGCTTGAAGTAGACAGGTCTTTGCGACTACTACACGTACGAATTTGCAGAACCCGATCAGGAAATGTCATCACAGATAAACTACAGCGATGTTGTCACGCCTGCATACCTTCAATCGGAAGTCGATAGAGCTGCGGAACCCACGAGAAGATGACGTTCGAACGGACGACCCTATGGACAAGGACAACTGCAGCGCTGAGTTCGAGGTGGGGACGCTACAAGGTGACAATGTCAACGATGAAGACGAGTAAGATGCGGCTACTGTCGACTGACGCCCGAAAACATGATCGCGGAAGAACTACAGGGACGACTTGCCCCAAACGGGAGAAGACTTTATTGGCAGTCTTGTTGCAAACGTAACATTCCCCCAAAAAAGTTAATCCTGCATTTTGTATTACGACTCTCTGTAAGTTCCTCTTTGGAGATACGGTACCATATCCTCGTCGATTGTAGTGCGCTGGGGGTCTACGTGGATGGTTCGAGACGGCTAGGTATGCGGCATGCGCGTGCCGAGTTGTGTAGGCACAGGCTACAGTCGTGCACCAGGGTGACTGGAGATACCATACTAAAGTCAAGTTTGACGAGTGCTTTTCCGCAAGGACGGATGTCATTTGAGGAATTTTGCTTTGCGCTTGGAAGCTCACGGCTGTGCCCGTCTACGCTGCCATCTCTCGATGGCACGCGACTGGTGCAATCTGATTTGTATATACAGATCGACCTCGCCAATTTAATACCTTCAGTGGAAGCTATTGATATTAAGTACAACAATTTCTTAGCTATTAAGCGGAACAGTGCCGCGCCAATTTAGTAGCTGTGGAAGCTAATAATTCATCAAATCTAATACGTTGAGTCATCCACAGGGGCAACTGTAGCTTTGGAGCATTATTTAAGGTTGCGACACCACCCCATTTTATTCTGCTAGCCCAATTTGGCTACATCATCGCCGAAAATAAGTGTATTTTTTTTCGTTCGTAGTGGCAGTCATTTGAGACTGTTTGTGTATCAATAGCAAGATATCTACATGTATTTTGATATAAGAAGTGTGATATCCTGTAGAGCACGATACTTTCTGGGTGATCTCCATCAGTTCGTGACGTCGCGTTAGCCTAGCTCGATTTTGAAGCTATATAGTCCTGAGTAAGTCCTGCTGCCGCTACCAGAAAACCAATCGTATCTTTTTTTCTACGCCTTTCACTTCCGCATGCGGCACGTTAATCTCAGCGGACTCATCGTCGTCGAAGGCCAACCGATAGCAATATTGCCAAGGTTTGCACGCCTCATTTACACGTCTAACTCCCAAATGAATCGTCCACGGAACTGATCAGGAAAGTTTTGGTGGTAGAATAAAAAAACAAGCTCTGGACACGGCAAAATGTCCGTTTGCTTGGGAACTCATCGCTGGATCCGCATACGTAAAAATAATCTACCCTGTTTCTCCAGCATCCCGCTCTGGATCGCCACTGTCTCGCTCCTCCCACCTGCTCTTCTGCAAACTGCGATGCAAAATGCAATGTTTCCATTTCGTTTCTTAGCTAAATATAGAGAAAATTTGATGACGAAATATACTGCTCCATAGCAACGGGAAACCGAACCCAATCAATGTACAGATCGCGGCCGTGCAATTCGCTGAGGCATTCACCCCATTGGTCTACCACGATCTCGATATTAAAGTCATCGACCTCTGATATTGTCACGTAGGTTCCCCCTTCAAGCACCCACTGAACATCCTGTTGTGGTCCTTCAACAAGTCGGTTTCGTACGTTGGCTTCGGAGTCTGCAGTCGTTACGATATACGTGTCCGTGCGTTTGCCACCCGGTCCTACTTGACGATAACGATGTGTTACGCATACATAGCGCAGATTCACTTCGCCCGGGATGTTATATGCCAAAACGCGGCTATTCTCGTTAAATTGGTGCAGTGTTTGGCAGCAAATACTTCCATTTTGAACACGTCCCCAACTGTGCGGAGTTACCAAGACCGGTAACAAGTTCTTGTCCAGCATCGGCAACATCATGTCTGATTCGTCCAGAGAGCAGAATAAACGTTTGGTAAATCGCGCATGCGCCATGAATGTCCCCGCCCCAGTTTGACTAGGCTGTGTGTAGTCTACTCTCCATCCAAAGATCTCCCCCACCGCTGCGGTGCATGGGTGACGCTTAGCATACGAGACTTCGACATTTCTCACAATGTTGTCGAATTCTGATCTAGTGAATGGAGAGAAGTCGAAAGATGGCCCACCATTCGAGAATTGCACCGGCCAAGCGCCATCATTCATCGTTGGGACTTCGAGAAAGCAATTAGCGCTGAGTTGAGAGAGAAAATCCCGCGTCTCGCGCTCAAACAAAGTCTCAGCATTCGCGTGTTGGTGAAGGGCTTCGCGTAGCGCCTGATTTTCACTCACCAACGTCGCATACTCGATGACTACCTGACGATACGCGTCATGAACTGATTTCAGTGCGAACCGGTCGGAGGCCACGCGTGCTGCATTGACCTGGAGCACCAACGTTCTCTCAAGCTTCTGACGCTCGTGGATCATGCTGGTTATCGTCTTCTTTTTCTGCCTGCGCCATTTTACCATCCGCCGACGTTGTTGCTCTCGCTTTAATTGCTCACGCACAATCCATTCGTCCAGCTCTGTGGGTGACGTCATGGCCTTAGCTTGCTTGCAATCTTCCTCTGCAGTCACACTACACGGACTCGAGGGCGAGACAACGGATGTCATTGTTGATCGCTGGCGTATTATTTTAAATGGCGTGGGAACAATGACGTGAGACTTTCGGAGGCTGGGTAATCGGTTGTTTGGATGAGGAAAACAGGAGTTGCTGGCACCAGCACATCAAATTACATTATCACGTGGTAGGCTCGTAACCAAAGCTGACGTAATATACCAGGTTGGCGTACATGTTTTACCATGTACTGGAGAGGAGACCGTAACCCGGGTCACAGAATGTTTTGCAAAAGTGTCCAGGCCGCCAGCCAGGATAATCATAAGGATATAGCTCGTTCATAGGCTATCAAGAGGCTTAGATGACGAGTCTATCCAGCTTGGCGTCAGCAATACGGCGCCTGCGTAAGGGCTTTTGTTGTTTCTGTTATATAGCCTCCAAACTAGATTAACGCGACCTACGGAGCAAGCTAGAAACTATCACGCTGTCGCATTTTCATAACACTTTCAATTAGGGTTTCGTGTCCTTATTCTGTCTGGCAGCCGCGAGACCCAAATACCCGCCGCGCTTAAAGACTACGAACTGTTGGACCCATCGACGACAGTTCTAGATAACCGATATCGACAATTTACCCGCAGACATCAAGTGGATCGGCCATTAACATAATTCGACAGATTTCTGCATTACTCGTAAATAGCATGCCCCACTCTCCACTCAGGAATATTGTCACAGTGGAGTGACTGGCTAAATTTTCGTGCATTAGTTGATCATGACGTCTCGCTGGCCGGCCGCTCATTTTATTCCAACCAGGATGCAGATGTACACAGTCGAGTGAACGCATACCGTAGCTGCTCATACGCATTAAGTCCCCCCACTAGCAAGTGTAACTAACACAGACACCTAACTGGAAGCTGCGTAAGTAGCTTCGCATTCGACTGTGCAGTTCCTTTTGTGAAGCAGAAGCAAGAATCCGTGGCCAGCATCAGATCGAGCTTAATGTACTGCACGACCATCTTCAGTAACTATGGAATCTAGAGTCTCAGCTCCATTGAACTAACGTATCTCGTGATAGATGCGCAAGAGTCTTGAACCTACAACATCTTAAGATAATGAGGCGGCTTCTTCCATCGTTGGCACGAGGCCGTCGGCTTCTTGATATTTCTTCTTTCGTTCAGCATTAAAGTCTTGTTCACTTACGCTACGCACCGCTGTAGTCGCGTCGCTCGGGTACCATCACATTGGACCTTCTGGCTGTAAACGCGCAGCTGATGTGGTCGGCCGTCGCGGATCACTCGGAGTGACGTGTCTTCGAAAGGCTTCAAATCACTTGTACTGTAACCCTGAACAGTATCACGAATGTCAACCGCCATCGCAGCTTCTTCAAACTAACCAACTTATAAGCGCAAACATAGCCCTACTGAGCCGGTCTTTGAAGCAGAAAACCCGCCTGGAAGCAGGTATCACTAGAGCTTAAGCTTTGGTTGCTCCTGCAAACACGATGATTACAGCATCACGTGCTGCGACTCAGAACGTATAACGAAAACAGCTGCTCATGTCCGTGAGCTACTTTGTGCTGGATGTGATGCAGCAGCAGTTTCACACACAAGCTATTTTTCTATTGCTCTCCAAACAACTGTTATATACTAGGTAAATCACCTGGGCGAATTGTTCGCGAGCTTTAAAGGATTGTGTTTGAGTTTGCCGGTGCAATTTGCTCTCTGTACGATTTCCGATTTGGTTGTACCGCATTTTGCATGCTAACAGTCACACCAGATGTACCTAGGGTTAGGGATATCGCTAAAAGTTGATGTGTCGAGAATTGACGTATCGGTAACAATTACAGTATGCGCGCTCGATTCCGGTACTGCTCAAAATTAATATCCTGAACAGAATGATAAAATCGCTTTAAACAGGGGAAACGGCTCGAGTTTTGGCCGGAGTTCTGACGCGAAGCTCTCCGTACCACCATTGAAACTTCAGCAGAGCGATAGAGCAACTTAGCCGCGCGTCACTCACCAGATTTCAATACTCTCTTGGCATGGGAGCCTGGATGAAGATCAAGGAGAAGAGGGCTCTTATCCAGAAGGCAGCCGGCTGCCCAGCCATGACGCAGCACGAGTTAGCAGCCTGGGCGAAAGTCGACCCTCAAGCTCATGCGGGCTCCTGTACAGACAACCGTCTCGGACATCCTCAAGCAAGCAGCCTCCGCGATCATGGGCGGTGACTACGGCGACGGGAACAGGCGCAAGCCCCTGCATGTGACGTCGCTAGCTCTGGGGACCACGCCGTGGGGATGGACACAAAGGCTGGAGTCTCAGGGCATATGCCTTTCTCGAGCGCTGATCACTATGAAGGCACGTGACATACAAAGAGAGCTATGCGACGCTTGGGAGCTCTCCTTTTCGGATGGATGGCTAACGGCTTTTGAGCGAAGGCATTCGCTACGCTACCATCAGTGGCCTGGTGACGCTGGTTCAGCTGATCCAACGGAAGTAGCACTCGACCGACAGCGAATACAGGGGCTAACCGATCTTTACGAGGCCAAGGACATCTTTAACATGGACGAGACGGGCCTCTGCTACGCGATGGCACCCGCTCGCTCCATATGCACTAAATGGGCAGGCGGCGTCAAGCAAAATAAGACCAGGATCACGGTGGCTTTGGCGGCAAACGCGGACGGCTCTGACGCGCTCCCGCCGCTGTTCTTAGGGCACGCAAGGCAGCCGTACTGCTTCAGGTAGCGCACTGCTGAAGAGCTGGGGTTTTATTACCGCTCGAACAAGTAGGCATGAATGGCGGGAGTGTTTTTTCGTGAATGGCTTCTTAGCCTAGATCGCGATATGCGTGCATGTGGGCGTCATATATTGTTGCTATATGACAATGCCTCCTCCCATAATACGGGGTATATCGTATGCACTAACGTGAGAGTAGCGTTCATGTCTCCCAACACCACAGCCTTTTTACAGCCCATGGATGCCGGAGTCATCGCTGCGTTCAAGGTAGCTTACCACGGAAGGCAGCTGTGTTGGGTCTACGACAAGATCAAACGCGGCGACAAGATCGAGAAGAACGCGAACAAGATTGACCAACTGCAATCGATTCAGTGAAGCGAGGAGATCTGGCGCGATCTACAAGATAAAGCTACTGTCGAAAACTGCTTTCGCCATACTGACATTGTTTTCAATGCAGTTGACGAAAGAAGCAAGGAGTCTGCTGATACCAGCTACGGGGCTGATGTAGACGCAGAAGATATCATAGTTCGCACGTCTCAGTTGAGCATATACATGTAGCTTGCCTTCACTAAACTATAGCAAATCCTAAGATAGTGTCGGACATCGTTACCGGAATCGAGCGCGCTTGCTGTACTTTTTTTAGAAACCGGTACAGACAACCCTGGCCAAATTAGTACCTGACATAGCTAATATATTGGGTGCCTTCCCATAAAAAGTTTAATCTTTGGGGTTAGGGCGCAGTAAAGGGTGCATTAAACGTGTTACATGTAATTAAACTTGAATTGTTTGGTCGGACCAAACAATTAGTAAGGCCTAGTCATTTCTTTAAAAAGGGGCGTTTTTATACGCCCCATGACTTGTAACCGCAGTAAAAAATGACTAGGCCTTACTATGGGTACAAACACTACTCTTATATTGAAATCCGTTTGAATTGAAGTTTGATCGATCTTCTACAGCTGCTTTCTTCCGATTCAGAGCATCATTTCAAAGACCCGCTGGCTACCAGAGAAGTGGGTTCCGGTGGCGTTGCCATCCCGAGAATAGTGGGGCGAGCTCCCTTCTCCATGTTGCATTTAACCGTTTTGCTTGGCTAATCTGTTGATCTGTCTGTGCATCGCCGAACACCCGCAGTTGAAGCCACGGATCTGCCGCACATCGCTCACCGAACCTAGCCGCGCTGGAGACCAACGCCGGTAGTTTTGACGCCTGGACTGTGGCGTGTCTATCTAGTGTGGATATTTAATCCTGTCAATGCGATCTATGGACAGGTTTGTCTCTGGTCAGAAGAATCAAGAGCTCACTTGGAGGCCTCGCGAGCTGCGTATCACCGTTTCGTACAAGCGAACCAAGACGAATTGTTTCGACGTAAGCCTTCTTCGGGGAGGGAGGACTCGTTGTTGTTCTTATACTTGAAGTATCTGGACCAGGTGAGATGGCAGCAACCAAATCTGCGCGGAAGCGCCTATGGAATTCTCAAGACGCTTCGGACGGGACAACGACGAAGAAAGCGAAGTCAGTCGAAGACGAAGATCGCCGATGCTATCGTCTCCGGTCGGGGATCGTGGTTTCTCACCCCTTGGTTATTGAAGCCGCTACAATTCAAGTGCAGTCGCTATCGCGGTTCGAGTTTGTTTCTCCGCTTCCTGCCAGTCAGAATTCGTCTGGTTCTCCGTCTATACATGGCGGTTATATCTCACAATCACGCGAGAATTTGGATTGGCCTATTATTGCAATTTGGTCTCCAGAGCAAAGTACCTCGCGCCAGATTGGAGTCGCCAGTAGGGAAGTGGCTCGTAATCCACGACTGGCGACTGGCGTCTTTCGAGGTTGATGAAGCTGCGTCGAGCCCCCGTCGGTCTCAATCAGCACCACGTACACCTGATGGCGAAATTCCATTGAGGTTTGCAGAAGCTTACGAGTCCGATGGGTACGATTCCGCAGCGTTAAAGCTAGCCGATAGCTTAGCACCGCCTGGTTCTCTCTGGTCATCACCACCACCGAAGCAGCGCCATATGTTAACCGCGAGTGATTCCCTCAGTAACGATTGTGGGGGCGCGGTGTTCGTCGGAGAATGGACCCCCCCCCCCGGGGGGGGGGGGGGGGTGACCAAGTGATGTGGTACTTCTGCGCGAACAATATAACCCCAATCGGTGTAGATTTCCCAATGCCAGCGTGGGGATTCGCGACGGCGCTGGTTGTGGATGCAAAATTCGCTGTAACACAGCAACGTGTTGAATCGCGAAAGAGAGTCGCTTCTGTAGCGATTGGAACTGCTCGTTTGGAGGCACGTGTGGCAACGCACTTCGGTAGCACCCAGCGCTGGTTATCGCTCGCAGTACGCGAACGGGTATGCGAGGCGTGATCGCTGGGGAGAGTATTGCAGCAGGAGAGGTAATCGGCCAGTATCTCGGCACGATCGACCTGTTTGGCCCTCCTTGTCCCAGCGGGCCAGTAAACGATGGCTTCAGGATGCATCTGAAGTCGCGCACCACCGGCAACAAGCATGCAGGTATTGACGCGTTGAAGACTAGTGATAAGCTGCGACTGATGAATCATGCGTGCAATCTTACAGCCCGTTTCACGAGGTGCGGACGGGTAGGTATCTGACTGTCGTTGCAGTAACAGTGCGCGATGTGGAGGCCGGAGAGCAAGTTACGGTCTCTTACGGAGATAGATTGTGGTTTAGCTGCCGTTGCGGATAGTCTGGGTGTCAACACCGCGATACCCAGCATCTACCCGACTCCGTTAAGTTCACATAGTCATCGGAAACCACCGCCTCCTAAGCAGTTGTATTACACCTGGTACGTGTGCGGCATCTGTCCAGCTATGTAACCCTTTTGGTTGTGAGTGCCCCCCCCCCCCCCCCCTCCCTGTTGCTGGAAGCAACTCGCAGCATTGTAACGGGCCATTTGCCTCGGACTTAAAAATAAAACAGAGTTGAATTTGCGAGTTTATTAGCACGCTTCCTACAGCTAATAGTGTAAGCTTAATAACGGTTGACCTTGTCCCGTTACATCTGGTAGCACTTAGTAGTCCTTCCCATAACCAAGTTCGAGATGAGTATGAGCGAAGCCCCGTCGGATGATCCAGCGATCCTGGACCACACGGCCTTCCCCCGTCTTACGATCGTGGAATGGAATGCCCTATATCGCCTCGAGGCGGCGTCCTGCGAAGTCTTCGTCACGTCGATGCTGAGCTCATCGACGCCCGAGCGACAACTCCATGCTATCCAAGCATTTATGGTGCGCGAGCTCGCTGAAGCGAATCGGCGAGTATCAACTCACTCGCGCACCTCGCGGAACGACGCCTTCAAGATGGAGACGTCGACGTATTCAGGCGTCAGACAAGATCGTCTCCCTCTGAACCGCTGGTTTCGCGAGATCGACATCGCGATCGCTTCAAGGTTGATTGAGGCGCCCATAGCAAGAATCAACTTCTTGCTATGCCGCCTCACTGGCAAGGCGAAGGAATTGGCCTCGGGAAACTGGTCATTGATCCTGATGCGTTTTCCACTCTGGAAATCATTTAGAGTAACCTTTGTCTCGCGTTTGAACCTCCGCAGGACGAGTCACGCATGCGGACGGATTTTTTTGCGCTAAGGCAAGGCAGGTCCGCGATGCGTGACTACGTTCAGAAGACACGACATCTAGTATCGTGCGTTGTCACGGGTCCGATCAGCATGGTTTCGCAAGTCCATGTCTTCATCTTCGGAATGCGCGAGGGCCTGACACCCTACTCACTAATGCGTGCCGAGCCGGAGACCTTGGAAGAAGCGTTCGCTCTCGCGTTACGCGAGGATTAAACGGTGTCCACTTCGTACTCACGAGTAGCCTCGACAACTCCTCAAGCTCCGATCCCAGAGCCGATGGAGATCGACGCAATCGACGTTTCGACTGGCCGCAGTCGACAGTTCAACCGCGGCAGTCGTAGTCCCGGAGTCCTGAATTGCTTCCGCTGTGGCAAGTCGGGTCACCGCGCGGCAGTGTGCCGTGCGCCTGCACCGTGTCGGTCAAAGCAGTCATCTCCCGAGATGACTCGGCACTCCCGGTTGCCCAGCCAAAAAACGACAAGGTCCACCAGGTGCGGGTCGCCCTACTGGCTGGAATGGAGGTCCGGGTTCCCCGGTGGCAGCCTCTCCTCCTAGCCCCACCGTGCATCAGGCATGTTTCAATGCCACTACCACGAACGGCGACCCGAGACTGATCGTACTCAGTCTTTACGTCGCCGGCGCGCGACGTCCACTCCGCGCGCTCCTCGACTCCGGTGCCTCGAACAACTTCTTCCGAGCATCGTGCTGCCGCTGCTGCCGCCTTCGATTCCGGTTTGCCAAGGAACCGGCAAGCTCGTCGTCAAGTTGGCCGATGGCAACCCACACCGCGTTCCGCGGCGAGTGATCTCGCTTCCGTACACCTTCGACGGCTTTTGGAGCTTCGACGACTTCTTGGTGTACGAGACGAATTACGCCTTCGATTGCATCCTAGGGATACCGTGGTTGATACGGTATCAGCCGCAGATCAACTGGCCGGCCCGATCGGTGAAGCGTCGGACCACCTACGACGGGAGTGCGGTGTTCACGCACCTGCTGGTGGCACAGTCGGACTGGCCCATGCCCGAGTCGTGGACAAATCCACCATTACACACACACCTTGCACAGAAATGGCGATGACCCTCTCTGCATGGTGTGTGCTGTGGCGATGGATGAGGCGGTTGAGCATGCGAGGCTCCCGCACAACAACGAGGCGGTCGAGGCTCCCTCAACCTTCCGAGGCGGTCGAGCATGTGAGGCTCCCGCAACCTTCCGAGGCGGTCGAGCATTCGAGGCTCTTGAAACCTTCCGAGGCGGTCGAGCATGAGAGGCTCCCGCATGATATTGGCGCGGTCGAAACTGACTCCCCGCGTCTAGAGGAGGGTGAAATATCGGGCAGTGATCGTAGTTCATCGGTCTCGAGCAGAGGCTCGAGACGCACGAAGTCATCCCGCCGTTCGCATGAGGGCTGAAGCTCGCCGCACCCTCGACGCGAACACAACAGTGGACATGGTCTGTGCACTCGAGTATACGGAGGATTTTTCACAACGAAGCCGCACCATCGAGATCGCGACTCCTCCTCGCGACGCCGCGTCAATCTTCCTGCTTCCGGGCTTATCCTGGAAGACCTTCCTGCACGACCTCAAGGCCGGCGAAATCGATCAAGTTTGCTTGATCGCCGACGAAAATCCGCTGACGCGCGAAATCAATGCGGCCAACGGATCGGTAACCTTAGCTCGCCCCAACAGCGCTGAACCCAAATCGGCTCGCGAAGAGCGCTTTGCAGCCCAATTCTGGGAATCACTTCGCACTTTTGGCAATCCAGTGTACGACGTCGTCCGCAAGTTCGCGGACGTCTTCCCGGATATAATCCCGGCGGAGCTTCCGGCCGACCGCGGCGTGCGGCACGAGATTGATCTCGCATCTGGCACCAAATATTGCGTGACACGGCAGCGGCCACTGCCGCGAGACTAAGTCGTCACGATCGACGAGTTCTTCGGAGGACGTTGCCGAGCCGGCCACGTTCACGAAAGCCCCTCGTCCCACTCGAGTCCGACTTTCTGTGCGAAGAAAGCCACCGGCGGATGGCGCATCGTCCACGCGTTCAACGAATTGAACGATGCGACCATCCCAGCACAAACACCAATCCCGCGGAAGGACATGGTGCTTGACTCGATGTCCGGTAGCGTGATCTTCAGTGCGATCGATCTGACAGACGGCTTCTATCAGATTCTCATGCGTGAGAGTGACGTTGCGTTTACGGCGGTTAGCATTCCCAGTGGCACGCTCTGGAAGTGGCTCGTAATGCCGCAAGGACTCACGAATACCCCCACTACGTTCAATCGTATGGTCACTCAGGTACGTCGACCACTCCGTGCCTTCGCACCGAGCTACTTTGATGATATCTTCATTCACAGTCGCTCTGAGAGCAATCTCAGCGCGCTTGAAGTTCATCTCAGCCACCTGAAGAATATCTTTCAGGTCCGAGATTCCAGTACTCGGGTGCTACGTCAGCGAGAACGGGGTCCGTGCAGACCCAGAGAAGATCACGTCGATCTGCCCTTGACCAACACTCAAGAACCCCACAGAGTTACGTCAGTGGCTGGGCCTCGCGAACTACCTTCATAAATACACGAAGGATTTATGAAGGTAGTGCTTGATTGATTCAACCGCTGCCATCGTTGCTCAAGAAAGACGCCACACGGTTGTGGCGTTCCGACCACCAAAAGGCCTTCGATTCCGTGAATGTGAGCCTGTCCGAAGCTCCGATTCTCATGCTTCCGGACGAACCGAAGCCCTTTCATGTGATATGTGACGCCAGTCATTTCGCTATTTGTAGTGCCCTCATGCAATTTGACGATGACGGCTGCGAACGCGTCGTGAACTTCCAGTCATGACAGATGAAACCGGTTGAGAAGAATTATTCCATTCAGGACAAGGAGCTTCCCGCCATGCTACGCTCTAATCAAATTTAGAGTGCATCTGCTCGGCGAGCAGATGTTCGCAATCTACACGGACCACGCTTCGCTGCGGAGTGCAACCAAGAGCCCGCATCTGTCGCAACGCATGGCTCGTTGGCTTTCGGTTTTCGCCGAATACAACTTCGTCGTCTACTACAAGCCCGGCAAGAACAACTTTTTGCCGACGTGCTGTCGCGCCGTCCGGATTATGATCCACGACGTGATCTTGGTCATCAAGCACTTGTTGACGACACCGAAGAAAGGGGCGAGGACTGCGCTCTCTGTGCTGAGATTGGAGTCAACACGACAATATCAGTTCCGACTTGCTCGGTTCGCGAGCAGATCATCGCGGCATATACCGATGATCCGTTCTACGCGAACATCATTGCACACCTCCGCAATCCAACAACTGCGACTGCCAAGGCCCTTACTGGCCCGACCCGCGCTCACATCAAGCGGTACCAGCTTGACGGTTCGCTCCTGACAAACACGATGGATACTTTCGATTGTCCGCGTGTCGTCATCCCAGCGGATGACGACCTTCGTGCCCGTCTCGTGCATGAGTATCACGACGCGCCAGTCGGAGGTCATCTCGGCCGCGAGAAGACATTCGGCGCACGTCGCGTGATTACTTCTGGCCGCGCATGTACAAGTGGATTCGCAAATGGGTACGGTCCTGCGAAACATACCAGCGCGTAAAGTCGGCACCGTCGTCGCAAACTCCGCTGCGTCCGTTGCCACTTGCAACGGAGCGTGGAAGTCCGTCAGTATGGACTTCATCTTTGGGCTTCCTGCGGATGACCAAGACTGCACGGGCGTCTTGGTCCTTGTCGACCGCTTCAGCAAAATGGTTCACTTCGCTCCCGTCGCGGCTCAAAATACCGCCGAAGAGACCGCGACGATTTTCCTGGACACGACTTTCCACCCCACGGGCTGCCGGAATCCAACGTCTCCGACCGTGACCCGCGTTTCACGTCGGCCTTTTGGGACCGGCTGTTCGAACTCCTTGGTACCCGGTTGTTGATGCATGCCCACGGGCTGCCCACCCGGAGACGGAGCGCGTGAATCGAGTTCTCGAAGATGTTTTGCGACTTCATTCGCGTCGCGGTCGTCGTTTCTACCACTTGCAGAATTCGCTATCAATAATGCGGTTCACGCGTCAACAGGATTGACGCCATTCTTCGTAAACGACGCGCGGCACCAGCGCGTTCCCGGAGTTCTTGCTCTGAAATCGGCCGCTGATACTACGGGCCCCACTCTTGGTGCGGAAAACCTGGCGGTGTGCCGGCTATGGAAACGTCACTCTTGGTCATTGAGGCGAAAGAACCCGACGGCGCGTCGGCAGTGCGGCCGACGCTCAACGTGTCAGCTTCTGGAATAACTCTATCATCGGTTCCGCCTGCGTCTCCCGCGTCCAACTTCTCACCAAAAGAAGTTGGTTCACCAATTGATTCCGTCGCGGTAACAGATTTTATGTTGCATCGCCAGGCCGTCTCGCGATACGTGCGTGACGCGCTGCAAGCAACAGTCGACAGGCAGAAAGAAATGCAGATCATCGAGGTCGGAAGAACATGCACAATTTCCGACAAGGCGAATGCGTCTTATTGTCTACTGCGGGCATTCAAGCAGTCTCGGTCACGAACTTGGGTGCAACAAGTTAGCAGCAAGATTTATTGGACCATTCAAGATTATCAAGGTTATAGGCAATGCCTACACGTCGGGCATCCCTATTGCGATGCGGCTGCATCCGACGTTCTACGTCGGACGTATCAAGCCGTACCATCCCGCGGCGATCCCGTACGTTCGGCCGCCGACGCCGGCTCATACTCAGAGAGTCCGGGCCGGCGGCGCTGTCATCGGCTCAAGCCGAGTCCCTGCTACGCGTGCACCGACTATTCTGCTGCGGCCGTCCAAACGCCTCGGTCTCCAGACGCCATAGCCGCTCGACAAGAGTCCGCTGCTCGCGCCGAGTCCCCTCCGCAGCAGACGTTGCTGCGTTCGCGTCTTCGCGAGCGCTTTCCTCCATCAAACGAGCGTCCTGCAACTCGTTCGTCATCTGCTCGGCCTCCGCTTGAAGCAAGCGATACTGCTCAGCGGCCATCCTGCCCTCAGGAGGCGCGCCGGTGGTCTTAGTTGCCGCGTACTTCCGTCGTGATGGTCCTCCACCGCTGATAGACTCATCGGGCGCTCGGAGATGGGTGGCCGAGTATATTGTTGATCACGATACTCGAGAGGCGCAGAAGCCGGGTGCCGGCGCGAGCTCTGCACCGGCACGGCCAGAGAAACATTATCGCGTCCACTGGCTAGGTTATTCTCCAGCGGAGGATACGTGGGAACCGATGCGTCGCCTTCTCGAGGATATTCCGGATGTAGTAGGGGACTTAGAGTCCACGCTTACATATTTGTCCGCGTGCGAGAGCCGCCCAGATTCGATCCAACATCTCGCGAACGGCTGCGGCTCCGACGGCGTTGTCGGGTCCGCATCCGATAGCCACGCGCACTTGCCTCTCGACCATGCTGCCAGTCAAGATCCCGCGAGTGTCCGCTCGTCTCGCCGGACGCGTCCCAGCTACGATAGTAGTCGAGAGTCACTAACTTTAGCAGTTGTGGCGGATGCCCATCCATCCTCGACCCACTTGACAACCTCCACACGCTGCTGTCCCCCGACAACGCTCCCCCGACGACGCGCTCCCTCACTACTGGTCAGTTAGCGGCCACTCACTGCGGCCCACAGAAGCCGCACTGATCTCCGCCGAAAATGCCGAATCTTGAATGAGGGCTGAGGAATTGCGCGGGATCGCAATGCGAGGATAGAGTAACATTAAGTATTCGCAGGTGCCGCGCCGCTATTCATGTCTTTGTCATCGTGTTGTGATGGATTTTATTGTGCTGGTCAGGGATTTGGTTGTGTTTTTTATATTTTGAGCTGAAAACGTCGTGCACCACCCCGAATGCATAATTCCACCAGGGGCGAGAGCCAGTGAAGAGAAACATTACGTCCATCGCTCCCAGTGCGGTGCACGTGACGTGTCCCCGATGGTGCCAGCACATCACACCACCGCTACTAAATAACAACACCATTTTCACCTTATTCATATCTCCATCAACAACGTCAGCGCCCCCTCTAGTGAGGCAGGAAGAGATGCAAAGCGCCACCTGCCCCTAACGTGGTCATGGAGTCAAGCGCATGCAAGGGGAGGTTGCCGCTGCCCAGATGGCGCAGTCAGTACAATACAGCCGCCTCGAGCAGGGCCGGGACGTATTGGTGCGCCTCGCAGCGACACACCGGTTCTTGGGCGGGTTGCGCGATGTCGACGAAGTCGGCCATGAACTCCTGCAGGCTGTCTGCGCGCTTCTTAACTTTGAGCGACAGTAGCAGCCGCATTTGGTCCAGAGTAAAGCGAAACAAGCGACCGTACTTGCAGCAGTACTGGCACGCGAACTACACCCTGGGCAAGTCCGGAGCTTGACCTGGTGCCTCGTCAAAGCCCGAGTAGCGCCGCTCCACGCAGAAGGCGGGGTCGCAGGGCTCGATGAGGTCCGACAGGCACGTGACGGCCATGCGCGAGTTGTTGACGTTCGTGGGCATCCGCGATTTGAAGTGGAACTGGAACACTTCCAGCACCAGTTAGTGCGTAACGACGTTGCGCGCCACCGTCTCGTTGATCCAGGCGGTCGATATTGCTCAGAGACAAGAACGAGAAGATGTCGTCTACCAGCGCAGCCGCACAATCTTCACGGGTGTGATTTGCGGCGCCTTGATGGCCGTTTCCATCTCGCGCACATCCAACAGGGCATGGGTATGCTGCGACTGTCTACGGAAGTCTCTAAGTACGACATCATGTTCCCACCATACGAGAACATTGTGCACTACGAGTACTCAGACGACAGGCGTCGTGGAGATGTGCGTTGAACCCACTATCAGCGACTGTGGCGAGAGTGATTAAGAAGAGGTTTCCATTTTGCCCGTATCGACAGAAAAGGAGCTTGCACTGACAGCATAAACTCTCCAGCGTGGCCTGGATGTGGTCGGACCGGAGACTGGAAATTACATAGCCATTCGACATTTCCTGTCAACGCGGCTATTAGAGTACCACGAAAAAAAAAGGCGATGAGATTGAGAAAGAAGGAGCTTATCACGTCGCAATTCCAGCCCATCTAGATATCAGATTAGTTGGTCGTGCTAATTAATTATCGCTTTTGGTATTGCAAGATTGGTAAGTTACTTAACTAGCCGCACTTGCTGTTATACAAATCGGGGGTCTCCCAATTGCATTTTTCATCATTTATCACGTACTATATGACGGGGCACACAATACCTTGCGCACAGGAAGTGTGACTTCCGGAGAATATACAAACAGTGAACGGCAGTTCACAAAAATGCACCTCCATGGCCGTCTTGCCTGCCTCGGCACGGCTATGGACGAAGATGTCATCGAAGTACGACTGTGCGTACGCACGCAGTGGTCTAAACAACTGCGTTACCAGGCAGTTGAACGCCGTCGGGGCATTAGACAGGCCCTGTGGTATCGCAAGCCACTCCCAAAGCATACCGCTCGGGGTGTTCACTGCGGCGAGCGGGATATCGCTTTCGCGCATCCGGATCGGTAGTATCCGTCCACCAGATCCAGGCGCTGTATAACTCTCACCCGGTCATGTTGTTTAGCAACACATCCTTCCTCGGGGTGGGTGTCTGGGCCGGCACCGTCGCGCTGTTCAGCTTATTAAACATATGAACCAGACTCCACCTCCCGTTCAGCTTCCGAACGCAGAAGGTTGGCGTCGAGTGCTGAGATTTCGATTTCCACACCATGCCTGGCCGGCCTTAGCGACAAGAAGCCATCAATGGCCACGTACTGCTCGCGAGTCAGTGGCGATTGTCTGGTGACACAATACTTTGTACCCGGCACGAGATCATCTCGCGCCTGATCTCACGATCCGGTGGGAGTTGAGATGGTGGATCCTTGGACACCACGTTGAGATGGTGGATCCTTGGACACCACGTCCTCGAAATCCATCATCAAAGGATACACGGGATTCTTCTGGTTGTTGGGGATCTCAGAACACAAGCGCGAGGCACACTGGGAGGAGAAGGCCTCCAGAACACCCTCGTCCATAACCGAGGAGGAATTCAATCCCTCTGGGGTGGAATTTTGCTTCAAGAGTACCACCTCCGTGATTTCTCCAGCCTTCAGGTCGGCCAGGAAATCTGTCGGAGTCAACTCTTCGAGGTTCAGGAGCTCTGAGACCTCTGGCAGCGGCTCTAGCTGGATGCCGCAATGGACGGTCTCGCCGTCGCGGAGTGTGATAGCATCCTTCCACTGGCCACTCACCAAAGCTCTTCCAGTAACGGCAAGCCGGCTGACCCCGATGACTTTGTGTCGCCTATCAATCCACGGCTTATGCTTCTCGAGCCAGGGCATGCCCAGGATCAAGTCATACTTGTCCATCTCTAGGACAGTAAGTGCTCCATGTTGTCAAAGTCTTCGAACTTCACAGCTAGATCCACGTGGATCTTGGGAACGGTAATCACCGTTCCGTCGGCAAGTTGTACCGACACTGTCCCATTGCCTTTGCTTTCTCGTAAGGCATCGACCAACTTGTTGCTGTTCTCCGCAACAGTCTGGCTTCGTGCGAAGTTCTTCGACGCCCCGGAGTCTATCAAGACTCGGAAGGGATGGGTGTATTCCCGTACACTTACGTGTACTACTAGAAGCCCAACGCTGCCCATGTTGGATTGGAGAGCGCAAAACCTCTCAGGGGCTAAGCCTCCATGGTGCGCGCCACCCGCGCACCGCTCATGAAGACTTAGATCTTCCCCAGTAGGGCGCCTCCCCCCTACTGGTATCCTGTGTTCCCCTGAACGTTGGGTCGCCACCTTTGCCAGCAACCCTTGAGCGCGATGAGCTTGGGAGGGAAACGTTTATGCTGTCCCTGCGCAAAACAGGCACGTGCCATGTGCCCTAGCTTACCACAGCTATAGCAGCAAATATCATGCTGCTCGGCGAGCCCAACTTCCATTGGACTGGCCCGTTTGGGGTCCCGCGACTTTGTGTCGCTATCCCTGGCCACATCGCCGCCGGCGTGCACGCCTGTCGGTGACTGTACTCCTCTTGGTGGGCGACTTGAATCGCCTCTTTCCGAGTATTGGCCTGCACCCGAAACAGCTGGGTGCGGGTTGGGCCTACTCTTAGGCCGTCCATGAACACCGGCACCTTGATGTGTTCATGGAGTGGGTTCCCCACGAGGGATGCGATGCTCCCGCATCTCTGAATGTACCCACGCAGCTCACGTCTTCCCTGTTTACATGACAGGAAGCGTGACGCAGGTGGTACTCATAGTTCGCCGGGAGGAACGCGGCTCTAAGCTTTTCACACGGCTAAGCCCAAGATGCAAAGCATCCAGGCGTTGTCGCTTCTCTCATATACGCCGTACCCTTAGCACGACCGCTAATTTTGGAAAGGGCGAAAAGCCACTCGGATGTGCTCGGAAGAGATAAGAGCCGCATCCATTGCGAGCTTTCCTTCTTTCACCCAAAAGTGAAGGGTTTCACCTTCCTTCTTTTCGTACGGGTTTACCTTCATTTGCAATGGCTTGGGGTAGGCGGGTTTCATTCTGCCGCGTGTTCGATGATCCCCTGATCGTACATGTCGAACGCGGTCGCGCGCTCGACTTGCTCAGCTTGCGTTGACGACGCCAACTTGCGCAAGGCATCCATGCCAAGATGTCAGCCATCTTACGAGCGGACGCAAACTGTGAGTCATTCAGCTGAGGAAACTCATTCCGGTCCATGTTGCTTGGACCCAGATGCTTCAGATAGTAACCCGCGTAGGCGTGGATTGACTACAAGTGCTACCAAGTGCGATGGGGCACACAACACCTTGCGCAGAGGAACTGCGACTTCCGGAGTGTACACAAACTCTCAGTGAACGGCAGTTTACAAGTCCCTGGTCTGGGAAACTGTTACCAAAATTAGGTAGATTTAGCGACTGAATATATTTATAGGTGACCCAATTTAATTTGTCTACTTACTAACTATTAGTCACCTATAAAGTGCCGTAATTATCGGGCCCAGTGCAACAATCGGGTCCAGTGCGACAACAGAGAAAATGAGGGTGACACCCCACCTCTGAAGCCTTTGTTTTTGGAGCGAATGGAGGTTTATCTGAACACACCTTTTATAGAGCAGGACAGATGCCATTACAGCGAATTAATCTAAAAAACTTAAGGAGGTTTTTAATTCACTGAACTTCGGCCGGGAACGGTGTCGCACTGGGCCCGATAATCACGGTATCCTAGATGTTATCTATTAGGTGCTCTGAGGTCTTCGTACCATACATGTGGTATCTATCCGTGACGTCACCGTGCCGTCATAGTGATGTTAACTACATCATTTAGGGTACTTTTGTACACCATTCTGAAGAGTGATATGGCACTCTTCATGTAACCCCGTTACGTACTATTTGTAGTGGGAGGAGCTATTATGGGAGGGCTGTATGTAAATAAATTATGTATCAACTTGCATTTCTTCGAAGTAGAGCGCATGCTGGTGGAGAGGCAGCGCCTCATGGCGACGCCCATGATGCAGGTGTGCGCCTACCGGGGATATCTCATGTACATGCTTGTGTTTTAACGTTGTGCAAGTTGAGAAGTGACGACGAGGGCTGAGAAAGCACGACACACGCGCCAAAACGCTCATCTCTCTCTATTCAAGGGAAATTAAAAATAGCATGCGTTCTTAAGTAACGATTACGATATGACATTTGAAAGTGCATTGGATTTGCGAATTTGTGAATTTGTGACTTTGAGAATATCGCCATAGAATACCGGTATAATCGCGTGGTTATATCACCTGAGAAGACAACGATTTGATAAGCAATTATTTGCTGGATGTCATGGGTGATATTTACATCGAATACAAGTGACAACTGGTGCCGGTCCAAGCATACAAATTTATGGACTTCCAGGATGATAATTACCCTTCCGTTCAAACGCAAAGAAGTTGACAAACGGCTTCTCCGTTTGAAGCTTTTTGTCGAGTGCAACTAAAACTAAGAGTCTAAGTGCTAGCCTAGGCAGCGATTCGTTAATACTTACCGTGGTCGCATATGAATGGAGGACGAGGTTTGGTATTTATACCTGCCCGCTAAGGAAATATGTACTTTTATAAAGATAAAAATAGATAGACGTAACAGCACTGTTTATGAGTGGTGATAGAGCCGTGTCAGCATTGCTGCTGGCAAGCCGGTAGCCCTCTTCCACACATAAATCACAACCAGATGATCGTAGCAGTAGTGCCCACGAGAGGCTCGAAAAGGGGCGAACGCCAGTGGATTTTGGTCGACGGATCTACGGAGGTGATGGAGGACAAGAAGCAGCGCAAGCAGCGTCTGCACCGCGAGGAAATGGTGCAGTTCCGGCTGCGCAAGAAGCTCAGGGAGACGGAACTTCGAACACAGCACGCGCAGCTGGAGCAGGAGATAAAGCGCCTTTTAGCTCAGTACAAGCTCGAAGCTTCGAAAGGTTCCATTAATTCGGACACAACTCGCTCTGCATGTGTCGAACAAGAAGGAGCTGAGGTCACCAAGCTACAAATTCAACTACGGGAACTGGTTGCGCAGATTGAAGCTCTCCGGGTCGAAAACTCGATACTGCGGGAAGTTGCCGCTAACCACAGCAAGTTAAGACAAGTGGTTTACTCAGAGGGAGACCGACTACTCAACGACGATGAAGCTGGCGGTGTCCTGGGAGGAGGAGGCTGGCGAGTGAAATCCGCTGATGGGGGGCCGTCCTTCCATTTCTATCCGTTCACGAAAGAGGATTGCGCGACTATTGTGCAACGATATGATCGAGCTAGGGAGACGACAGATCCCAGTAGATTCGTGGAGCTGGGCACGTTGCTAGGCTGGCGAGTTGAGAGAGTTCCGCTGGTTCTACACACGAATGGCAAGTGGATGGTGACGCGTGTGAGGTTCTCCAAGCAGATTCATTGCGCAGATGGGACGTCGAGTCTTATGATGGACAAACTTGAGGCAGAATCGTGGCCGGTACTAACGACTCCAGAGTTATGTCCACTCGTGCACAAGGCAAACTGCTCGTCGCTGACGCTCCAGGAAATTGACGAGGACACTGTTGTGATTGTGTCGAATACGTCACAGTATGCACGTGGGATACACGTGCGTCATTTGACGATGATTCACCGCAGACACAGCACAGACGAAGAGGGCAGACGTTATATCACTTATGTCATGGTGATTCCAGACTCCAAGGCCAATCAACTTAGCCGCGATGCTGAACAATCTCACGGGAAGGTGCTATGGGTCTGCGAAGGTGCTGCCTACATGACACTCTCGCAGATCGACGACTCCACTCTAAAGGTCACCTATGATAACTGTACCGGCTGCAAGAATGAGCTGCATGCTAGGCATTTGTTGATCGAGTGGGGCCACGAAGCAATACGTTGGGAGCAGCTTGTCACACCTTCAAGACTTCTCACAAGATGAGAGAGTTTTTACGCTCAAGACGTGAGGGAACAAAGATGAGCTCATTGAATACAGTGTTGCTATTTGCTGAATCTTCACCCAAGCGAATATCCCGAGATAGTATCCTGTACATCCTAAATCTAATTCTAGTAGTATGTTGGATAAGCTATTTCCTACCTGGTAGTAGACCTGTGAACTAAAAAAAAATACTGTTCATCTAGATTGGTCCACAAGTGGCCTACTGAGCAAGCAACTTCAATGGTGCGACAACCTGCTCCCAGTGCAGGAGGTATTGCGCCCATTGTGCCATGAGGTAGTCCGCATGCGGCCTGCTTTCGCATTTAGCCCAATGATCATAGACGACGTCAACCGCAGCGTCATTCACTTCAGTAATTGTGACGGACGCCCAGCCCTCCTCAACCCACTTGACGGGGTTCAACTGGGACGCTCCTGTGTTCATGCAGACTGACTGTTTTGCCTTCAAGTTCATGATGTTCATGCTAAGTCCCAGTGTCTTTTTCCCATTTGACGATTCCCACTGCGTTGTTCGAGCCAGAAATATGTAGCGAAGGTTTGTGACCCCTGGAATGTTGTGTGCCATCACACAACACTCCGGGCCAATTTCCCTGTAGGACGTGACTGGAGACCTCGGAATACTGAGCGAAGCGCCAGCCCAGTGGCGTCACTAGCAACAAAGCAAAACTGGGTACTGCTCGGAAGATACTTTAGAGGCCGTAGCAATCGAGCACGGTACACGTTTGATGAACTGTACGCGAGACGACAGCAATGAATTACTTGGGTTGCCTACTTCTCGATACACACTCTAACCGAGGAATGATCCCACGAATGCTGTAACAGGTAAGTCTGTCTTAAAGTCTTTGTCAAGCGGGTTGGGAGTGGCATTTATTTCCTCACAGGAGAACGGATGATAGCCAAAAGACGGCGTACCATCAGAAGAATTTGACCACCATCTTTCATCTTGTACTGAGCTCCCTTCATTGCTAAGAGGACTCCACATATTGACCAATTCCTTACGGAGGGCTTCATGACGCTGGATATCGATACGAAGAGTAGCATTTTGTTTCCGCAGTGTCTCGTTTGTGACGACCAGCCATCGTACTGATCTGGCCATGCTTTGGTCACTGAAACTCGAACAGTCTTCGCGAGATAATTCGTCCCACAAGCCTGCCATGTAGTTTTTCCCATGCGCAAGTCGTTTGTGCTCCCTCATTAAAAGTCCCACTGCTGTTTCTTTTTATGCCGGAACTGTACCATGTTGATGCGATGCTTTTGGAGCTTTTGCTCGCCCAGATTCCTAGCATTTCCTTGGCATCCGACGCTAGACTCACGTCTTCTTGTCCGGTTTGCGTTCGCCATTGTTGATGGTGCTTGGTTGGTCTTATTTTGAAGTGTTGAAAGCCACATCAAATGACGTGAGTTTTGTAAACCTGACACAAGTATATAATATATAATTTATATGCGTCTAGTAGACATGTATACGGGACCTGACTGAGCGAGCCAGAACCTCACGTGATCTTTTGCTACGGACACATCACTGCATTGGGATTTAATTTCAATATATGTAAATAAACTGACTGCACATTATTACAGTAATACTAAGAGAGGAGAATGTAAGTTGAAAATGTTTAATCAAATCAGAGTATTGGCAAAACAAGCCTACTATTTAGAACGTTCTAAATTAAATGGCAACATCAAGCGCTTGCGCGCGAACAACTATTGTGAATTTCGGGTCGGCGATATTTGCCGATCTTGGTCGGTTGGGCGAAGCGCCCACATAATCGACAAATCCACGTGATTGGATAATAGTTGTATTTTTTATCAAGGCAACTCAAGCCCAAGCAGGGCGCACTCAGCGCGGGTTCGGCGTGCTTATCAATAGCGGTTCCGGGGGTCGACAGCAGCCGTTTGACAGGAGGTAGCAGATCGGGTGACTCTATTGACTCAGGTTGCTCGCTACCTTTGACTTGGGGTTCTTGGCACAGCAGCGACGTGATTAGCGGAAACTATGCCAGACACGTCAACAGGATTGTCACGCGTGAATAAGGGGCCAGAAGACCCCACCAATTGCCAACAACGATCTCAAGAGACGCTTAGAGCAGGGCTCACACAAGGTAGTATAAGAATGCTACCTCATCATGATGTAACCACTCGTTCCGTTGCATGACTCATGTTAGCACGAGCTGTGTGCACAACGAGACGATTAAGCTCCACCAGCGTTTGTAGCCTTTTGATAAGCCCAAGAAGAGCAGGCTGGTACTGGCGGGATTTAAAGTCCCGCCAGTACCAGCCTGCTCTTCTTGGGCTTATCAAAAGGCTACAAACGCAGGGGGAGCTTAATTACGGAAGTTGGCGGTCACGAGACCTAGCTGCTGAAAAGGTCGTGGATTCTCACTAGCATATGCTGTGGCAGAGTCACGTTGAAAGTAGCAGCATACTGGCTATATAGGGGTTGTTCTCAGCAGCCGTGGCAGGGAAGCGTCGTTAGCACTAAGTCTGTTTACGGAGCGGGAAAAATGGAGGAAGCTGCTACGATACAACATGCTTACCCCAACACAGTGTTTCACTGTTTGTATGGGATTTAATATGTTGGTTATTCTCGACAAGAACTCACACACGTATACAGCAAGAATGAAAAGACAATCGGGAAATGGATTCAAGGATATGAGGCAAAGTTTCAGCGAGCCAAAGCCACGACCGACAAAAAGTTCACGAAGGAGCACAGGCGATTGCTAAACGAGTTTTATTCTCAAAAACCGCTAGAATACCTTGACGAAGAACAAGATGATTTTCGGACCATCACATCATATTTCAAAGGCATCGGCGTGACGAATAATTCTTGACTGCGAAGACACATATAAAGTTCTGAAGCGACGCGCCATGCTCGTTAAGGAACGAGATGTGTTTCGATATATCGAGGACCTGAACAATATTTATTGGGGTCACCACAATCTCGCCTTTCTTAATGAAGTATCTTTCGACAATCGTGAAATGATTAGATAACGTGGATACGCTCTCAAGCGGAAATCTCTTGCTATTCGGGGCGACTTCCAGCGAAAACCAAGGGGTTTTGTGTTAGCTTTCATTTGCGTCCACGGGTTAATTGATTACTTCGACACCATAGGTACATTTGATCGCATTGAATTTGTCAAGTGCTGTCAAGCTTTTGCGTACGGAGTGAGCGCCAGTGTCCTGGCGCTCACTCCGTATGGATTTTGGACAGGGCGTCAATTCACAGACACCTTGCGATTACCCACTTCCTGAGTAGTATAGTTGTCGCTTCGATATTTCGTCCGGCCTACTGCCCAGTTTTCACCGCGATTGAGTACTTGACCGGGTACGTGAACAAGGCGTTCCAACGGTATTACAGTGAGTCGAGTGGGCGTGATTTATACCCTATGTTGTGAAAACGTTTCGCCGCTTCGAAGCGTTTAGCGTGGGAAGAGTATTTGATATTCGTGGCTGGAAGCTTCTGGGCCTTTCGACCCCACTGGCCCATTGTCGACCGAGAAGCGGCATGTTACTGACATTTGGGATAGCGAAGTGCAACAAGAGGACGAAGATAGAGACTTGTGGTTTATTGGAAGACGCATGTCATGATAGTGAGTTGAAATCTAATTTAATATAACTAACTTTCCTGGTGTTCAACGCCATCAATGTTTTCGGGTGTCGAATGTGGGCCAATCACATTAATTGCAGGTGGTGGTGCGATATCTTATTAAAAAGCAAGCCTAATGCAGGACTTTCGCGCGAGTATGGTACTCGCTTGGCCACCTAACGCCTTCCTAATGCTTCCACGTCCTGGCGTAGTTGGTGGTTGTCTAGTAATGATGCGTATACCCGTTCAAGGGCCATTTCAGCGAACCTTGACAGACTTGATAGCTGTCGCTGAGCGTGTGAGCCCCTAGCCCTAACCAGGTGTGTAATGTAGTTCGGTGGAGGGTCTGAAATTGCATCGCACCAAGTAGAACGGTCGAGGTTCCGCATGATGTGGTTGCCCCACATTCGCCACACCACCGTATCTGCACTGAAGCTTGATTCCCAATATTCTGGAAGCTGAGAATCGACATCGCGTAGAGAACACGCTGCCGTCGCACCAATGAGAAGGGCGTATACACTACACGCCGCCAAAAGGCGTCAAGGTCTCTTCGCTTTGCTATTGAGAATCCATACTCGTAAATTATGTGTTTGACCATCTTGCCACCTATTACAGCCATACAGAGATCTCAAGCGAGTCTTTGCTTCTCACTATCGGTGATATGATTGTTATACTTCAACTACATAACCTTGGCCCCCTCGACATCGTGGGTTTCTCGTTTATTTGGTTTAGTGTATATAATGCTGTCGATTGGCGTTATTGGTATCTTCGTACGAGCGACGTATAGGTAGTAAGCCCTTCCTGGCCAGAGTGGTCTCATTTCTGAAAACGTCAAACTCCACCCTCCCAGCTACCAGCCGTCTTTGCAGCAGCTGTTTCTTTCATTTCTATGTTTAATTTTATACTGGGCTGCAACATGCGCTGTTGAAAGAAAGCGTGAGTCCTGCCGCAGGGCGACCAGGTATCGCCAAACAGAAAGTGTGGTTGTGTCTTTGTCGACTGTCATCGTGGGGCACAACTCATTTACATCAGCTTAGGGACGGACGACAGACTGGTAGAAGACATATAATTCCGTATTCCCGTGGACTGTCGCTCAGCACCCCGATACCGGAGACCTATCCGTACAGCTGCGCTTCCAACCAGCATCGAGCTGTTCCCAACGACACCCAAAACATGAAGTGAATTCAGCGTTGGGTGTGTAAAATCTGGACGGTACTTGCATACATGTCAGCCGTATCTTGGATGTCAAGCACAAGGAAACGCAACTAACGACTGATAATATGGCCGTAAACGTGCAGCGTTCGCGACCGCGAAACCGTGAGAATTCTGGGATGCGTCGGCGAGGCCGTGGGGGTCTCCCTCATCTCTACATATATTCAATTGTCCCCGGAAGGAGAGCAGACTAAAGAAAGCCCCAGCCCCGTAAATGGTAGTTAGAGCAACGCCACTGAACCATCCAACATCATATTCCTGCAAAGTTTCCATTGCCTCGATTTCGGACCTTGTTCCTAGATGGCCGCTTGCTCATATATCACTGGCAATCGTGAAGTACGCAGATGACAACAACGTCAACATATTTGTCCTACCTGCTCACACGTCGCATTTCCTGTATCCCCTGGACTGTGGTGTGTATTAACCAATTAAGGTCTGTATAACATAAGCATACGTAGCGCTCCGCCTCGTTCCTTTGCTGAATATAAATGCAGAGGCACGCGTTTCCCTAACTAAGAAATGGATCAAGCACTCAAATCGGGGGGAAGTCAATATTGCAGTGGGTTGCGTAGAAGCAGAGAGTAGTGCAGAAGGTAGTGGCGGTGCTGCTTGAACTGCCGATAGAATGGCGATGTTTAATTAAAAGTCGACGAGCGCCCTGGCATCACAGTGTAGCCCAATCTTCTTCACGTAGAACTACATCTCGTCCATGTACACGACGCCCTAATTGGATCGAGAAAGTAGTCCTCGTTGCTCTCCTGGCTTCACATGCTCCAAACGGAACTCGAGGCGGCCAAACTGGTGCGGACGTGTGAGCAATGGCCGTGTCTGTCGCATGGCCCGCCGCAGGTAGCCCTCCTTAATCAGGCGCTGGATCAGGTAGGTGTTCACAGAGGATGTGGCTTGGATTCGGCTCAGGTTCTCACGTTTATTCATTGGAACATCGGCCACACGTTCGCGCGTTCGACAGATCTGCATGATCCAGCTTCTCCCTTCTCCGTGGGGGGGGGGGGGGGGGGGGGGGAGGGACATCTAGCTGACCCCGTTCTTCCAGATGCGTACAGCAGTGAAACAGCTTAGGTGAAAGTAGGCTGCACTTGGGAAAGTGGGGGATGGCAACAACGTAGATTTCGACGTCACCACCGTAACATCGGACTCGAGCACATAGCGCGCCCTGATCATTAACACCGTTTGTGAAGACTTCGACACCGCAAACCGTACTTTTAGCACCGTATTACAAGTTTGCAGCACCGTACCGAGAGGCAATATCACCGTGGCTATAATTGATGCGTGTTATTCAATGAAACGATATGTAGATCGTTCCTGTAATGGCGCAGGAATATCAGATTAGAATGCACATGGAAGCGGCTTGCGCGCGCGTCCACTAGAGGATGCGCAAATGGGCTTATCGACATCACCCATAGCGCCTTCTTCGCATTGTTTGAGAACACGATTTCGGTGGTTGTTGTTCGACTGTGCTGGGGAACAGGCGAGGGTACGGAGCTTCGGAGGTTGCTTTGACGCTCTGCGGTTACTCGTGCTCGAGATTGTACGGCTGACACGGTTGAAATTTCGGGGCTATGGATGAACGAAGGGACTAGCTGGTGGGCTGAGACTGAGGCCCTTGAGTTGGCATTTAGCGGAGGCACTCGTTGTCCCTATAGGGACGTCATTTGGGTCGTACTGCCGGCCGGTGACTGTTCGAAGGAATGGTCGCATACGGTAACGGGGTTACATGAAGAGTGCCACGTCACTCTTCAGAATGGTATATTAAAGTACCCTAAGTGATATCGTCAACATCACTATGGCGTCACGGTAGTGACGTCACGGACAGAGATCCAACATATGGTACAAAGACCTCAGAAGCACCCAATAGGATAGCATCTAATGCACTTTATAGGCGACTTAGTGTTAGGATGCAGATGCATTAAAAGAGGTCACTTATAAATATATTCAATATTATATCTATCTAATTTGGTAACAGTCCTCTCAGACAAGGGACTTGTGAACTACCGTTCACTAAGACTTGTATACTCTTCGGAGCTCCGCTCTCCCGTAAGTCTGCTGCTGAGCCCCTCTTTGCACTCCAAAACTGCCTTAGCAAAAGCCCCAGGCTGAGCATCCTGCAGCGCTCTCACCAGGGTGATAGCTGGGCCTCGGCCCCACGGCGATGGGTCCTGCAGCAGCGTGAGACTGGTCTGCATACCCCACGTGGCCGTACTGTGCGCAAGGTGTTGTGTACCCCGTCACACTTGGTAGCACTAGTCAATCCTCGCCTACGCGGGTTACTATCTGAAGCATCTGGGTCCAAGCAACATGGACCGGAATGAGTTTCCTCAGCTGAATGACTCACAGTTTGCGTCCGCTCGTAAGATGGCTGACATCTTGGCATGGATGCCTTGCGCAAGTTGGCGTCGTCAACGCAAGCTGAGCAAGTCGAGCGCGCGACCGCGTTCGACATGTACGATCAGGGGATCATCGAACACGCGGCAGAATGAAACCCGCCTACCCCAAGCCATTGCAAATGAAGGTAAACCCGTACGAAAAGAAGGAAGGTGAAACCCTTCACTTTTGGGTGAAAGAAGGAAAGCTCACAATGGATGCGGCTCTTATCTCTTCCGAGCACATCCGAGTGGCTTTTCGCCCTTTCCAAAATTAGCGGTCGTGCTAAGGGTACGGCGTATATGAGAGAAGCGACAACGCCTGGATGCTTTGCATCTTGGGCTTAGCCGTGTGAAAAGCTTAGAGCCGCGTTCCTCCCGGCGAACTATGAGTACCACCTGCGTCACGCTTCCTGTCATGTAAACAGGGAAGACGTGAGCTGCGTGGGTACATTCAGAGATGCGGGAGCATCGCATCCCTCGTGGGGAACCCACTCCATGAACACATCAAGGTGCCGGTGTTCATGGACGGCCTAAGAGTAGGCCCAACCCGCACCCAGCTGTTTCGGGTGCAGGCCAATACTCGGAAAGAGGCGATTCAAGTCGCCCACCAAGAGGAGTACAGTCACCGACAGGCGTGCACGCCGGCGGCGATGTGGCCAGGGATAGCGACACAAAGTCGCGGGACCCCAAACGGGCCAGTCCAATGGAAGTTGGGCTCGCCGAGCAGCATGATATTTGCTGCTATAGCTGTGGTAAGCTAGGGCACATGGCACGTGCCTGTTTTGCGCAGGGACAGCATAAACGTTTCCCTCCCAAGCTCATCGCGCTCAAGGGTTGCTGGCAAAGGTGGCGACCCAACGTTCAGGGGAACAGGACACCAGTAGGGGGGGAGGCGCCCTACTGGAGAAGATCTAAGTCTTCATGAGCGGTGCGCGGGTGGCGCGCACCATGGAGGCTTAGCCCCTGAGAGGTTTTGCGCTCTCCAATCGAACATGGGCAGCGTTGGGCTTCTAGTAGTACACGTAAGTGTACGGGAATACACCCATCCCTTCCGAGTCTTGATAGACTCCGGGGCGTCGAAGAACTTCGCACGCCGCCAGACTGTTGCGGAGAACAACAACAAGTTAGCCGATGCTTTATGAGAAAGCATTGGCAACGGGTACCGATTTTCGATTTTTTAATTTCCAACTAACTACTTTTGTAACTACTGTTCCGACTAGCCACTTTTTGGCGCCGCACTAGCCACTAGTCGCCACTCACAGCAGCAAGTGTGTCTAGTACAAAATTCAACCGGACAAAGTGCAACTCTTTTGACTGTATTAGGTAAGCCTGGGTTTAACCCCGCGGGCTACGCACACCGGGCGTTAAACCACAGTAAGCGTTCGAGCTTCTGTTATGAGCTACCTAAAGTAGAATATTGGAACAATACCATAAAACACTGACGATTGTTAACAATTCTGACCGAGCTACACCCATTGAGATGCTACGTTTGAACAGATCGAGAAATGCATTTCGGGTTAAGAACGTTTCATTTAAAGTATCACTCACGTTTGAAGGCACTGTACTATCGTATGAAAGAGTTGGCGCAACTAAAGCTGAAGCCCTTCCTCCAATTGGAGGCTTACGTCTGGTTCGTGTAATCTCAGAGCCATGGCTTGGAGCTGCATGCGTTAATCCTAATGAGATTTCAAACTGAGAGGGAGATGAGATGTCGAACAGCAAGGAAGAGGATTTTGCTCCGCAACATTGCGACAAGGGAGACACCGCCCACCCCGATACGAGATTCAACGAGAACGTTGCTAGCACTATCATACGACGGAATGTAGCACCGACCATCCGGATGCGAACGCATATCTGGAGCTTGCCACAGGAGCAACCTTTCGGCATTGTATTCGTGAGAATATATATATATATATTTATATATCAATCCGAACTGGAAGTGATAATGACTACATGACGAAGACGTCACTCTGTCTTTCAAGTCGCCTTACACGTTGCGTATGCTGTGGGAAGGCATGCCTAGTGAAGGGTGGATTGTAGACCCTGATTCGAAAGCGTGTCAATGCCGCTTCAATTTAAAGTTCGCGATATGCCTACATTTTATAGAAGTAAATAAGTGTTAGCGATCTCGAGTCCTGGTATGCCGAAACCAGTGCGAAGATATATTCATCGGGACGAGAAAAGGTCGATCACGTTTAAGAAGGCGAACACGTCAAAATTCTAATCGTGATTGTATAAATGGCACCGACGCATCCCTCGTGGATGGTGCGGTTTATGGCTCTCATTTTTCACCACCAGTTGATCCAAGTATACACATCCATTATAGAGGTCATCGGCGACATGCCAGCTCCTACCGCCGTACCAACTCAATTGCGTATGTGTGACGGGGCACACAACACCTTGCGCACAGGAAGTGCGACTTCCGGAGAGTATAAACACTCTCAGCTCACGGTAGTTCACGGTCAAGGGCTATCCTGTAAGGACTGCTGCACTCGATCAGGTGCGGCTTCTGCTGCCACAGCTTCTAGGGATTCGATCAATACGTTGGCGGCTCCCGAAAACTCACTGGATCCCGGCACCCTTTTCGGACGCCCCAGTTCCTGTCATAGGTGGGAACATCCCCCATCAATGCTCTGCTAGTATCTGCGGGCCGACTGGCCCCGCTGGGTTTGTTTCGCCAATCGATCCATGGCTCATTTTTCTCGATCCAAGGCATGCCCAGGATCAAGTCATACTTACCCATCTCTGCGACAGTTAACTGCTCCATGCTGTCGAACTCCTTGAACTGCATTGTTAGTTCCACATGGGTCTTGGAAACGGTAATCACCGTTCCGTCCGCCAGTTGTACCGACACTGTCCCGTTGCCTATTGGTATTTATTTCGGGTAGCCACTTTATAATTAAAGTATCGACTTAGAGTGCCGTTCCAAATAGCCACTTTCTGCGTGTCGGCTAGCTATATCCGATCGTACGTACCAGAAATGCGGCGGTACTGCCCTTTCGCCCGCTCCGGCTAGCTACCTTTGGTCAGACCAAAGAGCCAAAGTGATTCGTTTGGTCCGAAGCGAGAACAGAGGTGGTCAGCGACCGAGTGCAGCAAGGTGCTTCCCGTTATGGGGACGTATAGGGGATTTCTACGGTCGTACCAGCTTGAGTAGGGGTTTTGTTTGAGATGACTGCGTCTCTATCCATTGTGAAATTAACAGCTTACCAACAGTCTTGAACAGGAAACGGCGATGAAATATTGACGGAGAGCTCTGATATTTGTAGACTGTAGGAAGTTTGTCGCGAACTTTCAATCACTTAAAGAGGATGCGATCTCATTAAGCAGGGCTTGCTTATAATCCAAAGTGCGCACGCGTACAACCACTTCTGATCACAAGCTGCTTAAGAGAGGTTGCAGTTTGTCGTTATGCTGCGGAACGCTGGCGTCGACGATATCATGGGGGACCAGCTTCCACTTCAGCGGGAGCTACCTGCAGCCGGTCGTGTTGGTCCATCAGCTTTGTCACGTAACGAATCATAATTTATTGCGTACCTCCACAAGGCTGCCATCAGGTGCTTCACTGCATCTTCCACTCGCTTACCACTTTCACCGTAAGAGGCGACGTGTGCGTTAAACAAAGCGTAGCTCTCCAAGATAGCTTCTTGAGCCTCATAATTGCTGGACCAGTGCGTGATCCGTCGATAGGTCTCTGCCGATTTGCGCTTTACTGAGAATTCAGTGGAACAGCGTTAGCCTCTGGTTGTTAGGGAGGCGGGGAGGCTTCTTGAGTAGCCGATCGTCGTTCACCGTCCGTACGGCATGCTACAAGCAGCGGTGGTGGTCGTGGGCACCCCCGTTTGACGTCACGCCGAACGAGAGCCACACTTCCGTGTCTTTCGTCTCCGATAACTCGCCGTCTGCGTCCAGGAGCGGCGAAAACCACGGTGCCAGCGCTCCTCTGCTTGCGGGTTGTTATGTTAAGTAACTCAGAATAGTGTCATGGTCAACAAATCGCTAAAGCTGGAGGTGTCGACAGGAATACTATCATCCAGCTAGGTCTCAGAACCCTTCCCTGTCGGGACTACCCTATAGGGCCGAGCGATATGATACCGCTTGGTCCTGGGTTGTGCCGGCTTGGTCCCCAGACATCATTGCACCCCCTCCTGGAGCTAACGTTGCAGGACGCACTTCGCTGCAAAGCAGCTTTAAAACTCCTTATTGACAACGGTTGGCATAATCTGGATCGATTTACTCGAATTGAGTAGACGCGATCTTCTAGCGGAGAGACGCGGTTGTTTTTTTGGGTGCGCAGCAGCACGGAAAACAGTGCAGGTGTAAGAATAACAGAGAAACAGCTAAAAAGTGCCGCGCGGCAGACCAGTGCTAGCCGCACACGACCATTAACCTACCGGCCGGTACCGAGATCTAACCGAAGTGAATACAACCCAATACAAGCAGCGAAACTAGTGTTTAAGTAGAACCAGTCACGCACCTGGCAGGAGAGGAATCGACGAGTGTGAAAGAAATAGATATCGGCAGCCCCGTAGAGCTGGTGGTATCTGTAGCCCACGAAGGCAATTTCGGCAGTCCCGATTGGGCATTATATATATACACCGGCCATTGCGATCCGGCGTCCAATTGCACAGCTCGGAGTTAGTTCTCTGCTGAAGCCCCCTTGCACTGTCGCGCAGGAACTTAGTTGCCGTGCGCCACCGGACACCGAATCTTGCTAGAATTGGTTGTATGACCCCAAGAGCGGCATACTGTGAAGCTCGAACACGGGAGACAGGTACAACTGACGCCGGAGTTAACCAATTACAAAGGTAGGCTTACTTTCTCGTACATAACGAATTGGGCTTCGACGCACTAAATGGTGCCAATCTGTCCATGAAAATACTGCTCGAATCCAAGGCCGAAGCATACGAGTGATGATTTCGTAGATGAGGAGAGCGGAGAGTTACGCGGGATGATACAAGAAAAATATGTGAATAGTGTAAAAGTGGAGAAAATATACTAAAACACAGATGAATCCCTGAATAACACACCAAACGGAGGGGTAATATACAACACGAAACCATAAAAGGCACGATTGCCGACTAAGGTTGGCGGATGCGAGCGCGCGTAGCCATAGCAAACCCGTGCGGGGAGCGCGTGAAGCAGGGCCGCGCGGTATTTGCGGAGGCGAGCCCAGCGCTGAGCTTCTCAGCAAGCCGCGCATTGCACTCACCCGAACGTACAATCTTATTATCGCGAGCGAAGCAAACCGCGAAGGGGCACTTAGCCGAGCTAAGTGCGGCGGGTCCGTTTATGCAATTTCCACTAAAGGTATGCCCTCCCATTCAAAATCAAATGTAGTGACGTTTGTTGTGTTTTTTATGCGTTTACGTAAAAGTAGGAAGCTGATAAAACCCTCTAAAATTGATTCAAGCCCGAGGGAAGCTAAGAAGAGAGAGATGCAACGAATGGCACACCGACAAGTCGCCTCCAGAAAGAAGCTTTCGCGCGCGCATCACTCAGTGATTGTCGAGTGTCCTCGCGACGACGATATTCGTGACTTCGTAGTTGAAGGTGAACTGGTTGTGTTCTAAGCATACAAACTACCGGTAATAAATGTTTACCAGGAACATATCATTGGTTTTATCTGTGACTTGTACATAGTTGATATTCGTAGCGAGGCCTTAGGTGACCGACAAGTCTACGTACAGTGCCACCTCGCCGAATCCACTTTCCAGGTGTGAGAGAGAGGATCAGCCAGTCTATTTACACTTATGTGTAAGATTGCTGGAATTTCATTGAATCCGAATATTAGCGCCGGTGGATCCACTTTCCAGGTGGTAAACGTTGTTTTCCACCCGTTCTCCGAACAAAGACGACGTTCTACGTCGTCGTTTTGACAACAATTTGGCCCGGGGCTCAGGCGTGGAATGCAACGATCAAACGGAAAAAGATACGGTGTTTGACTTGCTAAACGGGTAGGAGCGTCAATAGACCGTTACAGCCGCTCTGAACTCAGCGGATGGTAAAAAAAAGTAAATGGTTAATTATGCTTAGGTCGAGGAACCTTGGATACGCCAGAGGAAGCCGTATCTAGACTCGACAACATTTGAAAGACCATATATCCGTACCATGTGAAGTTACACTAGCACAGCGAGCTAAGACTCAACGAATCGACGGTATACGTGTGCTCAAGTACTATTATGTCGTTGGGGATTCCAAGGCGAACGCATGGAGCGGCGACGCCGACCTTACAACCCGAGGCTTTTGAATAACCGACGAGGGAGGACTACATTTGCAGGTCAGTGATACAGACATTGTTTCCTTCGACAGGTATGCATATACACGACCGGCCCAGTGATTTTATCAGATTTGGGCATATTACTACGCGGTGGGAGCAGCAGTTGATGTCGCTAACTTGTTGAAGATCGAAGCCTATTCACTGAAGACTTGAAATTGCCCGCCGAGTCAAAAATACAGTCGTAGCCCAGCTGTAGTGTTTTCAGATAGTAATCCACAAATTTGACGGAGCAACGTGGATTCGGCCGGTACTTTTTGTGTGTGATAGTTGACGGACACTTGACAAAGGACAATCGCGATGTATAGAGTTCACCAGCAGTAACCTTTTAATATCTGCAGACGTCTGACAGAGGTTATGTCACTGATGTGGTCCGGGTTTTTTTTTGCCAAGCTCCGACGTGTCCTTCAGTGTACTTTTATGATGGGTAAGTGCTGCACTAAGGAAAACGCGCACTGACAATGTGCTGCATAAGACTTTGTCGACCGATCGTGACTTACCATCCTGATAAGAAATGCCGATGTAGAGATCTTATGCGGCATACGTTCATGCCTAGCAGTCGCGGTACAAAAAGTGACCCCAGGGTCCCACGGACAGTGCTGCTTCGATTCCGGCTTTATACATTTACCAGACTGCTTTTGGTTTGACTGCCTCTACTCCTTCGAGTCTAATACAGTAGTGTAGGTACCGCTGGTGTCCGGCTGGAGTCTTGCAGACAAGGATACAGAGAGTTCTCGATATCATGGTGTGCTGCACGCGTTGACCAGTCACCCAAAATCAAATGGTTTTGTAGAATATTTTGGAGCAACTCGCTGTGCAAGCTACTGCCTAAGATTTAAAATTCTAGCAATCAGTTCAATAACGCCGCCCCCTACTCATACCATCGATGAAGAGGCAATGTAATGCCCTGCACGATGTCACTTTGTTGGAGTAGGTACTAGATGCCCACAATCGAAATTGCCGTCCCAAGACAACGATGAAGTTCGCAATCCCTGCATTCCCACATGCGGAGCTGTCCAAGGCGCAACGAACCGCGTTGATTCGCGAGGCTGACACTATCGTGCGAGAAACAATTCAAGCAAACGAAGCTTTTCTCGATAACGGCGCTCGTTTTTCCTGTTCCGACTGGCGATTCGTACGAGCGAAACATGGCTTGAATGTGTATTGCCAACGACAAGGGCCGACTGGAAGCTCTAACTCGCGAAAAACAAAATTGGTTTCGCCCATGTCTCCTGGCATGTCAAGAAGAACAGTGTCAGCATCCTTACCTTGTCCGGACATACCATTAATGGAGAAAAAGAAGCCAAAATGGAAGTCTCTTATGGTCCTGCACGGGGTTATTGACGGAAGGCTCGACGATTGCATGTTCGGCTCGTTAGCGACTACCGAGGAGACGTGGAGGTGGCGCAGTTCATACGTGCATGAGGGTCTTGACGAGGCTCGTCTTCTGGCTACCCTCAGAGGACCGACTCCTGATGATCCGTTTCGTTTCCTGGGTCTCAAGTGGTTCACCAAGGAGCTCCCGTCCGTACTGTCGGGTGTCATGCAGCAGCGAGATTTCTTAATCATCGAGGCTACGGGACTAACTCATGATTCAAACGGCGAGAAGGTTGGCTACTTTCTTTTGAAATCGGTCTCTCTACCTGGAGTCATCCCCGATATCTCTCATCTCGGCTTAGTGCGTGAAGAAATTAGTGCCTGCTACATCGATCGTCAGCTCGACTCCGGTCAAGTGGAAATGTACGGCCGCAGCTTTATAACTCCTCGAGGGAAAGCGTTAAATCGATTGATCACAGTAATCGCCGCTGAAGCTCTTCTCAGCGCGATCTCCATCATCGACTACGCGTATATCAGGAAGCTCGCGTGGCTTGTCAAGAACAAGCAAGAGCGAATGTCAGCGCGACGATGCCGGACTCGTCGACAGAGTGGTGCTTTTCCTCGTTCAACTCGCTGCCAGGTATGCGATAAGGGCTTCAGCAGGCTCTCACTAAATGCAGGCGCAAAGTGTCAGATCTGCCGTCGAATGAGCTGTAAGAATTGCACCGTGGTCAAGAAGATGACGGTGGACGTGTCGAGAAGAGGTCCTGCCAAGCAATGCGGGTTTCGGATTTGTGTGTGCTGTCTTCTTGAAGCAAAGGAGAAATCCGTTTGGGAAATGGCGCTGGATGGTGTAGGCGAGACTCGATCAGAGGCTTCGTCCACTATGGACTTCGAGCGTGGTAGCGAATGGAGATGCACGTCCTCAGCTGTCTAATGCTATAGCTCTAGTATGTAGTCGTAATGTTATTCGTTAGTACAAATGGCGTGTTTAGTGGTTGTAAAAAATACACAAAGTCTTCGTGCCTTGGCACGAAGACTTTAAGTATTTATTTTTGACGTACTTCCATGTTGTACATGTAAAGTCGTGATTTCACTGACCATTATTTCGAAAGTATGACTGCGGTCGTGTTACGCGAAGGTTAATGGTAATGACTCAAGCTACATGATCCATAGTGGTATTAAGATATCCTAGATAGCCACCAAACATTGTTGGAAAGGGGCTGTCCATAATGTGCAGAGCGCATCAAGAACCCCCCCCCCCCCCGCCCATATGTAGATCGGCTAGGGCGTCTAGGGCGTCTAGTGGTACGTGCATGAATACCAACATGTCTAGAGCTTTAGCCATCGCAGTGTCCCGAGTACTCCTACTCTGGACGGTGGCAACCGTCTTGGTCATAGTGGCACCCTTTCTCAATGGAGATACTCTGTGTGAACGGCTACTTGCTGAGCAGTTGTCCGAGGAAGAGTCTGGAGGTCGCTCGAGGTCGGTCCGGGTGGCCCGTACCCGGTCGCTTGGCGGGTTTAGGCCCGTGCGAAAAGGCAGACATGGATCGAGAAGCGACCGACGGAACGATTACTGCCTCAACGCGACGTTAAAGAACTTGAGAAAAGGTGCAACGCGGGGGAGCTACTAAGGCCGGAGAAGGTGACAGGATGGAGGTCGCGCCGACGGCAAGGAGCGTCGCTGCTACGCAGCTGAGTCCAGAACGGAAGGGTGATCTATGGAAGCCGATGCACGTGAATCTGGGCGTGAGTGGGTACGGAGGTGCCGGATGAAGAGGAAAAGGTAAGGGAAGGTGGCGAGCGGGAGTTGCCGCTGGTTCGAGGTGTTTAGTCGTGAATTTACCTGATCTTACATAAGCAAATAGTCTTTATATTTTATTGTATTTGCTGTGAATTTGCGAAGTATGTGTCTCACTCTAGTATTCATCGGTTCCATACGACACTTGACTAGTTCCGATCAGGATGGCTTGCGACATTTGGTGGTGAAGCAGGTACTTGGACTTCGTCGTCAACGGATTCGAGTACGGAGTGAACGGCTAAATCGGAGTTTAAGCTCTTCAAGGACATCAGGCCTGGCCGCTCAGGAAGCGTTGGAAGCTAGCAAGGCGTGCACGGTGAAGTGTGAAGATTTCCGGTTAACGGGAGAGAAGGATAGGTACGGGAGCGCGAGGGAGCGCCAGGTTGTTTCGGAGTTTGGAATTTGGAATTTGTACAGGACTAGCAGAACAAGGCGGCACGCACCCGGTTGGGATTACGCGGGGCTAGCGAGGACGGCAGCACGCAATGAGGGTATATGTCAACTCGAAGGCGAGTTAACCGACAAGGATGATTCGAGCGACGAAATCAGCGATGAGGAACGCCGCTTCGATGCGATCATGAGGGAGCGGGGGGGGGGACCGGACGGTTGGAGAGTCCGGTAAAACGAGTATTTCGCATGTGAGCGAAGGGGCGGAGGAGAGAGACTTGGCTGCTATGTCAGCAGGCCCAGGCGCTCTCCAGGGCGAGATAATGGCTGCGCTCTGGGTGGGTGAAGTGGCCAGCGAGACAAAGATGACCGAGGAAGGGACGGCCGAGGTGAAGGCCAAGACCGCGACCAAGGCCAAAACGAAGGGCGGACAACCGTCAGGACTTGTGTCGGGTAGACAAGGAAGAACGAAGGCTCCCGTTCCCGAGTTTCTTGGAATTGAAGGAAGAAGGCGACGCGTCAGGGTATGGCCCCGATGACGCAGAAGCTACTGAGACGGAAGTTGACGAGCCGAGAAGGAGCCCGAGGGGGGTTATCGATCAGTACACGGGTCCTGAGGCTAGGAACCGGAACCGTCCTCAGTTCGAGTGGGGTTGGAGTCGGTTTTCTACGAGCCGTGAACTAAGGTGAAGAAGGAGCCGATGATGGTTGGGAGCCGTTCTCGTGTGTCCAAGAGTCGGTCCACGCTGAAAGCTGATAAGCAGACCCTCTTGGCGGCTTACCAAGCTGGAGTGGCGCAGACACGGCTAGCATACGCCGGAGGCGGACCTCCCGCCACGCTGCCGAAAGTATCCAAGAAGACAAGGAAGCGTGTCAAGACAGAGACACTGAGCTGACGGAGCTTAAACTGTCTAAGCTGGAAGCTCACAAGGTAAAGATCCCCCTATGTTTTACTCGGACACGGCGACGACCGAGAAGGCACGTGACTTCTATGATTTGTTCTTGACGCACACGAGAGGACAAGTCGCGACTGCTGATCTTCAGGCAGAGGTAGAAAGGGAAAGAGGCCGAGCGCTAGTGGGGGTATTCCCGCATCAGGACGTTTGAGACGCTCAAAGTCAGGTTCCACAACCGGTTATCGAGTCAGATTACGGATCAACGCTGGGAACGGTTACAGACCACGAAACGTGTCCGCGGGGATTCGATGGAGGAATGGGGGAGACCGTGTAACTGACTTGTGTGAGCCTCTGCAACCCGAACTCGCAAATGAGCCAACGGCTTCGTCGCGAGCTTAGGAACAAGCGAATGCTCGCGACGCTCGGCTCCAGCCCGGCGAGCGACATTCCGGAAGCTTGCGAATGGCTAATGTTAAGGACCAGCATCGACTGATCGAAGAAGACGACGAGTTTTCGGACGCGGCACCTGCGAAAGGGAAGGAGGTCCCTTTGGCCGCTTCGATGGACACATAAGTTTCAGGAGTTTATGCAGAGACAGCAGTAGTGGCAAGAGCAGTCACGCATGCGTTGTAAGCGCCTAGGTTGCCGCGTAGAAGACCCTAGGTGAACGCTTTCGCGAGTCCTTCGTCGAGTTCAAGGTCTGTGGGGAACGGTCGTCGTTCCGGTGCATTTCCATGAAAGCGGACAGCCGTACTCAGGAAGGCGTTTCGATCTGTGGTAGATATGGATTTAAGTGCCACAGACGTTCACTCTGTAAACGAGCAACTATGGAGAGTTTGAGCTGCGGACAAATGGGCCACTTACGGATGGAGTGCGAAGAGTCTAGCCGGGGCGGTACTGCGGGTGTTTCTTCTGCCAGGAGCCCGGTCACATAGTGGCTAACTGCCCTACGCTGGTGGCGCTGAAGTCGTTAGTGCCGACTGCGACGGGAGCTGCTGGTCGACCATGACAGGGCTAAGGGAAGGGAAGGACAAGACCGCTCTTTCTCTAAGCAGGAAAATGGCCCGACGGGTGCCCAGAGAAGAGTGTGGTGAAGGAGGCATTTGGCGTCAAAGCGAAGGTGAACGTCGTGCAGAAGAAGAAGGAGAAGGGTGTGCAGAAGGAGGCGTTCAGCAACGACGAGAAGAAGGTCGTCGCGCTAGACATGGAGGAGAAGGTTGAGCTGGGGGGAGCGTTCAGTGACGACGACATGGAGGAGGACATCGTGCTGTGTCAGGCCAGGGAGTGCGAGGAGTCTGAGAGCCCCTTGGTCGGCTGAGAGCCATTGGATGGTCAGCCGTATACGAGACGGTCAAGGAAGCTAAGGAAATAATGATGGAACCGAGAGCGACGGATTCGCTTCCGAGCGACGGTGAACTACTTGAGGTACCGTCGTTGCGCGACAGGAAACCGGTCATGGACTGGTCGCGGCTTCGCTACTTTGCTGAGCTACATTGTTTACCGATAGCTAATAGGGGGGTTCTATCGGACTGGGCCACGAAATATTCTGCTAAGAATGCGTTAGATATCTGGTGAAAACTATGCGACCGTGTTGGGGACGTGGAAGTACCAGGGGCGCGCCAACGAAGGCTGCGCCGGGTCCGAAAACCCGTGTGTTTCGATAGTTCGACTCTGTTTAAGGAGAGGACCGAAGCTTTAGGAACGTGAGGACGCTTCTCATTATGTGGAAGTGGCTCAATCGGACGGTCAAAAGAATGTCCCGATGCGCGGGTTGGTTGAAGTTGTGATTGTCAACCTCCCGGACGGTTTAGTTTAATGAAGAAGACGAGGAGGACATGCCCTCGTGTATTGTGGATGGCGGAAGGCGCGTGGTGTGTTCGGTTGGTAATTCTAAAGCGTTTGTCGGGCGGGTTTATCGAGTGTCTACCTTCCTGAATGTTGGCGGATACTGGCGCTACTTTGAGTCTCGTGAACAGACTGATGCTGAAACGGTTGGGTGGGGCTGCTGAGACGTTGACTCCCTATGAAGGTAGAGTAAGGAGTTTGTCTGTTCATCAGTTGCGGATCCGTGGCTGGATCGAACTAACCGTACGAGTGGGGTCGGTCGAAACGACGTTAAGTATGATAGTGGCCGACTTGTTGCAGGTGGATGTGATCCTGGGTGTGGACTCGCCGGCAGCGTTTGGGAGCGGTCATAGACGTGGCGGAGCGAAAATGCCATTGAAAGCGACTGGCGATGTTTTGGAGTTAGGCGTGACCGTGGTCCATCAGTCGTCCAAAACAACCGTGGGGGACGTCGACGAGACTACCGTCGGAAGGCCAGGCCTTAGTGATGACACAAGTGGTCGGAGACATCGAGGAGAATGCGACGGTTCTCTTCGAAGGGGCGTTGGACCTGCTTCATACGCTGTGCGTGGCGCGATCGGTTTGTGCGGTCTCGGAAGGCCAAGCGTTAGTCGAACTAAGTAACACCTCAACGGACACGCTGTAGGTTCGAAGGAACGGTTGTAGTGTCCGCGTCTGCGATCCCGCAGTCGGCGTTCGAAAGTGCCGTGAAAAGCGCGACGGTGGATATGGCAGGGTTCGAAAGTGCCGTGAAAAGCGCGACGGTGGATATGGCAGGGTTTCTGGCCGACAAGCAAGAGTCGACCGGAACAACGACTGTCGTGACTATGGAAGATTTACTAAATTTAGAGGGCGGAAAAGGCAAAGCTTCGAAGCCTGATCTACCGCCTGACTAGGGAATAAAGGATGATTTCATGGAGTAGAAGTTAACAACGGAGCAGAAGGCACTCTTCCAGTCGGAATTGGACCGGTTCAGTGACTTTTTCATTGAGTCGTCCAAGAAACCGGGACGGACTGACTTGTTACAGTTTGAAATCGATACCGGGAGTAGTGCACCGATCAAACAGCAGCCGTACCGAATATCGGTAGCGGAAGGCGAAGTGATGGAAGCGGAGATTCAACAGTACCTGGAGTTGGGGTTGATTCGCCCGTCTAACAGTCCCTGGGCCAGTCCTGTGCTGATGATCCGGAAGCCGGACGGTGGGATCCGGTTCTGTATCGATTATCGGAAGCTGAATGCGGTTGCAGTAAAGGACGGTTACCCCATGCCGCTCATTGACGACATTTTGGACGTGTTAGGGGACGCCAAGTTGTTCTCTACGATAGACATTGCGTCCGGATACTGGAACGTGCTTATGCATGATCGTAGCGTGTCACGCACGACATTCAATTGCAAGTATGGTTTATACGAATGGCTAGTAATGCCATTTGGGTTGTGCAACGCGATGCCCGCGCTTGAACGGTTAATGGAGACGGTTTTGGTGGATCTGAAGTGGCGAATCCGTCAAGTTTATCTGGATGACTGTGTCATTTTTAGTCGAGACTTTCCGTCGCATCTTGCCCGGCTACGACAAGTGCTGACACGGCCCCGACAAGCAGGATTCAAGCTGAAGATGAGTAAGTGTCATTGGGAACGGAGTAAGATGGCTTTCTTGGGTCATATAGTGACACTCTCCAGGATACTACCCAACCCTGAAAAGGTTAAGGCAGTGGTGAACGTGCTGAGGCCTGTTGCTGTGCATGGTATCCGTTCCGTCTTGGGGTTAACTAGGTACTTTTGACGCTATATACCGGGGTATGCTCTGATATCGGGGCCGTTGGAGCGCTTGAAGACGAAGGACGCTTCTTTCGTATGGAATGAGGACTGTGAACTTGCGTTTAAACAGTTAGAGAGAGCTTTGGTGCAACCTCCGATACTGGCCTATCTGGATGGGAAGAAGAGGTTCAAGCTGTATGTCGACTCGTCAAGGTACGCTATAGGTGCGTGTCTGATGCAGAAGGTCGACGGAAGAGACCGTGCAGTGGCGTATGCAAGCAAGTTGTTCACCTGTTCTTAAAAGAACTGGATCAACAAACAGGACGGCATCTCCGAGATCGAGTGAGTGCTGGCGTCGTGTGGACGACGCGGAAAGTCGGATGCGATTTGAACAAGCGCGAGTTTGATTTTTACAGACCATCCGGCTCTGACGTGGGCCTTTAGTTCATGCAACCAGCCTACAAACGCGAAGTTGGCGCGGTGGGCGATGGAGCTCTCGAATCTACCGTTCAAAGTTCACCACAAGTCCAGAACGTCGATGGGACATGTGAACGGTCTTTCGCGTTTGTCTGTGGATAAAGTGGATTCTTTAACGTTGGATGGAGTTCTGAATCCGGATGGTACAGTTGAAGACGTAAGGCCAGCTTTAGTCTAGAAGCGGCCTCGTAGAATTGTGGACCTCCTGAATCCGGAGGTTGAGGTTGAAGACGCGACTCATAATACGGAAGGTGAGCTGGTGTTGGAGTCAGGCGAGCATGTCGCGTTCAAACGCTTTCAGGCTCGACTATGAACAATTCAAGGTGGGACAGCTAGAGGTGTCTTGGATCCGTGCTTTGAGTGCTTTCATAACCAGTAAGGCGCCGTTAGACCCTTTCTTGCGTGCTCGGGTCGTGAAGATGGCTTCTCGCCATGAGATGAAGCGTGGCTTGCTCATGAGGCATGCTGACTTACCTGCGCGTGTTGGACACGCTAGGACGGTGATTGTGCTGGTGGTTCTGTCGTCCTATGTGTAACTGTCTTGCACTATTGCCATGCAGATGTGTTACCGCCGCACCTAGATCTGACTAAGACATTGGGGAAAGTGAGAAGTCGCACATACTGCCCGGAATGGGGAGCCGATGTTGCGGCGTACCTACGGGAATCTGCCCGATATGGGGGTGCTAAAAGACCGCGACCGTGGCGAGCTGACCAAACATTGCGGATGCCCGTGTTCGACTTGACTGGACCGTTCTCGATGTTGGTAGCTGACGGGATTGGACCGTTATCTGTTTCTCAAAAAGGGAACCGTTATATCCTAGTGTTTGCCGAATACTTTACTCGATGGGAAAGAGCTTTCACCGTTGCACAGTTGGACTCGGTGACGTTCGTGGAAGTCATGATTAATGGTGTGCTATCGAGACACGGAGTGATGTCGAGGTTGTTGAGCGATAAGGGCTCCAACTTCACGTCGGAGATTGCGAAATCCTTCTATCAGACGCTTGGGATTCGGAAATTTGTATGGTTCGGCGTACCAACCTCAAACTCAAAAATTGGTTCAACGGTTCAACGGAACGCTTATCGGCATGCTGAAGACACATGCGAGTGAGGCACATACCGACTGGGACGTGTACCTCCCTCGAATGTTGTTTGCATATTGTACGGCTTACCACAAGGCGCTGGGAAACACACCTTTATTCTCCTTGTGCGGACGAGATCCGGTGTTGCCCTTTGATGTGGCTTTTATGAACCTTGGACAGAAATGGAAGAGTAACCAAGTGGCTAAGTACCGACGGGAACTGTGCCGGTCGTTGAAGGAGTCACGCTTGCTGGCGGAATGACAGTTAGTGCGCGTTCAAGATCGTCACGAACAGAGGTTGAGCGGGCGGCATGAAGTAAGCTACGAGGTCGTTGATCCGGTCTGGATCTACCGGGTTCAGAGAGGCTAAAATCAAGAAGCTAGCTTTTTTCTTGGCACGGTCCTTATCGGGTGCTCGGCAAGGTTAGTCCGAACGCATACCGGATCGACTTCCCTTCGCAACCGGATAAGATCGTAACTGTGAACGTAAATCGGATGAAGAAGTGTCGATACATGGACGAGGTTCCGGACGGTGTCGAACATGGGGGCGAGGATTTGACGGGCGGACCACTCGAAGAATCTGATTTCCCTCGGTCGAGTTTCAGTGACATCACTGGTGTAGATTCGCCTCTCTTGGAAATTGTGGATAAAACGTTTGACGGTTGTGTAAAATATTTGGCGCTGGATGCGAATTGCGAGACGTTTTGGATGGAGCGGTCTGCGTTAATGCCGGCATATGAGTCGCTGATCATTGCCTTCGAGCAAGCCGACCGTAAGAAGCGTGGATTACGCTCCAAGTGAGGAGAAGGGCACGTTGGCCGACGCTAGTGCTGACGTTGCTGATGAAGACTTACTCACGGTGTAAGTCACGGAGACGGTAGGGGGAAAGTCGTTTGGATTTTGAGAGGGGAATACGAGAATTGCGAAGGGGGCTCAAGGAACAAACGTGAGTGAAAAAGGAGTTATGTGTATATATTAGTTTGGTTTTGAAAAAGAGATGCTCACGATCAAGAGAGTACAAGCAATATACAAGCGTTTCGACTGAGGTGCGAATGGTCACTCTGTCTTAACGGGACTAGATGGTTTGGCGTTTGTCCTGGGGGACGCCTTGCTCTCGTCCGTTGGGTCGATCGTCGATGTGTCGGCCCTTTCCTCGGCTTCGACGTCTTGGTCGTCTCCTTCGTCCTCTTCGTCGTCGCTATCGTCGGCTTCGTCTTGTTGTTCGGATCCGTCATCGGAGTCCGAGAGGCCGGAGCGGGGACGCTGACCTTGGCCGTGCTTGGATGAGGCTGCGGCGACAGGAGCGGATAAAGCGATCGGGAGTATCGGGGGCAGTGCTGTGTACCCATCATCGTCTTCGAAGTCGGAATCGTCAGCTCCGACCTCGGTTATCCGGAACTTCTTCTCACCAATGGGAGGCTTGTACGGCTTGTTGAGGAGGTCGGTGGCTATCTCGATCTGAAGGTGACGAAGGGCGCTGTGTGAGAGCAGTGTCGTCTAGACGCCGCTGGACGTGTTGCCGATCCATGCGGGGTTCAGCGTGGTGCGCCGGAGATGTCAAGTACGATTCGAGCGAGGGAATGGCCCGTCAAACGCAAAGAAGCGGCCTTCCGAGAGTCGAGGTCCTGAGTCTGGATGAAAAGCTCAAGGATGGACTGATAACAGCTTCCGACGATTCCAGGACACTCGAGTGTGCGAACATAGCGGGCTGGGTCACGACGGAGGAGCTTACAGAGGTCTTCGTGGGCGGGATTGTTGTCTGTGTCTTGGTTCTTCTTGGCAGCGGCGGAGTGTTTGGCGAGCTTATACCTCCCAACCACACGAGCTGGTCGTGCGCGTTGTTTTCAAACAGCTTGAGGAAATCTACTCTACGCATCGTCACTGTACGCCGACCACAAGAAATATCCAACTCCTTCTCAACCGTCCCAATGCCTTCCACACTCAAGTAATTGATTCCTCCAACTCGCTCTCTAGCACACAAGGGAGTGAACCCCACAAAGTCCGTCATCTAGTTTGTGATGTCGCTCGATGCTCCCAAATTGAGATACCACCGATCATGAGCCAGAACTACAATTGGTCTTTTCATCTTCATGACTTGCTGCAAAATTACATACGTGCTATCATCATATTTCATTTCTTAGTGGACGTGAGCTCTATCGTTACCCTTCGCACTCTTTCCGCCAGTCAACTTCGCTCGCTTCTGTGCTGGTCCACCGATCTGGACTTCGCCTGGCGGACACTTGCCCGAATACGGGCAATCCTTCATTCGATGAGTTTGTTCTTGACAGTGAAAACATCCGCCGTTTCGCCTCTGCTCCGCACTGCCTTGAACGTGTCTACCGCCGCGTCCTCCGCCTTGATATCGACAACGTCCTCCACCGAAACCTCGACCTCGACCGCCTCTTCCACGACCACGGCCGCGACCACGTTCTCTGCCAGAACCTCGACCTCGTCCACGGCCACCGCTACAGAACAAGGCCTTCCCTTCGTCATCTCCCTTGCCTGCTTCCGTTTACGACCTTGACGATGATCATACGCCTTTCCAAAGCCAGCTCTAGCTGTTCATAATTTAGTGGATCGGCAGGATTGTCTGGTCTGTGGCTGGCAAGGAATGTTTGAACCACATGATCATAGTCACGAGGAAGAGATCTGATCAATAGAGCATGCTTTGAATACACCTGCACTAGACTTCGGAAATTGTCTCCATGAGCCGACGCATCTCACTCAAACGGTCTGGCAAATTCCTGTTCTGGGTGAGACAAAGGCGACTCAACTTGGCTCTCTCCTCGGCATACTTCAAGTAAGGCTTGCCTATGAAGCGCTTTTTCAAATGCTCCATGACAAGATAATGAGTTGGCTCGTCTTGACCGACTTCACAATCTGGTTCGTCATTGCTTCGTAGATTATCTCTTTTGTCCGTGCAGTTTCACTAACCCACTTGGCATTCTCGTCCGGCCTCGTTGTCGCATCCGGATCCGGAACATCTTCCATACAAAACTTCCAGAGTTGCTTTCGCTGGAGATTAAACTTCAGCCTCTCACTCCACACCTCGTAATCTTTGCCGTTAAACGGCGAGATCATCTTCTTTTCATTGCTTGACACCCTTCGCTTTGCTTCTGTTCCGCCATGCCACTAGTTCCAAACAGGCTCTTCCAGCGTACTCCTTGGGCTCATAACCTGAAGCGACCTAAGCAGAGAGAAGTCTGTGAAGCAGTCGTTATATTGCGACGTGAAGCTTTCAGCTGTGTTAGTCTTCTCTGCTTCTCATATAGTCTCACGTCGACGGTAGGACGAACTTTTACCTTCAACAGGGGACCAGTACACTTCAACCTCAACAAGTTGTATTAGGACATGTTTGCGGTACCTTTAAGTTGTACTTGAATCCCCTTTGTATTTGAAGCCCGGCGGGGGAGGGGGGGGGGGTCGGGTATTATAAGCCACGGGAATAGTACCGATTTTACAGTTCAAGAAAACACTTTCTAAGACTTTGTTTGATATTCTTCGTATGAGCTCTATATACAGATGCTCCATGTGCTGCATGTAATCATATCGTCGAGAACTTTTTATCCCGTTTGTATATATTCCTCGGTTACGGGATTACCGGAATACCGGAGCAAGGTTAGTACCATTTGTGCAACTGTCCTGGCATTACTCACCCCAGCCACTCGTTCGGCATCGAAGGATCCAAAAAAAAAAGGATGACAATTGCATTTCGTGCAATACGGAAGGCACTGCGTATCTCTCTCCTCTATTCATTGACAAAGTCTAAGAAGCCTCGTCAGCGGCAGAGCTAAATTACAGCGCAAAAGCGTGGTTACGAGACCTCTTTTTGTCAAAAGGCTAAAGGACATCGACACGAAGTTCAGGCCCAGCAGTGTAAGATTTTGTTGACCCTCGACAATGCTACCGTGCACGCTGGATATTATGGCAAAGGTCTAACCAATCTCGAGAATGGTTTCCTACCACAAACACTACCAGTAAGCGTTAACCATTCGACGATGGAATTCCTACTGCGTTTAAGTGGCGCTATCGCTGTCGTCAGATCCAACTCGCACTTGACAAACTACAGGCGGAGCCAGCGATGGAAGATGCAAAAGCGGCTAAGCTGTACAAGATAGGTGTACATCAAGCGGTGATGTGGAGTATCGAGTGTTACAATGCCATGCCCTCATCCATCTTCGTCAACTACATGGGGGGCGCACGTAGATGCTCATTGATAATAGCAGTAATAAAGTAAAGGTACTAATACATCGAATGGCTCATGCCCATGTGCTACCCTTACACTAGGAAGGCAGGTTATCTGGACATGCGCGAAGAGATTGTAGAGAAGGATAGTGTTACGCTTAAAAAAAAACGCAGGACGATAAAATGCAGAGTCAGTTGATGAGATTTGGTACCGACTTATCCATTGCCGACTGTTGGCCATCTACATCTTGTTAGACAAGCTTGGCTGTCGAAAAGCTGCATCTAGACGCCAGGCAGCTTGAAATTCTTAAACTCGGAGTTCAATTTAGGCCGAGCTTTGTTCATGATTTCCATTTCGATTTGCCACGCAGACTCCAACATATACAGCATTTCTGGGTATTCTTAGCCAGCAGGAGCGCATCGGCATACGGGACCTGACCACATAATCACAAAAGTATCAAAATTGTTAGACCTTGAGAAACTATGATTGAGAATCCACGCCATATAGCCACGACGTACGTATGCATCAAAACGCAGGTCCTCGGCCCATTGAGGAAATGCCTTCTTTTCTCTAATCAAAAAGGGCTTGAAAATTTTTCCTTGGCCTACTTCTCCGATTCTGAATTCAGGCAGACGGTGCGCAATTCTTCCACTGACCTATAGATCCACAAGTTAGTAAAAGAAAAAAAAAATCAACGATAACAAAGAGATTAACGTACTCCAGCTTCCTCGATAACTTCACGCAGCGCCGCCATCTCAATAGGCTCGCCTTGGTTCTGGCCCCCCGTCGGCAGCAACATACCACGCTTTTTTGGGTTCAAGCTCGAAATGAGGAGGACCTCAAGTTCGCCGTTTCCGTTAAGCCGTGTTACCACGCCGCCTGACACAATCCGCTCTCCGAGCTCGTTGGTGGCTTGTCTGACACGCGTGTCGGATATCATATACTGGATAGGAGGACGCTCAATGCCGGACGTGTCGCCACTTCTGCGCATGGTTCTAGGGTCGTTCTTGTTCCCTCTGATACCATTGCGGATATCTATCTTTCTCTAAGCTTCAATGGCACCCAATTTATGCAACGTCTCGACGCTCAATTGAGTAAGCGTTTCCTCGTCAAAGTGTTTTGTGAGACCTTCAAACATTTTAGTTTCTGACTCGTAAGCCTTGACTTGCCTTGACGACGTCAGTGCCACGTTGAATGGGAATCTCCCGCCTACTCTATCTTCTTTTCATCGTAATGACGTAGAGATCGCTTCGCTAGCTTGCTGTCTGCAACAAGCACATGAGACAGCCCCCTTACGTCCGAACTGGTCTGCGCAACGTGGCCGAATAGATGTTGGTAGTGGCCGAGGCAGCAGCGCAGATTGACACCAGAGCGATGAAAGCGAATAGTCGTAGCACACACATAGTGAGTCGATGGTTTGGTTGGTGCGTTGGGCCCAAGAGCGCAAATTGCGGAGTGGGGATATCCAGAGGCTGTCTCTGAAGCCTGGTTGGTACTCATCACAGAGTAATGGATCTCCGATGACGCATACCGATACCATGTTATGTATAAAAATAATTTTATAAAGGAGGTCTCCCATCTCCCTTTATCCCTAGTCCTACCAGGAACCGATGACATCGCGGTCTTGGCCTTGCTTAGCAAAGGCAATCGCTGCGCTGCTGCGAGGAAAAGATTCTAAGCTCGGCGCGCAGGAAAACTCGGCGCTGGGCCCGCCTCCTCAAATACCGGGCGGGCCTGCTTCGCGGGTACACCGCGCGGGTTTGTTATGGCTACGTGCGCTCTCACGGGATATGATAAATGACGTCTATTTTTTTTTTTAACCTTTTGCAAAATAGAAAGTCGTGCATACTACATTATTTACTTAGCACATGAGATCGCATTTGAACAGACCATCACTGCCTACATGTATCTATCAAAGGTTTTGCGATTCCAGATTATGTTGGGACGGCTGTTCTGTTACGCAGATCCTAATTACTAAATCCCGTGAAATATTATAGTTGACAATGTGCCAAATGGGTATCCCGTGTCGACACATGATCTCCGCGCTTACTGCACTGAATCTCAATCATACCATATACGAATATGTCGACGACTGCTATTTAGTGAAAAACTACATCGATCTGTACAACGTCGACCACGACCACAACATCAAACTTCCGCCTCAATCCGCTGTACAGAAGGACACTACAGTACTTGAACCTGTGCCAACGCTAAAGAAGGCCCAGAGTCAAAAGAAGCGTTTTACGAGTGGTGGGAAACGCCGAGTAGCTCAACTGCCAAGTAGCGTCAACTTATATTTCCCACTAATTGCTGCTTTCGGTGGAATATACTTCAATGTTCACCCACTCGTTTATTTATATTTCCGCTAAGGGCCGACTTCGGCGGAATGTTGTTTTAGCCAAAGGGGGACCGCCTTCGCTGCTCTCGGCAGCCAATGAGATTGCGTCTAGAATCGTGAGAGACGGACGGACGGAGCGACGTTAGCGTTGAGTTTTAGGATTACTCCATTCCAGAATAAGAGTTCTTTATCAAAAATGGGTGCAATACTAAGCTCAATTCGTATTGTGCTTTCGACTCAACATTTCCATACACGATTGATCTAATCAGCTACGCAGCAAATCTCGCAAGGTCGCGAATCCATTGTTCACTATGACACGCAGATAAGTACGATTGTATTTATTACATTGTGAGCGCAGACGGGGCACATTTAAATGACAATATATGCGGGAAGCACAAAGTAATTAGCATCAATAAAGAAGTCACAACAAACTATAACCTCTATAAATGTTTAGCGTTTATTCAGTGGCCTAGCCCTATTACGAAAGTATCTTCAAGTCTCTGTGCAGAGTACGACTTTTTATTGAGACAGATTACTGTACAGGTAACACTAGTGCCAAAAAATCGTAGCTCGTCTCCACCATTCAAAAATCTTTTTTTTTCTCTTCCATGCTCGCCGAATCATCGCGGTGACACACCGTCCAGCACACACTGCTATAGCTACATTTAGGATAAATACATGTAAGAAACGTCGCAATCACAATAAAAAGTATTATTCTCGAATGGAGTGGACAAGCACATGGATTTACGTATAGATAATATTAATGCCAAATCAACTGTGATACTGTACGTAGATGTTTATTGTGGAAAGTGTTTCTATGTTAGCATGCCTTGCGATTCAATAGAACATGATTGGAACTAACAGCTTGTGCTACTTAAGTATGATAGTGCTGATGTGTTTGGGCTTTGAACACTATACTTGTCCTCGGTGACTCATTTCTCTTCTACACAACTGAATGCCAGCAGGTGCGACAGCACGATATTTGAGCAGGTATGATCGGTCATGAACATAGTCACTCACACAAGGAATACGGTACTGTAGCTATGCTGAGTATTTGACAGGTCGGGTGGCCGGAGCGCAGCACCGGCTACATATCTTGATTTGCAAGACTGCGGTATTTGCGGAGGCGGATTATCGCTGAGAAGTCCGATGAATGCGCCAACAGTTTTAGCTTATTTTCTCTAAGCGGGACTCCAACCGGAAGAGATGAGGAGCAGGTTGACTGTTATGCCCCTCTCTCATTTCCTTCTTACAGTATATATCAAAGGGCCATTTTATAGTGCACCGTTTTGGCTCTAGATGTCGCATGCAGACGAAGGATAACAGTTAAGCTGTGAAAACGCACTACAACTCAACAACCACTAATAGTGCTTTTCATGCGGGGACGGCATATGTCATACTGCACCATATGTACCTTAACCCTTTCACTATCAGAAAATTTGACTAGGCCTACAGGTCCGCAGTGGTCCTCTACCGACGTGCAGGTCGATCTTTCATTGGCTAAAAGTCTGCTCTTCAGGCGCAGGATACACCGCACACGGCTAAGAGGACCACAGTGGTGCTCTATGGTTTACAGTACAGTAGAGGTCACAATAGTTCGATACTAGCGTCTCCACCACTCGCCAATCCTGTAGACGATTTGCATTCTTCTAGCAACAACACCAGCATCTCGACGATGGACATCGCGGAACTCCTGAACAACGACGACGACGGCGCCGACTGGGAGTTCGAGTCGTCGGACATGGAAGAGTTCGACGACGGACTTGAAGAGGAGCCAGACGAAGAGGGCGCTGCTGCAACTGAATCTGACAGCGAGGCAGAGCAGCCAGTTGCCGCAACTCCGTAGGCACAACGTGGAACTGGCAACGAATACGTCGACCGCATCATACAGGCCAGAGGCCTCCACATAATCCGCGACATAGAGGTCAAAGCTGCTTACAAAGACCTCGGCAATATGGGGCTCTTCTCGTTCTTTTTTTTCTGCACACGGGAGTTCCGAACCTCATTGCAGTTCTGGACAAACAAACCACTCAAGGAGAAGGGGAAGATCAAGGCTACGGAATTTGAAATTCACGCTTACATTGGATTAGCGATTCCTATGAGCTTCAACCCCGTCACGGAGATCAAAGAGCTGAGGTCGCAAAATCTCTTCATCGGCCAATCCAACTTTGCGTTGACTATGGCAAGCAACCGGGTTTGAAAGCATTCGGTCTCGCTTTCAGGTTCACGCACCTGGGAGCGTCCCCGCCGGACAGCGTGAGCTAGACCCGTTGTGGCACAGTTGGCGACGGATGGCCCAGATTCAGGAGAAGTTTGTCTCAATTGCTGTTCCAGTCGGTGCTGTCAGCTTAGACGAGAATACTGTGCAAACGAAAACGCGCTCTGCTAAGACATTCTTACCGTCCAATCCCGACAAGTATGGCGTGCCCTTCTACGCGGTGATGGGGTTTGAAAAGCTTGTATGTCTCTTCTGTGTGCGACAACGGGTCTGGTAATCGAACGAGGCCTTCGCCAGCATAACGCTATGTGAATGGTTTTCGGACACCATTGCTCAGGACAGTCGATCGCGGGGATATTCCGATCAACCGCAAAGACCCGAGCGCATTGTGGGTGGCGATGTGCGGGCACGTGACAAAGCAGCATGCGGCAACAGACATTCATCGACTGCTTGTCTGTGATAACTTCTATACGAGGCACAACCTCGCAAAGACTATCATGGTGTTCGGTGAAATGTGGATGTTATGAACTGTCAGGATTTCATTACAAGGCAAGTGGAATGCTGCTACATTGGAGGCGGTCTAAGCGCGAGTTGACGCTGCAGAAGGTTAGGAGCTTGTTGCTGCTGTAGACATGGCACCCGGCTCTGAAAGGTTCAAGAGAAGCATAAACGAGCCCAGAAGTTGCTACCGCATGTATACCGCGTATACGGCACCGATGGCTGTAGTGGTCAACGCTGGATACAGTGGCTTTCGAGACAAACACACCGTAATCTTCTACACAAAAGATTTGGTTGGGACTCCGTCGCAGCGCGTGCTTCCTGGCAATTCGTCGGAGGCGATATGGCTTTGTCGTGGTCTCGCACCGTTTCGGCGCTGGACAACAAACCGAGTGATGCATCGGCAAACCTGCCAAGTACCCGCAATGGTAGTCGCGTACAATCTTTTCATGAACGGCGTGGATAGAGTAGATCAACTGAGGAGCTCAAATCTTATTTGTCGAAAGGGAAAGAGGCTCTCGATGAGCATCTTGACTTGGGCGCTGGATCTTGCGCTAATCAATGCGTTCACGCTGTTCAAAAGGTCGCCGGCCAAGATGCTACGCGGGCCAGTCTGCGCAACTTCTAGCAGCGAGTGGCGGAAACACTGACGGCAGTACAACGCGTTCGACTGGAGAAAGAGCGTCGCCGTAAGCCTGCTCCAAACAAATCAATTACAGGCGTCGTGGACGCTATCATCAGCGCCACGCAAATACTCCACACATAACTCAATGAAGCAATCAGGGGGAAGGCTTACATGCTTACATGTTATCTTTACTAGCTGAGAGGGTTCGCCAAAAAACCTCGTTTCGGCTGCACGGGCTGGCACAGATGCTTCCTCGTCACCTGTTCCAGCGCTTTCCACTACAGAGATGCACTCCTGTCCACGGCGCTGACTGTCCGCACAGCCGTGGATGCTGTTTGTGATGCCGCGACAGGAGACTCGGCGGTATACACTCGGCTAAAGAAGAACAAAACGATCACGTAATTAGATCAACTAGAGCTTCTATAGACGCAGGTAGAGAGTAAGCAAATAGTACCTGACGATGCTGTTGAGGAGAGTGATCTCTTTGGCCAGGCAGAACGGGACGTCGGCGCGTGTCGTCCGGCATAGACGGCCGTTTATAACTGTCACATCGCCCACTTCATGTGGCGGAAAGACAGTCTCTCCCTCCCCCGCCTTAGCGTCAGCATCAGAATCCTGCTGACAAAGATAGCTTGTCCGTACTGGTCCCATTCCTACGGCGCATCGCCGCAAAAGCTGCATGTTGTGGGGCTTTCTTGCTGTTGGCCATCATCTGAGATTGGATTTACAAATTTGGTAGTACCGTGCCGAACAAGGAGAGCAGCGCCACGACAGCCCATTGATCGATTTACGCAGCTGATTGGTGGAATTACAATCCCGCAGCGGGCCTCTAAAAATTCTCTGGTAGTGAAAGGGTTCAAGGAAACTTACCTTTTCATCCGACAGCATGATATTTGAGCTGGTGTGATTGGTCATTTACATTGTGACGGGGCACACAACACCTTGCGCACAGGAAGCGTTACTTCCGGAGAGTATACAAACTCTCAGTGAACGGCAGTTCGCAAGTCCCTGGTATGGGAACTATTACCAAACTAGGTAGATATAAGACTGAATACCTTTATAGGGTGACCCCTTTAATGCGTCTACATACTAACTATTAGTCACCTATAAAGTACCCTAGATGTTACCTATTGAGTGGCTCTGAGGTGTTTCTACCATATATATGGTACCTATCCGTGCCGTCATTATCGTCGACGTCATAGTGATGTTAGCGACATCACTTAGGGTATTTAAGTACACCATTCTGAAGAGTGACTTGACACTCTTTATGTAGCCCGTTACATCCCCCCTCACTTTGGTCCATCCGGTGCGAGTGAAAGGAAGTCGCCACCTTTCACTCACCAATTTTCGCATTGGTCTGGCGCCGGTGCGAAAGCGCCTTCCAAGCCTGTTGCCTCCAAGAAGCAGGCTAAGAGCTCTAGCCGTCTGGTAAAGGCTCGACCGCTAAGGGATTCACGAAGGTGGCATCCAATGTGACCACCAATGTGCCTGAACCGCATGAGGAGGACCCTGAGCTCCTCGTGGACTATGACGACTCGGATGAGTCTCCCATGTCCTAAGCGATAACGAGATCCCGCTCGTCAAAGGGTCTATCGGCGACCCGAGTCAGTCGGACTCGCCTGGGTTCCGTACCCCGCTGTCTAGACATTATGGACACGATGGCGACGCGGCGAAGACACCGAGCGTCAGGGGAGCCCATGCTCACCCAAGGAGGACGAAGAGAATCATCGTTTTCCGGTCAAGAACTTGACGCTCGCTGAGGCAGCTTCCCGTGTCAAGGTTGTGAAAGCTGCAGCAGCCTCGGAGGTCAGTCATAAGCGGAGGGTTGCTTCTCTATTTCCACTCTATGAAAGGTATGGGAGAATCACGTACACGAACAAGGGCCTCTTCAGCTCTTCTTCCGGTGAGGAGGAAGAGGGCCGAGTCGGTCGAGAGATCGGTTAACGATCTCGACGCGCAGCCGTCGGAGTATCAGGCTGGTTGTCAGAAGGGAGTGCGAGCCCCGGCAGCTCGGTCGCCTGTGAAGTATTCCTCTCCCGTCCGTGGGGACCGCATTACGCTCCTGTGTACTTCCCTCCTCAGGTGTCGGATGGAGCCGACGCCTACATGGGTCAGCCCCAGCCGCCTCGAGAGCTTCTCGGTGGTCGTTCTTCTCGAGGCGCTTATGAGCGCCACCTGGTGGCCAAACAGCCCCTGTTTGAAACGTGAGAATTGCTCGATGCGTGCTTCTGGCACCGCAATAACATCCCGCTTAAGGCGTTCACGGGCCGGCGAAAGAAGCCAGAGCTCCGGTCGGGACTGGACCTGTGTGTGGCTATCCTGCCATGATGACCAAACCCTGTAACTCTTTCCAGGAGGCCGAGGCCGTCTTTTGGAAGTGGGCAGCTACGCGCTGCTCACAAGGACAACTCGGGGTTCTCCGGCAGGATCTCACCCTGGATGCCAGCCTTGACCTCCGGGATCTCCGCATTGCGTTTGCCCATGTGATAGTCAAACGACACTCTTTCAGGAACTGCAGAAGCATCCCGCTTCTAGCGCTCATGATGAGCGCGGGTATGGTCTTGGTTCTACGACAACACCCCGTTCGGGCAAGAAAGCCCGAACTACTTACGAAGAAGCCGCCGTCGATTCTGTTCTCAGATCGCGACAGTCTTCGGGCACAGCTTGGAGCCGTTCGCACGGCCCCAGGAGCCACTCAGCCTCTGAGTACCCCCTCCACTTCACACGGAGCTGGCGCTGCCAGTGAGCGCGCAGCTGCTGGAGCACACGCTCCGCGTGGTAGAGCGTTTCCACATTACGGTCGAGGAGAGGCGGCGTGCCCTCGAACGAGTACGAATATGAGGCGCGCCCCTCCGATCCGGCGCAGGACCTGTTGTGCTGCCTTCGGCTCCACCTCGTGTCGTTGAAGGCACCGCTCTCCGTCTTCAAGTCCTTGCGCTTGATATTGTGCTTAGACTTGGTGAGAACGGGGTTGCTGCCGCCCAGGCCGGGAGAGTTGGGTTTCTTGGGCCGATTCGTGACGACGTGAATCGTCTGGCCGGCGACGGCCCTCGAAGGACGGGTCGACCGTCGAACTAATGACATGGACGAGATCTTCCACGTCTGGATGCCTTTTGGGCATCTATGGACCGAGTCTAACGGGAGTTGTCTCTCTTTCGGGACCTTTGGCAGCCTGTGTCCCAGGCGGGAGCGCCTCTTGCGTACTCCCAGACGAATCAGTATGGCTCATATTCGTTGTATGCAGCCGGGTTTTCCTCCGTATTGGGCCCCTTGCGGGACCCCGTAGGGGACCTGGGCTTTTGATCTGGGGCCTTCAGAGAGAAGAGTCGCAACCTCGCTTAGAAGAGCTGGGGGCTGCGAGCCCGCGAGTCCTGGTACCGCTTCAGGCGGCACAGCTAGAACGTCGGGTGGGTCGTCATCGATTTAGACAGGCCAATGGTATATGCCGCACCATGCCTGGCCAGGACCGCGAAGGGTCCAATGAAGCGGTGCTTCAGCTTTTTGCTTCCAACGGAACTTACCTTGGCGCGTGGCAAGTTTCTAGTGTCTAGTAAGACTAATTCACCCACCTTAAGCACATTTTAGTTTCCTCTTCCGTTCTTGTCAGAGTACTCCTTTTGTTTGGCCTGTGCCGCTGTTATGGCATCACGGGCACGGTGATTATATTCAGTCTGGTGTCTATAAAAGACTACTTGTTTCGCAAGAAACCGGCCTCATCTCTGAGATCTGGGAGGAATGCGCATTCCGAGCGTCTCCCCCCAGTTAGAACTGAAGACGGGGTGCTTCCTCGTAACGTGAGAGGCGCCCGTGGATGGCGGAACTATTCAGCAAAGAACGGGGTATTCCCGGCCGATGCGTGAACCGCATTGTTAAGTGCAAACTCAACTACTGGCAGGCATTCTGACCAAGTGGGAGGAGCCTCCGCACAGACACTGCGTAGAGTGTCCTCAAGCACTTGGTTGGCAAGCTCCGTCGCCCATCCGTCTGAGGATGATCGGCAGTGGACATGTGCAGCCTTGGTCCAAGTAGCTGGAGCAGCGTTAGCCAGAACGCAGCGGTAATCCGCGGGTCACGATCCGAGACAATTGTCTCGGCAAACCATGATGGCGGAAAACGCCATCCAGGAACAGCTTCGCAGCCTGTTCCCTGGTCATTGTGTTTTTGCCCGGAGCAAGACGCACCATCTTGCTCAGACGGCACACGAACACCAAGATGCCGGTGTTTCCGTGACCGTCGGCTGGAAGTCCGAAGATGAAATCCAGACCCATCGACTTCCAGCAGTCCGCTGGAACGGGCAGGCTCTGCAAAGGAGCCGATGCGTGACCGACGGTTTCACCCCCTGACATGTTTCACATGTCTTCATGGACTGTGCGACCCACTTGTACATGTGGACCCACCACAAGTACTGAGAGACCGATTGGAAGGTCTTCTCGCGGCCCAAGTGACCGCTGGACGGCGCATCGTGCGCCTCCTGTAGAATATCAAACCTGAGATCCTCGTCGTTTGGTACGACTACCCGAGGGGATTCATGGGGGTCCACTCGATAGTAGAGCAGGCCATCGGCCCACTCGTATCGATGCAGCCGGAATTTCTGACGTGGCGTGAGCCATTCGGCCTTGGTTTCCTTGCCAGCGTCCAGGAACGCACCAGAGGTGCCAGGGCTTCGTCGCCCCGATACGCCATGCGTATCGGATCGTATAGATCGGAAGTGTCACGGCTTATGTGCGCCAGCTCATAGTCCGGCCTGCGTGACAACGCATCCGCAATCAAGTTGAGATTGACAGGCTTGAACTCGACGCGGAAGTTTTATTCCGCGAAGAAGGACAGCCACCTCGCCATCCTTTGGAACAAAAAACAATGGGACAAATTTGTCGCCGTCCGTAAGGATGCATGATCTGTGTAGATCACAAAGGGCTGGGAGCCCAGGAGGTGCACCCAAAACTTGACAAGGGCGTACTTCATGGCAAGCAGCTCCTTGTCATGAACGGGGTAGTTCCGTTCGGCAGTCTTGAGCTGCCTAGACTGAAACGAGATCACTCATTCACTTTCTGCAGCATCGTGCTGCAGCAATGCACATCCGATTGCATAATCGGACGCATCGCAGACGACGCTGAACGGCTTCGTCTCGTCCGGCAGTGCCATGACAGGCGCCTTCTGAAGGCTTGCCTTGACATTGTCAAAGGCTTCCTGGTGCTCACGCCCCCAGTACAGTCGGTATCCTTCTTCAGAAGATCCGACAAGGGTCTAGCCAGACCCGCCTACCCTTCACTGTACTTGGGGGGGGGTTGTTGGACTAGCCCTGCCACTTCGTCAGGTCCTTCTGTGATGTTGGCGTTGACCAAGCCGAAAATGGCCTTGACCTTCTCCGGGTCGGCTCGAACGCCGACGTTGCTAACGAAGCAACCGAGAACTTTGATCTCTTGCGCCGCGAAGACTCACTTGTCGATGTTGGCATAGCGCTTGTTCGTTCTCATGACTTCCAAATACTCGACAGAGGTGCTCAAAATCCACCTCCATAGCCGTCTTGCCTGCGTCGACACAGCTATGGACGAAGATGTCGTCGAAGTACGACTGTGCATACGCACGCAGTGGTCTAAACGACTGCGTGACTAGGCGATTGAAAGTGCCGGGTTACTAGACAGGCCCTGTGACATCCCAAGCCACTCCCAGAGCATACCGCTCGGGTTGCTCACTGCGGTGACCGGGATGTCGCTCGCGCATCAGGATCTGGTAGTATCCGTCCACCAGATCCAGGGCGCTGTATAACTCGCACCCCGCCATGTTGTTTAACAATACATCCTTTTGCGGGATGGGTGTCGGCACCCTTGCGCTGTCAGCTTATTAAAAGCATGAATCGGACGCCACTTCTCGTTCGGATTCCGAACGCAGAAGGTTGGCGTCGAGTGCGGGGATTTTGAGTTCCGCACCATGCCTGCCTTGGCCTTTGCGGCGAAGAAGGCATCAGTGACCTGATTTTGCGTCCGTTGCTGTACCATTGTTTGACATGCTAAAAGGACCAGTGAAGTGAGTGATTGAGTGGAGCGACAAGTTACGAGCACACTTTCTATCGCTGAAAGAGAAGATTGCGGTAACCCCAGTGCTGGCAATCCCTGACTTCAACAAGCAATTTAGCCTGCGAATGGATGCTAGTTACCACGCTATTGGTGGCGTCCATTTTCAGGAGGAGGTCAGTGGTGCTGCAGTAGGCGAGCACCTGATAGCGTTCGGTGGCAGAAAATATAAAGACGTCGATAAAAATTACTCTATTTGTGAGAAATAGCTATTGGCGATTTTATTTGGACTTCGTTTGTGGAGAATGTACCTACTTGACAAAGCGTCCGTTTCGAGACGGATCCTCGATCGATAGAAACAGTTTTCAGGAACCGCCGCATCGCACGCTGGTACGATGAACTCAGGGATTACCCGATTACTTTTCGCTACATTAAGGGTGAGAAGAACACGGTGGCCGATGGAATATCACATCGCCCTGAATTTATGCATGATGCATCGAGCCTTGCGGTGATGTTAACGCGGAAACAAGTGCGAGAGCGTGTCGAACAGGGATTAGCGAGTCTTGTGGGGGGAGCAACAGAGTGATACACAGACGACCCGTTCACGGCAATCCTCCAACAGCAGTTGAGCTCTGCAGGGACTGAGGCAAAGTCTCTTGTGCGTCATGTCGAGCGATACAGCAGGAAAAAAACAAGCAAATATTCTACAGCGTTCCTAGTGATGATCGAGCCGACTAGTGCTGCCGAATATTTCCGAGGTAATTGATGCGCTATTGTACAAATTCCATAATGCCAGGTGTTACGGTCACCGAGGTGCACTCCGTTGGTGGAGCGAGATTATTATTGGCGGTCAATGGAGAAAATCCGTGCTTATATTCGGTCATGTGAAGTGTGTTAGAGAACGAAGGACAGAAGCACTAAGTTACCAGGACTACTACGATCTCCCTGCAGCGAGATTCGGTGCACCTTTGATTTTGAATTGAGGGTACATTAATGTCATTTAAGTTTTCCTAACGCCACCTAATGCCGATGCCCGTTCCCTGCCGTATGCAGTGTTCGGCTGTCGGTCGGTATTGTGTGACACCCATGGTCCCGACCCAATCCCAGGTTTTGCACTGTGCCCGTTGTTGCCCCCATCGGGTCTTCATTTCGAATCGTATGCAGCCAGCTGTCGACATCTGCCTTGGCGAGATCCAGTTTAGCCAATCGCCTTCGGGAAACCTCCCCATGTAGTTCGTTCCAGTCCATGAAATGCTCGGTGTTGCATGCCGTCTGCATGATCGCCCTCGCCATCTTGTTGTGGCCCCTATAAGGGTTTGTCCATGCCTTCACTGCGAATGCATGGCGAGTCTTCGCCCTTGCCAAACACGTCTGCAAGCCGTCCCGTTCTGGGTGGATTGCGGTGTGCTTGTTGCCGGATGACATCCCTGTCGTCTCCTACTATTTAGGACTGGCGCCACCCATATTGTTTGCATGCCCGTAGCCATCGTAACAGCGCGATGTGTGTCGCCAGCTGCGGTGACATCCGCGCCCCTTCATGCGTACGTCCGCTCACGGATACCACTCTTTGTGCACGAGTTCATATTCACTTTCACCACTACAGAACCGCTGGCCCCATTCCCTGCGACCCTGTCCCCCCCCCCCCGGGGGGGGGGGGGCGAAGAGTACCACCGCCCACATTGCCTCCTGTCTGAGCTGTGATGCTGGAGTCCCCCAACTCTCGCTCAGTACCCTGCAGATTGTCCTGCTTAAGTTCATTCTCAGTTTTTCGTCCAGTGTCCTGCATATGTTCTGCGTGATGTCCGCGTGACTGTTCCGTGATCTGGTTACCAGCCCCGCTTTATGATGGCCTTCCCTGATGACATTGAGTAAATCGAAATGTTTGACCCTCCATTTCCATACTGCTAGCAGATATTGTGCTGCCCCAATACTACAGCACTGTTCCGTTAGTCTATCAATCACGGCCCCAGTGCCGCTATTGTGGTCCCATCATGTTCTGCAAGGACTTCTCCTGTCGCTGTGAGTATATCGCTAGGTATTGTCAGCAGCGTTAGCGCGAAGATTGCTTCTTCGTAGTCATCCAGTTTAGGGCCAGCTGACTACCATCTATCCAGCAATATGTTACGCAACGTTAGCGCAGCAGGGCACATCCAAAAAACGTGGTGTAGATCTACTCTTCCCCGCCGCACGCATTGCGGTATGGACAGGTTAGTCCTGCCGAGACCGGGTTGTATAGTTACAGTGTATGAATTTTGATTCGTTTCAGGAGTTGCTCACCCCACGGGTTGATCCCCACTATCCTCCTTAGTCGTGGCCACGCCAGGCCTGCCAGCCTTTAGCAGCAGCTGGGCTGAAAGTTTCCCATTTTGTCTCCCTGACCTTCACGTCCCTTTTTCCTTTGGCATCATTATGCGTGGCAAGTAATTGATTATACTGGTGCCTTGGCATAACCCATCGCTGTTTTCCTGCCCAGAAGCAGACCCTGGACAGGCGCGGATTCGGGTGAACCGCCGTGATCTTCGTTAATGCTCCTACGTCCTCTTGCATTGCACCAACCAGCTCTCGATGCGACGTCACAACCGACATCCCCTCCGACGCTTCCTCATTGTGTCGCGGGGCCACTCTCCCCTCCGAATTAAGTATACGTTGAATGTGAACGTGCGCTGTGTCCGTCGTGCTGTACCGAATAGGCCCATCGTGAGCCCCAGGCCGCAATATTTCCGGGAAATTCAGAACCATAAGATGCATAAGATATCCTATTTGTCGTCTCGCCCCCGCCGTAACTGGGCGTTTTGTAACACCGTCACGAATATACTGCCGCCAGGCGTCCATGTCCAGTGTATTATCTCCTTCAGTTGCTTCCCTGGTCGACACAGCACTCGAAAACGTGTGTTCGGGTCTATCATTGTGCCTGATTTTGAGCACAGTCGCAGCTCCGATAATACCAAGTACGGAAGCCACTCTCTGCAGAATATGCCATGCTTCGCCTCTTCCATTTCTGTGATTCTCTGGCTAATATAGCCTCGCATTGACGTCGTGTCCATCGACATTGTAGTTCCATCCAGACCTGTACACCGGCCCATTGAAGTAACTTAGGTAGTGTAGTGCCCTCACCGTATCACCCTTGTGCTCCAGCTGGACGACCCCACAGAGCCTCTTGCAGACCTCCACTCCTGTGGCCCATAGGGTTTCTTACAGTCGCATTGTACTGGTTGGGCGCGGTGTCTGCATTGGCGATATGAATAACGTTACCCGGCATTCCCCTTTGGTCTGATCGGCCAGTACGTCCCCGATCACCAGCGCTCCTTTGGCGGATTCCAATGCCCAGGTGTTGACCGTAGAGGCAGCCAGTGCCAGCAGTTCAAGACGTAAGTCCGGCATAGCCAGACCACCGGCTTGGCATCGCATCTTTGTGATGTGCCCATTTACCCAAGCACATCCCGCCAGTGTTTCGGCTGTGAAACGTGCATGCCACAAAAAAGTTTTGATCATCCGCTGGAACGCGCTGACAATCGCGGCCTTTGGCCACTGGTGGCGGCCAGATGACGCATCTTGCGATGAATTTCATTGTTGCACTTCCTGAGACTATTGGTGGCTACGATGCGATTATGGTCGTCATTGGTCGGCTAACTAATTAAGCGTGCACATTTCCTGCCGACAACGACCATTGCAACGACGCGAGAGACTGCTGAATTATATTGTGACCGCATTTTTGTGCTTCATGGGCTACCTGAGGAGCTTCTTTCGGACAGAGATTCGAACTTCATGTCGGAGCAGTGGACAAACCTGTGTGAGATATTACTAATATCATATAGGCACCCCGCACACATTAACTACGGCGTTCCGTCACAAGCAAATGGGGCTACGGAGCTCGTGAACCAGACCATTGAGAATTTATTTGCGTGCGTACGCCAACAGCATAGTGATGACTGCGATCAATACATCGCCCTCGCGGAATTTGCATACAATTCTAGGTATCAAGCGTCGATTGGTATGCCACCTTCGAGGCTGACGTCGGTTATTTACCAGCAACACCTGGGCTACCACTGCAATCTCCAAAGGCACAGAGTGATGAACTCCGACTCGGAGCTGAGTTCGTGGAGCAGCAACAAGACGTTTTGGCTCGTGTTCGCCGGCAGCTTCAAGCTGCCCAAGATCGTATGTGTCACTATTACGATCACAACCGACCAACTCAAGAATTTGTTGTTGGAGATCAAGTTCTGCTCTCAACGACGAGTTTAGCCGTATTTCATGCTGGGGCGACCGAGGAAGAAGTTGGGGCCACGATGAATTGGCCCCAGCAGTGTGGTCGAGCAGGTGGGGCATGACTACTACCGGCTGCAACAACCGACGAGAGTAAAATTTCACCCAGTGTTCCACACCTCCCTTCTCAAGCCGTACATGGCCAGCAATCGCCGGGACCTAGACTTTTTCAGTGTTCGGCTGCCTGATGTTAGCGAAGACGAGCTTGTCGAGGACATCTTTGGCTACCGCAAACGAAAGGGGAAGAAAAAGACCATTTCAGCCGTCGTTGCTGATCGATGTCGGGGGGTGCCTTTTACGGCACAGATTATGAAGTTTGCATTGTCTAAAGTCCGCTGCCAGGGACTGGCGTGGCGAATACCCCACCTTTTTGCAGCATTTTTTATGTTGCAGGCTTCGACAACATTTCATGCGCCACTCTCGCCGTGATGCGCCCGCCGATTCCAGTGTATCGCTCAACTGCATCCGATTTCCATCTCCCGAACAATTTTACCGCCAAGCTGTCAAACCCCGCATTGAAGAGTGCCGTTGCGCCTCCACTTCGAAGCGAATGCGAGCCGTACCACTCTGGGGCCTGGCCGGCTAGTTCGGCCGCGCTTTTTGTCACGTTTACCACTTGCTGCACTTGGAGATTTCTGGTAGCATCGATTCTGCACAGCAAGGTGGTTTCCGCAACTCCGATTGCTTTGTGGTGCTCCACTAGATACCACGCAGCTCGAACAGGGCAACACCACTGGTAACCGAACCGCTCGAGTCTGCGTGTAGTACCTTTACCGAATTGGTCTGCCTTGCTCCCTCTAAATCGGATGACCACCGCCATCACCTCCTTCAACTTCTTAACATCATTTCCGTCGGGCCCGACGAATTTCACGTCTGCTCGCTGGATAGCGTACGGCTGCACCTTTGAACCAAGGGCTAGAGATTCTGACCGACGAAGAAGAAAGAAAATACCCAGGAAAGAAGCCCCCCCAAATGACTCGGTTCTGGGCTTCGGTGAACTTGAGAAGTTGTACATGCACCGGAGCATTGCAATGGTAACTGGTGATTTGGAAAGTGTGGGTGGGTCGGAACGTCGCATCCCTGTGATTGCAAGCTGGTGGCCTGGGAGAAGGCCGACACTGTAACCGAGTGTCCTCCGATGATGCTACGAGACCTGGCTGATCTTGGAGAGCACGGTGCCGGCATTGTTTCCAGAGGCGGAGTGATTCCATCCGTTGTACTAGTAGTATGTTGCGAATAAAGCGAGTTAATACGAGTGCTGTTGCGGATTTTCTGGAAGCCATTGCGAAAAACCAAGCCACTCGCACTACTGGCACCACTGTTCCAGGTGCCGCTATACTTGCTGCCGATGTCGTGGCCAATGATCGGGACTGAAGCTGTTGGAGAAGCCTGTGTAAAACTTTCTGCATTCCGTCGGAATTGAAGTCTGTGACCACAGTAATGCAAAGTTATTCCACCGAGTTAGATACGGCTCGGTCCAAGCATGCGAGGCCGCATCGGCCATGACATTTGTCGATCCTGGTAGGTGCTCGGCTGACACGCGTAAATTGAAGTAGGCCTCGCCGAGGCCGATAGCTCTGTTGATTTCTTGAATGAGGACATTCGAAGCTTGCAATTTGTTGCTCCACGTCACGGCTGACGTGTTGTCGCTCCAGCATTTAACATGCACCATCCCGCCAGCGGCTCGCTGATTTCACTTCGCCCCCCCATGACCATAGTGCGAGAGCGATGCACCGATACTCTCTTACATTGATCGAGCAATCTGTGTTGCTATCAACGGCTGATCGATCCACCTCTGCTCCTGTTCGTCACGTCAAATTTGGTCTGGATGAAGGTGTTCGACGCCGGATCGAGGATGCCAAGGCCGAGACTGGACGCGTCCATGAACAGCTCGACATGTGGTGCAGGAAGCTCCCCAAATATCGCTAATGGTAACTCCGCAAGGCAGCCATGGCTCAATATTTGCTCGAGCCATACCAGATCTTCTGTTGAACTTCTCGACAATGAAACGCTGCCAAAGCGGGGGGCAGCATTACATTAAGTCTTCAACCGTTGATAAAAGGGCTTCGGAGTACGAAGACACACCGCTGCATGCCGTAGTGACCCGAGTACTTATAAAATTCTGTCTTGGAAGCCTTTCCCCGCCCTATCAAGTTCATGACGCAATTTCTTGCTTTCGTGACTTTATCGCTTGGAATGGACACGGCGCGTCGAACTGTATTCCACCTAAGACCTAGAGCAACCAGTTCGGAAACCCACGGAGAAAACTTGGTCTCATTGATGGACCGGAGACCTAGGACGGCCAGCATGGCATGCCTCAGCGTTGCTTCAGCTAACTGTAGTCGGTCATCAACGTCGGGATCGACTAGAATATGGTCATCCACCCATTCACACGGGAAAAATGGATTCAACGGCATCATATCGAACCCAACAACCATGATATCGCTCGGCCGAAGAGGGCGTAACAGGGTGGCGAGCCTGACCACCCGAACGGTGCTGCCATATCAATTATGACAATGCCCAGCTCCTTCACACAAGCTGCCGTGCGAAACACTTGATTGGCACGGGTGCGCAAATGTCTGAACGCGCCTTTAACGTCCCCTTTCAAAATTCGAATTTGGTCGGCGTGGCCGTTGTTTGCCACGTACTCGACTCTTCTCGCAATAATTGTCACTGATTCATAGTGCACCTTGGGGACAGAATCGACGACAAATGAAGCATTAACAGAGACATTCCTGGGGTAGGACAAATCGTGAATCGTGCGAACTTCTTCTGCAGGATCTGTGTCTTTCTTTTCCACAGCTCCCAGTGGACTGCAGACTACTTCCGGTTTGATCAAGTATGTCCGCACCTACCACCATGTACTGGCCAGAGTCTTGCCCTTCACGGAGGCTCCTTGTCACTGCGCGCAGATAGCGCCTGCACGACCCATGGTTCTTCGGAGGCGGTCGCCGAGGCGTTGGCCCTTGGCGCCATCTGGCATCGATGCCATGTTCCGCTATCGCAATTAGAAGATCAAGGTGAGGGTATCCATGTAGCACCAGTCGAAGTCTGCCGGGGTCGAGAGCCCTGTTTGGTCTGCGGTCGTGACTAACTTCGCCTCGGACAAATCTTGTCGCTTCTTCGACAGTCATATTCTGGTCAAGGATAATGCGAGACTGAGACGCACAAGCAGCTTTGTCGATACGGCAGGCCTCCCTTGTTTTATCACGCTTGAACCCCAAGCTACTATGCAAAGCCGATATTTTGCACTCCTCCACAGTAGTTCCTCTTTTAACACGCTCTGAATTTACTGCGTTGACAGCGTGAATCGTCTCGATGGCTGGGCAAAAAGGCGCTCGCCGGTAATTGATCGAGAATTTACTGCATGGAGGCAGAGCCTCGACTGACAGCTGCCGGGACTCCCCGAGCGAACCATTGCTTTCAGCACTGATTTAGCTGTGCTGTCAACAAGTGCTTGGGACCGGAGTACCCTATCAGTCTTGCCTGTTGCTTCCACCCTGTAGTCCATTGTCGTCATCGCTGGTTTGACAGTGCCTCCGACACGAACTGGGGACCGGAGTACCCTATCAGGTTTGCATATCGCTTTCGAACCTGTTGTTCCGGGACCTCCCAAGTACTCCATTACCATCGACAATGATTTGGCAGTGCCTCCAGCGTGTACTTGGGACCGGAGGGTTTTATCCATCCTGTGCGTTTCTTCCAAACTTACTGCTCGACACAATCTCGACCACGGCCATCGGCCGCACTCTCAGCTACTTCGTGCGGTCAGTTTGTTACTAGGGACCTTTCGCGAGTTCCGCACCGCACGAAACGCCAAAACTGTCCACCCATCGTGCCGCTGCTGCGCTTATCAAAATTTCCAAGGCAGACGCCCAGTCAATCTACCCTGAGGAGTCAGAACTGCTTGTAGTCGTCCTTCAATTCATGAAATCGTCGTTGATCTCATTCTTGACTAGTTGGGGCAATTTCTTCGGCACGAAATACCCGCGCCAGCAAGGGCACACACCGTCACTTTCAGCTTCGCAGCCAAGGTTTGATAAAAATCGCATACACAGAGACTGCGAGACTCTCCAGATGCCGGATCGACCTGGACAGGTAATTGCTGCAGGACGCCATGCGGGATTTTCAAGTCTCAGCTTACCTTCGCGCTTAATGATAGTTTCTTGTTGAGGTACCAGACCCCGCGAACGTGCAAGCGGAGGGGAGCCGCGATGGCTGAGTGCGGCATGGCAGTCGCCTGGCGATGCAATTTCACACACATCAGATCCCTCAGCAGGTGATCATCGGACAAGCAGCGCTGTTGGACGTGTGCGAGGCCTTCCCCTGCTTCCGCAGCTCCTCGAAAGTCCTCCAGGACATCATTTACTCAGTATACAAGAGCACCATGCGACTTGAGCCAGTGTTTCCTCAATGAACTCCCCTATACACTCGACCAGATCAACCAACTCAGCGCAGCAATATTCTCGGGTGTACGCCAGAAAAACTCTAGCTGCATCAGCCACCTCTTTGATGCAAGTGGCAGGAGCAGCGGCTGCAAATTCTGCCGATGCAGACAGGTTGTCAAAGTTAGACCCTCCAGCTTCCAGCCAGCTTCCAGCCATGCAATTCGCTCTGCTTATGGAAATCTGGCAAAGTGTTGAATGGAGAGTCCACTTGAACCGAAACGCAGATCATAGACACGAGTGCACACTCCCGAAAGCGCCTTGAATTTCACGTGCACGGACCGAACCAGACTTTTCACAGAAATGGTAGAAGTTTACCTTTGTGCTTCGCCGACGTCACGCGTTCATGAACGCACTGTTGGGCTTCCCGAGGGGCAAAATCGAATTTTGACGATGGAGCCGGCTTCTTCGATGTTGCTGGCGTCGTTATCAGCTGCTCCGTCTTTGTGGCTGCAGTTTTATCTGCTGCGATTGCTTGGTCAACGGAACACTGACGAATGGCGAGGAAGCGATGCATGAGATCAGGGTCGCCACTAAGTTTTTCGATAATGAGTGCGTCACGGTTCGCATTCGCTTCTGGCGATATTCGATCGGTTCCACCGGAGTTGCCACTGCTTCGTGAGCACGCTTCGCGGATACTTGCCGCCCAATACGAGACTTGGATCCACCTATTCCCGCTCAAACTGATCTTGGGGGTTTTCGTCGTCATCGGTAAACGGATCAAAAAGCCCGTCAGCTTCTCCTGTCGAAGCACCGGCGTTGTCAGGTTGATGCGATCGTTGTTCTACCGGTGGGCGGCAGAATGACTCGCCTACGCTTGAGGGGACCGGATCGACACCTCAGTCGACGTGGTAGGTAAAGTCCAATGCATGCTGTAACGTCAAATCAACAGCATTACCGGATTTTGGATCGACCCAGTGACAAGTCTTTTCTGAGCTAGGATGGTGTCCTCATCGAACAGATCCCCGAGCACCAAAGCGAGGTTCTTGGAGCCCACGTCTCTTCCGTTGTCCAGAACTCGTTTCATAATTGACTCCTTGATCGACTCGATATCGCTATGACTCCACTCATCGCTGTTGAACACGCTCCAGTAAAATGCGACCAAAGGAGCCACAACGGCCACGGAGCTGGCCGTTACGTCGAATCGGTGACCATCCGACGCGATAGTGACTCTGTTGCCGTCAACCGCGATGACTTACAAAGTGCACTTGATCGACGCTCGTGACAGATACAGCTTGTCTCAACAGAGACACCCTCCCCGCCTTGTTCACATCACTTGCCATCGGATGTTTATCACTCGAAGCCACAACGAAGCGAATTTATCCTCTAAAGCCACAGCGAAGGGCATGCGTGCTGATTGGTTAGAACTTGCTGCTGAAAGTTTCATTCGATTTGGCTACAGATCGCCAACACTTCGACGAGTTTATGGTTCGGACAGCTACGGGAGACGAGCTTGACGCGAGGGCCATGGGTGATACTACTTCTGACATCACAGACGAAGACATCGAGCTGACAGAGGCGGAGCCTCCCCCGGCGGATCTTCGTTTCTACGAGTGGATATGACCATCTACCGCCGGTTCGAGTTGGCTCTAGCGCACAGCGTTCTTTACAAATATGAGACGGGGTTTGACGAAGAAAACAAAGTGTTGTGTTTCTCATTCTCCACCAACCGATTCTTCCGTATCGAGGATCCACCTTCGCCGTTTGCAACCATGAGTTGGCGACCAAACGTGTGGTAACAAGGCCTCGTGTCGTTAAAAGTTGAGGGAGGCAAGGAGGAGTTCTCGACGAGACTGGAAGATGAATCAAGACACCGATCCACGCAAGGTTCAACTACAGATCGTGCTGATTTGAATCATTGGCTGCGCTAACGTTGCCTCATTGACGTGGAGTTGATTTACAGGAGGACTTTAAACGTTGTGAAAGCTTTCAGGTATCGAGATGATTTGTTCTCGCACTGGTTAGCGACTTCTAATGCGACTTCGTCTTGTTATACGTTCCTTCCTTAAGATATCCAGCTTGATATCCTTTTCTCCTCTACTCTTCGTCAACATCTCGCCGAGCGCTTCCAGCGCATCTGCGGTCACTCCGCAAGCTTCCAAAGGACAACACTCAAGAACATACTACCCGGAAGTATGGCAATTCCTGCAACTTCATAATCTTGGTTAGTGGACGAGCAGGTCACGACGTTATGCCCCGGGTTTACCACAGCGGCTGCAAGAGTACTTGGCTCTCTTCACGACCACTTTTGCTGAAGTCTGAGTGGAGAAGAGCGCATTAATTGCTTCTGAAAAGTTTCGTCATCACTACATTCCTTTAATTTGTTTCATAGCTTTAATTTGTGCAGTCATCTCCGCCGACGAGAAGACTGGCATCATTTCCATCGAGACTAACATGTTTTGATCGATTCTGGTTCGATGCAGGTTCTTCTCCTCTACTCAAATACCGTTTCTGATTACTATCCATGTCAGCAACTTGAGTTTACGCGACCCACCGGCCTGGCGGTACCTTGGAGGAGGCAGGACGGTGCTCATTTCTGCCGAGGTGTCCACTTGTTGCACTCTAATGTCTACCTGACCTATTGCAGAGTTGATGCTGACCGCTACGCAAGCCAAGTCAAAATACTGAAGTACGTTGTACATGGCGGCACACCTGGATTCAAGCGCTCCAAGAAGAACAACACAGCTTGGATATGGCGACATGGAATACCTAGTTTGTCTGAGGGTCTGCAAGGCGTGCAGGTCCCTTTCGACATATCCGTCTCGATCATGACCGTGCTGGAAGCAATACCATTGCGGACGAATGCGTCGAAGACGTAAGATATCGGTCTTTGCCGGCATCACCGTGAGATTCGTCACATGCTCCTTCTCACGTTCGAAGAGCTCTTGATAGTGTGGGGTAATGTCGTAGTTTCGAGCTACCCAGTCATCCGCAATTGTTTTCACTTTAGTAGTGACTTCAATCGACCGCTTGCAGAACGCCATCAAAGCCCTAAGAGGTAAGTTATTTCGACAGCGATTCCACAGTATGCCGTTGTTGTCGCCTTCAATACCGCTAGTTGAGCGAACTCCAAAGAGAGTAAATCTGTTACCGTAACTTTCCGCACTGGACCAACTACGCCTCAACCAGAATTCTTCTTCCTCATTTAAACTGCTGTTTCCGAGTACGCTCCAACTTGTGGGGTGTATGTTCAGCAAATACGACCAGACAAACTCTTCCTTTTGGACGCGGCCTGCTCCAGTTACCACCGATGCTTGGAATCGCTTCCGTAGCATCTCGATAACTTTGCTCTTCTTCGCGTCTAACTTCTTAAACTTACGTAGGCGATCGTGCAGACGAATTCAACCGGCAATGCAAGGAGCAAAAAAAGATGAAGTTGTCGATGTTTTCTTTATGGATAAATGCCACACCTACGGGCGCGATATTCTTGTCGCCGTCCTCACCAACAAGCTTGACGCATATACCATTGTATTGTTCGTGTTTCATATGGGTCCCGTCACATTCCCATATAGGAAGCAAAAATTGCTTGTGCTTTTAAGGGCGGGCCCACTGAGAAAAAAACGATTTGAAAAAGCGACCTGATCGATCCACTTGGCAGCATACGTAAGAGCCAGGATTTGTTTCAGCAAAGCGCGTCAAGTACGCCGGCAAAGCCTTACATTCAGCCACTGGATCAGTTGCCATTCGGGTTTTAGTTGAATTCTGCGATACAATGTAGCCGACTTGTTCGATACATCACCCGTCAGCACGCTTCAAACTGCTAGCTACACGAGCCTTTGACGTTTATGACCCTCAATCACCGCAGCCAAATCCATGTAGTCGCATGAGCTCGACTGCAACAGCACTGCTTGTGCTGAAGATTAAACTTGGATATGTACCACATTCCTTCTGCTACATGCGATAGCTTGGAAACAGGTCGCTTGCGATCACTTCTTGGGGCCTCACGTACTCGTCTTTCCGAAAAGAAGACAAACCAGCTACAAGCAATATCCGTGCACTTCTAACGCTTGTACGAACCGCAGTTCTTGACACACTTGATAGACCTGTTAGCGTTGAGGGCATAGTCTTCTATAAAGTCACCTGCATCATCTACAGCCTGGAAGGTAGCATGCAACTGCACGTCATTATAGCCATGCACAGCCAGCAAGTCTATCGGCATCCTATTTGTTGAATGTTGTTGCAGCGAGGAAATGGAGCAAATGACTCCCCAAAAATAACAGCTTGTTCAGATATAAAAACAAAATATGAAACCACTAGCCCAACCAATCAGCACACATGCCCTTCGTTGTGGCACTAGAGGATAAGTTCGCTCTTCGTTGTGGCTTCGAGTGATAAACATCCCTTACCATGACTACATGCACCTCGGCAACGCTCCGCAGTGCGCGTACTTCCCCGCCTTCCCGGCTGTGAAACGTTACCCAGACGGGGTCCAACTGCAACACCTTCGCATAGGATGGCTGGTCGAAATTCCTGTCGACTAGTTCTGGGGTCAAATACAGATAGGAGCTAGACGGAAGACGAACCATCCTCCGGAGTGCTGAAGGGCTGAAGGGTAGAGCACCACAGGTGAAAGCGCGAGAGCAGGAGGGCTTAAGCGTGATCAGGAAAATATGAAACTAACGACACCTGCTCCCACGGGTTCGTACCTTGGTTTCATCTTATGCTGCCTCGGCGGAAAAGCTGTTAACACGCGCTGCTCGAAAACTTACATTTAAAATGGCTTGGTCAGTCGAAACTGACTTGGGAGCCATCTGCAATTCTACAATACGTACAAGACCTGATTGCCCGTTATCATTAGCGCCAAAACCACAAGCGCAAGACCACGAAGAAATTATGAGCCAACGCCTTCTCTTGGAGAAGGCATGTGACAGGAACAAGCTGAGAAACACGACGTCTATCAGCGCGATCCCGCGGCGTGGCGCCGACAAACGGAGGAAATGCATCAAGTATGACAATATTACGTGACGGAAGGCGTGAGAAACCAGCGACGACCGAGAAGACTCGAAGGCGCTTGTACACCAGGAACCCAGCATGGCCAATGCCATGCCTGCATTTATTGTGACTTAGCTTTAGTATAGGACCAGTTTAACAGATGAGGGTGCAACCGGTTGAAGTGCCAAGCAGGCACTCGGGGCTCTTATTCTTGAATCAACCCACAAGTGAGCAAGTCCATCAGCTTTCTTACTACTCTGGCCAAGCAGTGTGTTGGCTCTCTGCGACCTTATAGCACGTGAGCTAGAAGCCACACACCGTAGCGACAAGAACCAGTATTTCAGCACTGAAAGTCACAAGTACAGCAAGTGTAACAAGAACAACAAAACAGCAGCTACATTTCTACATCAACTCCGTCGTCACCGACTCAACACCAGCTTTCTCTGCCAAGTGCTACCAATTCGCAGCACTAGGTTGAGCTCGTTCAACGTGAGCTCAGCCTACTACTGTGACAGATCATCTGTACTAATACACGTCTGATATCCACATTGGTCATTCAGTGTGGAATGGCCGATAAATTGTGACCATTCGGTCCTCTAAAGAGGAAGACATCCTTCCAAATATCCACATGTATTATGATTCCGCTGCTCCAAAAAAGTTACACCTGGAAAGGCACAATATTTCTCGTCTAGATGTTACCGAGGGACATGTATTAATACTCCCTCCGTAAGGAGCGTCTGTAATCAATCGTCTGCGACATGTACACAGTTCGTACCAGAACACCGAATAACACCGAATACTTCGCGCGGCCTGACGAGCGATTGAACTTACAGGTGGAAGGTAGAACTATTACAAACTAACATCTCCGATCGACCGTTCGGTGAATCTCGTTCGATCGCCGTCAGAATTTATGTCTTTTGCTGCCTCGCACGAGTGAGCTTTACCGTACCGATCGGTATTAGTAGCCATGGTGATTATATTTGCGGCGCGAAAGAAGTGAAGACACAATAACCTGTGTCGCTGTGAGGATCTGCTGATGGGGGCGCCCCTAAAACTGTAACTTCCATCCGCCAAACCAGTTGATTCGACATCAACTGGTTCTTCAGAAGTCTTGGGTGGCCACCATTAATCGTCTGGTGGGCTTGCTAACGGCTCTTTGTTTCGAGCTGGCAACTGAGTCCTTCGCTATGTACCGGGCTGGGCCATGAGAGAATCCGCACTCCTGCAAATTGCACAGCGCAGGGTCGAAACACGTTACCGTCCCTCCGACCAGTGTACACTGTTTTGACACTCACAACCGTTTTGGACTTCCGAAAAACAGGTGAATATGAAGTTCACCCTGCCTGAAAATGCGTTTCCAGAGTTGATCCTATCAAACGAACAGCAAAAAGAATTAATCGAGGAAGCTGAGACGGTTGTGCGCGATACTCTTGCAGCTAACGAAGCCTTCTTAGCTGAGGGGTCAACGCTCAAAAAGGATCCGAGATGGAAATTGGTTCGCGTCAAAGATGGTTTGAACGTATATCACCACCAACAAGCAAGACAGAAGAGCTCTAGGAAGCTCCGGAGGCCACGCTTCACGAGTTCCTTCTCGCCCGTCATCTTGAGCGAGTCTCACGCGACAGACCCGACAGGGGGAAGCAGCTATGGTGACGCGGATACAGACGAGGAAGCATCCGTGTCAGCATCAGCTTCGGGGAAGGAAATGCGGCGTCCGGCCGGATTTCAGATGCTTCTTCATGGAACTTTGGACGGGAATTTGGACGATGCAATGTTTGGGACGTTCGCCGCCACTAACCAATCCTGGATGTGGCGCAGCTCACATATCAACGACCGCCTTGACGATGCCCGCGTGCTGGCGACCATTGTAGGACCGACAAAGGAAGACCCTTTCCGCTTCTTGGGCGTGAAATGGTTTGTCAAGGAATGTCCTGCTGTGCTATCAGGTTTCGTACAACAGCGAGATTACCTCATCCTCGAAGCTACGGGGCTTACACTTGACTCCAAGGGCGAAAAGGTTGGCTACTATCTCATGCATTCTATCAAACTGCCTCGAATGGTCCCGGAGCTGACAGAACTGGGTCTTCTTCGTGGAGATCTCAGTCTTTGTTTCATCGACCGAGCACGAGGAAATAGTAAAGTCGAGAAGTACTGCCGCAGTTTCAGCGATCCTCGAGGAAAAATCATTGATCGGGTGGCCGTTTCGATCACCGCCGAGTCACTTATCTGTGCTGCCAGCGTTGTCGACTATGCGTACATCAAGAAGTTAACGTGGCTCATGAAGCACAAGGGCGGCCAAAGTGCATCAACAGAGCGCCAGGCTCGGCGTAATTCGGGACAACCTCGACCCAAATGCTGTGGGATTTGCAGCAAGAGCTTCGCCAAATTTTCTCTTTTGAGCACAGGAACAGGTGCGAGCTGCCAGATCTGCCGTCGCGTGGTCTGCAGTAAATGCAGTGTGGTCAAGAAAATGACCGTGGACGTGTCGGCCACCGGCGCGGTAAAACAGTGTGCGCTTCGCTTCTGTCTGGATTGTCTACATGAAGCAAAGGAGCAATGTGTTTGGGAAATGGCCTTGACTGGGATAGAAACCTCATCAGAGGCTTCGTCGGCTTCTGGTTCAGCTAGATCATAACCACACAGATAGGAGATAAAGTACGAAGTAGTCTTGACATATCACTTTTGTTTTGTTGTTGCATTAAATGGATGAAAAGATTTTCCTATTCAAGCATTATTTTATTTTTTTCTGTGGGCTAGTCAGGATCTAGCTCATTGTTTCGTCCATTGTAACTAATAGAAGTACGAGCTAACAGCTAATGAATACTACTAAAGATAAGGTGCAGCTCGAGCTGAGCCAGAAGTAGAGGAGCACTCCGATGAAGATCCAACGCCACTCAGCGCCATTTCCCACACGGACTTCTCCTTTGCTTCGAGCAGACAGCTCATACAGAATCGCAGCGCACACTGCTTGACTGACCCCGTGCTAGACACGTCCACGGTCATTTTCCTGACGGCGCTGCATCTGCTACAGACCACGAGACTGCAGACCTGACACGCACCCACGCCAGAAAGCGAGAACTTGGTTAAGCCCTTGTCACACGCCTCACAACGAGTGGGTCGAGGGAAATCAGAGTCGCGTCCAGTAGCGCGCTTGTGTTTCATTAGCCACGTGAGCTTCTTGGTGTAGGCATAGTCAACGACGTTAGCAGCACAGATCATTGCCTCCGACGTGATTCTAATCGACACGCGGTCCAACATTCCGCCACGGGGGTCACTAAAACCACGGCCGAACATTTCGACCTTTTTGGGGCCATTCTGCCGGATAATGAAACATAGACTCATCTCCCCACGAATGATACCCATATTTGACAGTTCCGGGACCTCAGGCAGTGAAACGGAGTGCATGAGGTAGTACCCAACCCTCTTACCCTTAGTGTCACACATGAGTCCTGTCGCTTCCATGATGAGGAAATCTCGCTGTTGGAGAACGCCAGATAGAACAGCCGGGGTTTCCTTAGCAAACCACTTGAGGCCAAGGAAACGGAAGGGGTCTTTGCGTGTCGGGCCTCGGATAGTCGCGAGAATACGAGCATCGTCCAAGCGTTCGTTAATGTGCGAGCTTCGATACATCCAAGCTTGATCCGTGGATGCAAATGATCCGAACATATAGTTGTCCAGTCTTCCGACAACAGTCCCATGGAGAGCCATCAGGGACACACCTGGACGTCTCATTGTCTCTTGGAGTGTATTAACCTCATAAGATGCCGATGCCTCTCCTTCGGTACTCGTCTCCCAGTGCTTGTTACTACCTGCACGATCTCGACGCTTGAAGGACCACGAAGAATTCTGGCTGTGGGGCGACGATGGTAGTCGCGCATCTCCTGGCACGCTGGAGCTCCCAGCCGACCGCCGTTGACGATACACACTTACGCCTTCTTTCGTGCGCACCAATCTCCAACTTGGATCTCGGAACGTAGCTCCTTTAGCAATAAATTTTTCATTCTCTGCAAGCGTCTCACGCAAAACGGTCTCCGCCTCTTCGGTCAACACATTTTGCTGTTCGTCGGACAAACTGAGAGGTGGGAACGCTTTCTCGGGTATGACGAACTTCATCGCCTCCTCTTAAACGCGAAAATATGTTGTTTAAATTGTCGTCCATCCAAACCTCCAGACACTTCAAATCATTCCGTGTCATCTCGTCCATGGAAGAACGTTGAAACGACCCCCATCCAAAGCACTTTTGTGTCTCAGCGCATAGGTACAGGTATTCGTGTGTCTGCGATTATCCATATTATATTGTGGGCGAATTAGTTGTGTGCCGTTTATACGTTTAAACCGAAACAATTTAGGCACGTGTTGCTGCACCCGACTCGCCGCGTCACACTTTTAGTTTAAACTTACCGTTTGATCGAACGTCTCCCATGTCCATCTTTTACCCTAGCCCTACCGAGGACCGATGTCGTCGCGGTCTTGGGTTTTGTTTGGCAAAGGCAGTCCCGGCGCTCCTGCGAGGACACGATTCTAACTTCGGCCCTGTACAGTCTTCGGCTCGCTGGAAAGCTCGATGCTGGGCTTGCCTCCGCAAATACCACGCGGCCCTGCTTCACGGGCGCGCTCGCAACCGCTCTCCTCTGTTGATCGTTTTATGTTGTTTTCACACATCCTCCTAATTCAGTCGGGCACAGTAGTCACTCAACAATTTAGTGGAGCATGCCGTGTTACGGACAACAACGGAGAAAATCCGGCACAGCTGAATGTCAGATCACTGGTCCGGACAAAACAAATCCGGCACTAGATTTGATTCGTCAAAAAGGATCTTTAAAGCACAAAGCATGATCGAAATTACATATGCTGGATTTCTCCGTCGTTGTCTGTAACTTTAGGACCAAGAATTGTCCCCCTGGCAAGAGAGGCAAAAAAAGACGGGCTGACACAAGCGGCTGCGAGCCGTTTATTGCAAGGCGATTTGGTAAAGCATGTGACATCCATCTCCCTGATTGCGTCAATATGCTCTGCCATTCAATTTTAGTTAGACGCTTTGTTCGTTGAAACGAAGAAACTAATGTTCTGTCACGCATTAGGGTAATAATCGAAGATTTTATTTATCATGTTGGCAGGAATTCACCCATGTGCACTTGTGAAAGAAATGGTTGAACCCCGTTTTTCCCTAAAGAGCCTGCGTGAATCGCAAACTGGAGAAGCATTGCAGTGCTGTGCTTGTTGCCTTTCGGTGACTCGGCCAAAGGAGTTTTTGAATGACCGGTATCCGGATAGGAAGATCGTTCACTCGAATTATTTTCTAAAGGCTTGTAGCTCAGCAACACTACGTGTATAGCATATCATACATTTACTTGTGCATATGCGACCAGAGGTAGATACAAATACCAAGTGGAGACATTCACGGACTTCGTCCATGCGACCGTGAATAAACGTTATCCATGTAACTCAGCAGACTTTTTTTGTTTTGAAGCAGATTACCGCAGCCGCCCCGCGAACGGATGTCTTTACAAAATTGGGGCTCTCCAGCAAACAAGCACATAGAACGTTCCAAATTTAGAGTTAATACGTGTACATAAAGTATGCCAAATAGTATAGACCTATGGGGACGTCGTTTCGCACACATTTGGCATCAGACGCAAGATTGCAGTTCGTATACTTTGGAAAAATAGGTCCGTTTCCTGTGATACATCGGAGCCATTTTCTTTGAGACAGTGTAGACCATTACCAAACTCTCACCCTAAAGCTCATCGCGACGAGCCCCACTCTACGATATGTAATACACATACAAGTACAACCTGGCCGACGAAGCATTTAAAGTAATAGACCAGCGCCCGCGGGTGCGTGGAGGAGTGACTCATTGACAAGACTAAGCTGTGCGGGGCCGCCATGAAGGCGTCGTTGGCGCGCAATGATGCCCTTTCTCAATCCGGAACGTTCTAAATAATGAGCTCGTTTTACCGGAAAGCCCAAACTTGCGTTAAGCTTACACGTAAAAACACTGTGCAACGACAAGGACGTTCCGAAGTTTTACGGTAGAAACCACAGGTTCGAGTTCTTATATTAAATATTGGACAAACATGTCATCTATTTGGGGGTAACTATATATCCGAAATCTTATCGGACCCTGGGATTCCTGCGTGGAGATTATTTTATCAGAAGGTTCAATTCTATAATTTCGACCATTAACCTATCACGTGTTGGATGTATTTTTTTTTTATTCATAGCTCCAGTCGGCGTGGCATGTTTAATCGTGGAGATAGTTCCGTGACAGCCTGAGTACACCGATGATGTCATGGAAGAGAGCTTCTTGATCAACGCAGACTGAAAACCCAACGCGTCGACGATTTCAGCTAACGTATAAAACCTCATGTTCTGAGCCTTTCCGAATAGCGGGCTCGCGATATTACATTGCCGTTCGGATATGGCGACGAAGCTTGTTACATGTATCTTTGTCCGGCACCGGACTGAATGCGTGTTTTTTCGGTCCCCGGAGTTCGTTTGAAAGTGCTGATCTGTGCGTGGATTTCTACTTCGTCTCTGCTGATGCCCAGAGCTTGGTTGAGAGTGTTGTGCCCCTACCGACAAGCGGAATCCAGAGGTGGGTGAAGACACTGGTGAGGATTCAAACCCATCTTGTGCCATTTCCCAGGTCGACTCCTTCGCTTCGAGCAGGCCGACCAAACAGTAACAGGCACACTGTTTCACCGCACCTGTGTGCGATACGTTCAGTGTCCTCTGCTTCACTCTACTACATTTTGCACACACCACGCGCCGGCAGATCTGACAAGAGCCTTTTCCCGCAGACGCAGCACCTGAAGCCACTACCAGCCGCGCCAACGTGGTAAATCTTTTATTTCACGACTGGCAGTGGCTGAGCCGAGTACCATGTCCCGAATGGCGCGACTGCGCGAGAAATTGATCGCTTGGCTCTTTCCAACGACAACACCGTTTTCAGCAATGATGAAATTTCAAAATGAAATTTTCATAGTTGGCGAGTTGACACATATTTTTCTGCCAAATTTGAATTGGGGTCAACGAGGTGGCCAGCAGGGTTATGCCCCCGTTTTGGGCGCCATACATACTTTCAATAAGAAAAGTTTGATATAGATTTAGTATGTGACTGATGTTATGCCCCCGTTTGCAGCCCTGCCAGACGCTCAGTCAGCCACTCGTTGTCAGGGCTCCGTTGTCAGCTCTTTACAGATCCTCTACAAGCCCAGTCCCAGTAATACAGCATACCCCCGAGACAGCTATCCGAACCTACCTCTCCACCATAATCTAACGGCACAAGTCACCACTACTCTATGCATAACCTGCTGCACTTTTCATTCACCTCCATAGTCGAGGCAATGAGCGACGAGTTGAGGGCGGTGCGGCGGTGGTAGCAGGCAGGGCTGCTAGAGAGCTCGAGGTTCTGCCCGGGTTGCCAGCAGCCCATGCGACTGCGGGTCTCCGGCAAGACCAAGGACTGGCGCTGCTGCCGCAAAAAGCGCCATGATGACGGTAGAGAGGTAAGCATTAGCATTTTGACTAATACATGGTTTGCTGGTATGAAACTGTCGCTCGCGCAAGCAGCACGGCTTCTCTATGCCTGGTGCATGCGTGCTCCTCAAGCCCACGCTGCTGGATAGCGGACGTGACAGAGACTAAAGTGGGTGACTGGTACAGATCGCTCGTTCTCACTGCTCGCGACAGCTTCTTGGAATCGCTTTAGGTATGCTCTTATTCGATTAGCTTTATTGACGTGCTCCTCATCCGGTTTTTACTGTACTGTTAGATAGGTGGTGTGGGAAACATCGTGGAAATTGACGAAACTAGTCTGAAAAAGAAGAGCAAGTACCAACGCGGACGCCTGTACCTAGACTATTGACTCTTTGGTAGGGGTGGATCGCTCAACCGGGCAGTGGTTCGGGCGAATGTTGATGACGATCGAACTCAGAAGAGCTATTTCCTGTCATTAGACAGTTTATCAGGCGGGGGGAGTTCTATTGCTATGTTTTCTTTATATTATCCCTGATGTACACTGATCAGTGTGGTGTTATGTGTAGAACTACCATTCACTCGGACATGTACGCTACCTATGTCACTGAGTGGAAGACAAAACGCGGCGTGCGTATCAGGACGCTCGCCAACCACCTCTCTCTGGTCGACATGAACTACACGCATACGTCAACCACTCCAAGCATTACGTCGACCCCCAGATCGACACGCACACGAACACGATCGAATGTTTGTAGGAAATTCATATAAAACGCCACATTAAGTCAACGAGAGGCATGCAGAAGGAAGTGTTGAACGGCTACTTAGACGAGTACATGTGGCGATCTTGATACTTTCCTCGGAAGGCGTCTACGGCTCAACTGATGTGTAGCTTAGAACAGCTCATTAGCGTCACGGATAATAGTAATACAACACTTCGTTTTCTTTTTGAAATTTCATTTCGAAATTTCACCGTTGCTGAAACGGAGCTGTCCTTGGGGGGGGGAGCCAGGGCTCCCGATTATTACATGGCGGTTTCAATAATTTCCAATAAAGCATAAACAAATTCATCCCAGCGTTTCCCCGTACGTTATTGATAATTTATTTGAAAAGACAAGCATCTGCCAAAATTTATATAGATCTCTTTATCATTATCGTCTCCTGCCATCCAACCAGCCACCAACGTTCACTGCTACCAACAGCTCACCGCCACAGCTTAATCCAGCGCTCACAAGCTCTCACACTTCAATTTTCTCCAAGCCCAACGCATCCTCCCCCCCCAAGCTACCATAGTTCTCGCACCAGGATCCCGCCACGCCACGTTCACACCAGCTCAGATGACCGGGTTCTACTTCCGTCCGTGCCGTGACGACGTCGACGAGGCCATACCGGAGTATTTCCGATGCCGTTGCGGCACGGTTCGGAAGCAAACCCGTTGGAACGGCTATTCGAACCTCATGCAGCACGTGCGCTGCGAGCACCCGGACTACGAAGCTGTGATGCTGTCTGCATCGACGGCAGAGACTGGCGCCAAGCTCAACTACGTTTGACGCTCCGCGTTGAATGTGTACGGGTGGATGGCCTGGATCATCAAAAACAACTTGCCACTTCACTTCTGCGATAACCCAGATGCAAGACGGTAAGTTCAATCCGCTGGTGTTGCTGTTTTATAGTCGGACTAAAGTTTTTGTGTCCTTACTTTGATCTAGATGCTCGAATTTGGACCCAATTTTTGTCAAGACGATAATCCAATCCATGGAAAGCCTTACACGGATTGTGGAGCGCTACATCACCGCCGAAATGCCAGAGCGCTTTGGCCACATCTTCGACGGGTGGAGTCACGCTTCGGAGCACTTCATCGTTGTCTTCGCCTGTTACGAGGTCCGCGTGACCAAGCCCCGTTGCTCTGCATGGCACCCCTTCTAAACGAGCCCGAACAAGACCTCTCGGCTCGCGGGCACTTCGAGTTTCTGGCTGAGATGCTGCCACGCGATTACGGTAAGCAACTAAGCGATTGTCTGTATGTGGCGGGTGATAATTGCTCGGTGATCCGGCTACTGGCTACACTCATTGGCGTCCCCCTCATGGGGTGCGCAAGCCACCGACTGAACAGAGCACTGCAAGTGGAGATGGCGCAGCACGAGGTAGATCTGTCTGCAGTCCAAGTCCTGATGGTGCGGCTGCGGACGCTGAACCAGTCGGCCAAGCTCAGGTAATTATTGTTGGTTTATGGATAATTATTTGTGGCGAAATGTGCTAATGTGGTAATTTATGACTATGTTGTGGGCATATTTGTAGGTTGAAATAACTCTCCGACCGGTTATCCGACAGGCCACTCGGTGGAGTTCAACGTTCGGGATGGTCAAACGCTATTTTGAGCTCCCGAAAACATCTCGCCTCTGCAGACGACGCCCTCATAGACGTCCTTCCGGCGCCGGCCACCAGCAAGCGCCTTCTCGCACTACTGAATGATTTGAGGAAGGTGGAATCAGTGTCCAAGGCTCTCCAAGGTGAACATGTGAGCTTGTTGGAGGTCCGTGTGTGATTTGACAGTTTAATTGCCGTGAAGCCATACTACGCGAGATCTCTTGGTAAGTTGTCCTCTATCAGTGCTTTTATTAACGGTGTCATTATTAAATTAACATTTTGATTATTGTATGTCCCATTCAGAAACTCGTGCAGATATCGTGCACAGCCCTGACTTTGAATCAGGCTGTGTACACGTTCTTGGGGGAAACACCAGCCGCCTCACACGTCTAGAGAAGACAGTGCTTCACCTTTTTTGTTGCTCGGATCAAGATGTTTAGCAAAGGTTGGGTGTTACAAGAGCTGGTGATGACGAGAACGACGAAGAGGGGTCGTTCGTGGAGCAACTTCAAAAGCGTCGTCGCTTGGCTGTGGTTGACCAAAGGTACCACATGCGCAGCAGTATCCCGCCGACGTCTAATCTTGTCGAGCGCATCTTTAGCGTCGCCAGGACGACGTACGACCAAGAACGGCATATTTTTCATCTGATCACACTGGAAGTGGTGCTTTTACTTGCGTCAGAATGGTAAGAATTGGACTGCAAGCACCGTCGATGAGGCCACGCGATAAACGGTAACACGATATCTCTTTACTTCAAGTTTCAATCCTTCTCAATAGGCTCTTATTTATCGTCTGCTCTGGGGTGATGCCATTATCTATGGATCGAAATTGTTTATCGATGCCATCATTTATTCTACGCGAAGGCTTTAGATGAGTAACAAAATGTCATAATGAGAAACTTTCGGAGGATGTTCGGGTTTTCTGTCAGACGATAGAAGTGTCAAAATCACTAGTACTGTTAGCTTGGACCAGAACCCGAGGACGGGCCACCTAGACGTAACCGCCGACGAGGGAGCAGCCCGCACACGCTCGTGTAGGTTCATTCTCAAGTTTTTTTTCAGATGGATACTTTTCTTCAGATCGATAAAGCAGCCTCTCCAGCAGTCTCAAGCTACCCTCCAGTCACTGCCGCAATGTCAAGTCACGGTCTAAACCCTGATGCTCTCATGTTCGTATGTCCTCTTACGTTCCGACACAGGAAGGCTTTACTTACCTGTCCATAGTCCAGATTCAAGGCAACTCCGCGGTGGTCCGCAAAGCTGGCCCTGATACTAGCGAAGACACCACGGAATTCGAAGTCTAGGTTGCTATACTGCGCCATCGTATAGTCAATCCAGCTCAGTCAGCGCCCAAGTGCCAGGATCCTACGTCGGACACCCGATCGCAGTACAACCAGCAGGCAACACGAGCGACCAGTGGGCTTATGGGCTGGTAACAAATTACACCATGAGAAACGGAGTGGCCAAGCTCCATGTGCACATGAGGTTCAAACACTCCATATTGGATTCATCAGCACCTCGACAGTAATCGCTGACGAGCGACTCAACTACGCTTTACGCACCGGAGAGTCTGTGAGCGTCAATGCCCTTAATGCATTGGAACTACTCGATAAACAAAATTAAGTCATCGTCGCGTGCAGAAAAAGCAGATCGGGTATACCAGCTAGTGTTACCTCGACACTGCTAACCGTTCTCCTCGAACCCATCAAGTGCGTCCCCCCGATCCGACCGGACACTCTCGAAATTGTCTATGTGAGACGTCAACACATCGTATCCTGTGAGCTGACTGTGCGCGGAAACAACCCTGTCGACGTCTTCAAAACCCCTGCACGTATAGACATGGAAACCTCGAAAACTCCACGGATCGCTGGTTCTAACCATTGTTGTACTACTAACGATGTTGATTTGACTTTTTTCGACACTGTACTTGTTGCTCGATCTGGGACGGCCGTTCGGCCGTCCCAGGCCGCCCCAGGCCGTTCGGCCATCCCAGATCGAGCAACAAGTACACGACGCCGTCGCGCATCCATCACTTACAGGTAAGATTAATCAATCTGTACTCGAATCTGCGCAACAGGGCCGCTGAACCAAGTTTCTCGCCACTCCTCCTGTTTTCGCGGCGTATTCGACTCCAACTTTGGTATCAGAGGCCTCGCATGATGCACTTTCGCCGATTCTTCGAGAAGTCGAGATGCATAACGCTGCTGGGGTCGTCAACATGACCCACTCGAGCGATCAAACTCTCTTCAGCCTGATACGCCGCCATCCAATTTCGGCGAGATTGTCGATGCCTTCGACATGCCGCTCCACTTCGCGAAGGGCTTTTACAACTCCACTGTCTATAACTTCATCAAGACAGGAGCCGACTTCATCGAGCAGTACGCCGCTTTCACGCGACCCGACACCGCGACCTGCAACATGGTGGTCTTTTAAGTCAATTCAAAACTGGGGAAATTTCGGAGCGAGATCATCGCATCCGACATCCAGACTGCCGCGCTCATCGGGCGTGGATTTGCGAGAAATGATGGTCACCTAATGGAACTATACCAGTCACAGCCGGACCGCCGAGTGGCAACACTGGTAGCGACTGCAATTAGCCGCCCCCAACAAGCGACCAAGTCACACCAACACCGTGAACAACGTGTGGCGATACACCGTTTGTACCCAAGGACCTTCTCGCGCTACTACCGAAGCAAGTTACCAAATCAATGTGCATGCGGTATCTCTCCAATAAGGGATGCAATGGTCCAGCCCCTGGTCAATGCTTCGACCCAAATAGAGCCCATTTCAAGCCGTTGGCTCTGCCGGCCGATGCTAAAACCTGGATCGATAAGAATTTCCTTGACCTCGCACCTGACTTCCAAGATCTCTGACGTCATGCATCAATTCCAGGATCGAGCATCGCTGCGGCGGATACACATACCTCGCAACACCGACACGCTGATGTGCAACCATTATCAGACACAGCACAGTTAGCGTCAGGCGTACAGGCTCCTAACGAATAATCAAACGAGATTCATCCATCTACAGAATACATATTATTCTGTAAACAGCGGCAACAGGTCCATCAAACCTTTACTCAGTCTCAACTGGCAGTCAGTCGACTCATAACGGGAGCTTGTCGGCAGAAGTATCAAGCAATCGCATCCAGATACCAAATCACGATTCCAGAAGCAGCCCTCAGACCACTCGCTCGTCTTTATAAATATATATATAAAAACCGAATCCGCGCCGGCTCGCAGTATGCCCGGCGGTCAGCGATGTCGATAGCACAGTTCGTGCGATCTACCGCGGAGAAGACAACTACGAACTAGACCCAAGAAGGACCTCTGCGAACTCGCCCTACCATCAGACACTCACAAATATGCAGCCAGAGAACAATGGAACCGGATCGTCCGGGAAGGCGTAAAGCCCCAACGGACATCCCAACGACCAGCGATCCAGACCAACCGGCCTCGCAACCATCAATCCATCAATGACCACCTGCAGAGCGTACGACATCATATCATCAAAGGTCACGAGAACGGACGCTACTTAGTCGTCGAATCAGATCTTCAACGTCTGGAACAATATTTTCATCAGCCCAATTGGCGTTGTCGAAAAATGAGGAGCATCCCAGGACATTCGCGCAATTAGCGACTACTCATACCTATCGGGGGATGCAGTTAATGACTTCACCGATCGAGCCAATCGAGAGATCTCTTACAATTCACCAAGGGACATAGCTCGGCGAATCCGGGAGCTCCGGGTCCGATTCCCTGGCCACTCTTTGCTCATGATGTTAGGAGATGTGTCGAGCTTTCCGACACATTCTCGTTAGCGCTGACCACGTTAACTGGTTCGTCTTCAAGTTTGACAACTACGTGGTGATCGACTTGTCGGGGCGGGTTCAGCTGGTGTGGATCACCGGCGTTCTACTCGGTAGCTGGCACGATCATCAACTATTTGTACGAGAACCAGCAGCCTCACGCATGTTCCTCACCTCTTGACATCAGGCCGCTCGTAGGAAATGTATGGTGCGACGATCACACGTGCGTAGAAGTCGACACAGGATCGAGGTGCACGGAAGCCAATATCGCTCTTCGCAAGGCAATGTCAACAGTCTTAGGACCACGAACACTGAACGAAGACAAATTTACACGGTGGTCAACTCATACCAAATCTCTCGATCTGTTGTGGGATACAGAAGACGGTACGGTTACCGTCCCCCCAGACAAAATCAACAAGGCTTGGACCCGCATCGATGACGTTTTAACCATGGTATCATGGACACTATCACGAATTAGTAAGCTGATCGGCAATCTTCGGTATGTCGTAACCTGCTTTCCTGCAGCGCGAGCATTTTACCAAAATGCTCAAGCATTCGTGTCAACATTTCGCAACAAACACGATTTGATGTGGTTCCGCGCAGTATTATCTTGCGAACTGCGTTTTGACGCGATCCCAGTTGAACATTTCGCTCGGCTTGAACCTCCGTCGCGTCACGTCCTGATGGATGTCTCCGATACAGGAATATGTGCCTTAGAGTTACGACTCCACCAGATCATCCGACTTCAATTCAGCCGCGAAGTACAAGACAGCTTTGCAACATCGAAGAAATTCAACTATATCAACGTGAGAGAGCTTATGAGTGCCGTCCTAGCAGCTGTCCATTGGGGACAGTCAATGGACCTCGACAGGACGCGATCGTAAACATGTTTGCATGTGGATCGACAACACCAGTGCCGTGTAATGGCTCTCAAAATGATCCAGCCACCATCCGACAGCGCGGATGTACAATCAACTAATCTCACTGACAGAATTTCGCTACTCGTTTACATGTTCAGCACAACGCATTGCAGGGGAGCCGAACATAATGGCGGTTGCTGGCTCAAGGGCATGGAGTGCGGACTACCCGTTGTAGAATACATGGACTAACTTACCACATTCCTGGACGCAGGTCAGCATTCGACCACCATTCGACAATCTTTGGAACGCATGGGAGCGTTTCTCCGTGGCCGAGCTATTGCAGACACCACCACCGGAAAGTACAACATCTATTGGCATGAATGGACCGAATTCGCACAGCGACTTGGGTGGTCACCGTGGCTTACCCGACCCGGACGGTCAAGCAACAGAAAGCTCGGTTGCTTCGCAGCCTACTGCTGGAGGCACGGGTGGAACCGAACTCGACGCGGAAACACCTTCAGCACGATCAAGCTAATACACGCGAGCATCCGGTGGTACCACCGTCGGTACATGGGCATTGACTTGTTTGCCACTCCCGACTTTACGATCTTACTACAAGGCATCAAGCGCTTCTCACCGCCAGTCCACAAGCTTCAGCCGATCACGGCCGCGCTTTTACGACTACCGCATCGTCGCCTCGACTTACAGCAGCCACAACACAAACTCATGTGGGGTAGCGTCCTAATCGGCATTTTCTTCTTGCTGCGGCGGTCGGAATACTAGAGGACCGCACGCCATTTCTACTGTTTGAAATGCGAGAATGTGTTCTTCTCCGACGCCCATGGAAGACCCACAAGCCGATCGATAGCAACATCAGTCACTATAGGTCTGGAAGGCGCGAAAACGACCAGTACGGACGAGGTGCATGGCGTACGATGCACGCACCAGGAGACCCTGTTATCTGCCCAATTGCTGGAATTAAGCACATTGTCGACACGCGGGAAGAAAACCGGAATAGCAGTGACTACCAATGCGGCAATTCAGCTCGGCAGATGTAGTTAAGGCACTTAAGGGGGCAACGAGAAGAGTCCAAGTCCCAGAAGGCAATTACTCCACACACTCCATCAGAATAGGAGGAGCGACAGCACTGCTTACGGGTGAGGCGAACCAACTATCCATCAATTTGTTTGGTCGCTGGATCTCAAACTGCTTCGAGCAGTATCCGACGCAAACAGCAGAATCGACAAGAACTCTGTCTCGTCGGATGGTACCAATTCATAATCAGCAAGCCCGCCCATAAGGGCCCGTGCGCAAATCTTCTGTGGAGGCCGCTCAATACGCCCTTATTCGGAGATGGCGAAGGCAAATCAAACTATTTGCCCCTACTGAGTCTTGATTGCGGAAACGGAAGCCCTGCTCTGAACTCCTCGGAAGTTCCCCCAAATACCGGTTGCTGAATGAAGGGTTCCCCCTGAATTGGAACCCTTTTAAAGTACGCAGTTGAAGTCCAATTTAGCGCTGAGCGCGCGCCTAAGATTCCATCAACCCCGCAAAGATCGCCAGCGTCTCACGGACTCCTCGGCGACCAGCAAGCATCACAAACATTATGGTAGTTGTGCCGGGGATGCCATCAATATTTTGGTCGTCACTAGCATCTGGTACGACACAGCATACAGCTGATTACGTCGCAAAAGAGCTCAGCCGCGTCATCGACAAGATCCAGCAATTCACGGGGGCTGTTGTGGCTAGCGTATTGACTGATAATGCCTCCAATACGGTCAAAGCCTGTGAAGGTTTGGAGGTAACCAGACCCTTTTTGCGGGCTCCTCTGAAAAAAAAAATTATGAGGATGTTTCTCACTCCTCGTAACTTGCTAATATTTCTAAGATCAAATTGCGATCAATTTCGGATATTGCTCCGAACCATCTCAGCGCCAAACATCGCGTCGTCCAGAGTTCTATCCACTGTATCGTGCAGCACCATAAGCGACACACTCGGCCCCCTCATAGACTCCTGAATACTGCCTTCCGCCACTACATACGACGCGTCGCCACTTCAGGACCAGTCCCCAGCCGCTTCCGACAAGCTCGACGCCGTTTTCTTCCTATCCTGCGACGACGATCCTCCACTTGGCGCCCTCGTAGCTCCACTCATCGGTCGTTTGCAATACACGTGCAGTCCTCCTTCACACGAACTAGTCGTCATTTACAATCTCTAAACGCAGCACCTTGAGCCAGAAAAGCTTCTTTCGCCGCGAAGGTCTCGCTCATCACCGTGTCAGCCTTTTCAACTAACGCGCCTTCGAAGCCTCACGGGCGGGAACACTCCGTCCGGTAGTGTGAACTTCATGAGCTTGGAATAGATTGAGAGCTCTTTAACTAGGAAGAAGGGATGATCCAAATGCGGCCGGGGACTGCGTCCAGTACCGACCACCAGTTGTATGTCATCAAACATTACACCGGCAGTTTTTTTTACTTTCCGTAATTTACAAGCGAGAACAATCCCTGAGCATTCTTTCGAGCCAAGTGCTACTTTAACGACGCAACCTCTCGACCACCTAAGAGCTAAAAACACGTCCTTTGAACCTTAGGGTTGTTTAGAACCGCTCGACCACTGAGAACGCACATCAATTGATTTCGACGATGCAACCTCTCGACCAGCTGAGAGCGAGAGGACGCGTTCTTTGGATCTTAGGGTAGTTTCGGATCCGCTCGCACGACAACATTCAAACTGTACTTGGTAAATGTAATAGAACATTACATCGGCAGTTTTTTTACATCCCTTTAATTTATTTTTTCTCATAATTTAAGTGGCTATGTATATATACACACCAACTAATAACATGTCGTTCGAACTCACTTTTGGAAAAAACAAGAACAAGCCCATTGAGGAGGTATATGCTTCCGACGCTGGCTATTGTCGATGGATGTACAACCAACCCAGCCTCAACATCAGTGATGATATTAAAACATTTCTACTTACGAAGTTTCTTAATAGTGATAACTCTTACTTGATGAGCTGGGTAAATACAAGGGAAAGACGCTCAAACAGATCAGTAGCATGGACAGTAACTACATCGATTGGCTACGCAAGAGTCAGTTTGTAATTGATAAGTCCCCCAAGCTACTCAAGGAACTTAGCTAAGAGATCAAAAAAATTTTTTTTGTCGCATAAATGGTATTGACAACCTATGCGTTGAGATTTCCAAGACCTCACCCGTTAGACGATCGTAGGAGAGCTCTTGCTCATTTACAACCAATACAAGCATGTTAGTACCCTGGCAGCCAGCATTCACACCCTGAACTTGAATAGCTTGAGGGACATCACACTCAGTTCGGCGATTAACATCAGCGATAAGAACGCGGTTAGTTAGCGACCACGTCTGATAGTAAGAAGACCATTCACCAGCTCAAGAGTAAGATCACCGTTAATAGAAGAGATCTTAGCCAGTTCGTTGCGGAAGTGTTGGAAATCGTAACCATGACTGATATCAAATACTTGGCTCGAACCAATGCGAACTTAGTTGCGAATCGATGAACCAGGGTGGAGAGTCCAAGGAGGCGAATCAAATGGACTCCGGAATTCCTGGACAGCAGCCGAAGCGAAATTACCAGTCTGCTCAGCAAAAGGAAGAAGACTAACGTACTTAGCATTCTTGACGGAGGCAGATAGCTGGAGGTCAAACGCAGCATTATGATGAGTCGATTTCTTTCCAGTACCAGCGCGCTGGTAGAACCACTGAGCACAGCAGTCATTATATCGAACCTTCTTGGCAGGCTTAGAGATAATAGCCTGAGGGTTTTCGAGATGAACAAAGGGTACATATAGTCGAGCCGTAGTGAAAGGCATGTAAGTACCATCAATCGTAGGTTCGAGGGCATTAACTACAGCACCCCACGAGATGCTGAATCCAGCAGAAGCAGCAAGTACGCCGGCCATGGGATTACCGATGGAAGAAGCAGCAATCACTACGGGGCAAGTATTACCGCTCGCAAGAGTAGTACTGGTTAGCGACATACCTTTCGAAGCATCTACAGCAATAGTAGAAGTATCCTGATTGATTCTGAAGCGTAGGCGGATTTGAGGATTGGCCATGCGGTCGAGCTCCTTGAAGATCGGATGGAGGTCGGTTAGCTTAATCTTGAGCATGTAGTTCCACGTACCCATGCTCGTGTTAGCAGTAGCAGCTCTAGCAACGAAAGCACCACGGGCGGTTTGGTTAACAATGGTAGTAGAGGCAGCAGCTCCACTTACCGAAGGCCACGACGTAGGAAAGTCAGAAAAATCAGCGTTAGGAGTATTTGACAAGAGACGCTTCACAAGACCATCGTTAGGGATGGATGCGCCACCTGAGGGTCCGGTAGTAGCAAACGAAGCTGTGAAAGCGGTAGTTGTTCGTATAGCCATCTCCAGTCGTTGAGCTGGTAGCAGAGCTGTAGAGCACCGACTGAGCAGCATCATGGAATAGGAACGACTCCGCATCATGCTTCTCGACGTACTGAGGACTGTAGCCAGTCTGAGCGCGGACATTGTTCCAAAACAGCTTGTTATCGGCCATAGAAACAATGGTCTTGCCATTAAGCTCCAGCGACATCGAATCAATAACATTCCAGTTGTCACACTTCAGCGTAGCACAGAAACGATTAACGGCAGCAGCCTGAGCAGTAGCACCGTTCTTCATTGATACCTTGTATGGGAGCATGATGTATGCATCGCGGAGACAAGCAAAGCCTTCGGAGCCGTTCAGCTGAGCAGTAGCATCGATCGTAATAACACCATTCTGGTAAAACCCCTGCTTAAGATCGATAACGAAGTGGACGCGTTTGAAAAGATACCTTGATCTTCGGGTCGCTTTTAAGGGAGCTCTGGTACAAATACTGGTCGGATAGTTGAGTTTCACTCATCGTTGAATCTATATGGTTTCTAGTATACTTTTGGGGAAATTAAATATTATGTCTCACCTCATTAAACCAATCACCAGCGATCATGATCTCATTCAACTTGCAAACCGAATTAATGTGCATCGGGATGATATCTATGAGTCGAGTGAAATAACAAAGCCACTCCCGAAGAAAGGTACATATCTGATTCTACTTAGACCACCTAAACTTGATGTAGGACACTGGACGTGTGTTCATTACGGTGAGTACTTTGATTCAATGGGTGAGGCAGCGCCAACAAAGTATGGGATCGGGAAATACAATCCCAAGCGATTCTAAGGAACGTATGGTGATTACTGTAGAATATGGTGTATGCTTTGGTTATATTGCAAAGAAAACAATAAGATGAATCTATTAAATCGATTTAAAGATTTGAATTTGACTATTCTTGGATAAATATGTTTCAAGTTATATAGCAACATGTATCGCGAACTAAATATTCCAAGCGACGTACCACCCCGGAAGCTCACCAAAGCTTTCATCCAGCTAAGCAGCTTAAAGGTAGTGGCTCTGTTATTCATCTTCGTCCAGCTTCTTATGAGAAGGCTATCCAGGCACGCAAAAGCAGGTCGCGGTGTGTGTCTTGACATCACCCGACACGAGGTCAAGGAGGGATATAAACGAGCCCAAGGCGGATCGATTTGGTCTAAGGTCTGGGGAGGTATCAAATCTGCGTTTAATTTCGCTAAGGATTCAGGACTACTGTCTCGCGCTGCCGAGTTCGCTGTACCAGCCCTCGCAACCGCTCTCGGAGCTCATCAGGGTGCTATTCCAGCGCGAGCCGCTATTCGTTCCATGACTGGTATAGGTGTTTATGACTCTGACAGCGATAAGGAGGGAGGTCGTCTGACTATGACTGATGTTAAGAAAGGTGCCAAACGTGCTCTGTCTTACGCTAAGCGAAAAGGAGTACTAAGCGATGCAGTTGATGGTGGTGAGAAGTACCTACTGAGCAAGGCTACTAAGCATGAACACGATAGTTTGATCAAGTCAATTCGAGGCGAAGTCCGGTGTCGATATGGAGTAGGTGTTTCCCAAACCGAGAGGTAAGAAATTCGCTAAGGGATCTCCAGAAGCGAAGGCACACATGGCTAAGATCCGTGCGATGAGGAAAAAGCCTATGGTAGCTGGATCATTTCAATTATAACCATCCACCTTATTCTGATAGATAAAGTTGTATAATATATACACTCACCATGATCGACTACATTTATCGTATTCAACATATCCAGTCTGACCTTTGCTGCGTTGGAAACTCGTTCAATTAAGCCAAGTATCGATGGCAACAACTAAATCAGTATTTAATAAATGGCTTAATCATAAAGGATCATGCGCTGCAGTAATTTATCCGTTTATGAGAGATCACGGCGTTTATCAATTTAGATGCTTTCTTATTAAGGAATATGATGTCATCGATCCTGTTCATCTGGAGGCATATGAGACGCTTTGGATCAAGAAACTGAAAACTTGTAATAAGAACTTACCATTTGCAATCAAAAAGCTTACCGATAAAGCGGCCTTTGATCGTGAAAATAGGTGTGCCAAGGTTAAGACATATGCAGCAGCAAACAAAGACTTAATCGCGCAGCGAACCAAAACGTACCGCGAAACCAACAAGGAGACTATTAAAGCTAAGAAGGCGGAATCATTCGAATGTGAATGTGGTGGTCGATGGAGTAAAGGCCATGAAAATCCACGACATGATCGAACAAAAAAAATCAAGACTGGTTAGTCAGATCATTATAAGTATCAAGCAACTCATTTTTGGCCTCAATAGAAGCATGATCGATACTGAAGTATCACGAAACTTAACCTTCTGATCATTCTGGTTGTAGATACTGATCGTAATCGTCGAGCGAGAACCGTTATGACAGTTCATCCAGGCATATTGACTCGGCTTGTAAAAGATCAACTGTCCAACAGATGCATCACCTCGATCGAATGCACTCAGAATATCACCACTTGCGACGTATCCATTCGTTATTAGATCCCATCGTACGATGTAGGACGAAGTAGGATGAATCTGTGGAATGATGTTTGACTGCTGAGCACTTGCAACTGTTGCAGGCGCAGATGGATATGTTGCAGCAGTCAGTCCAACTACATTTCCAAAGGCATCGTTGTCGATAATTAGACGAGGGACACGTGTAGTCGTAGGTAGACCAGAACCTCCTGTCGAGTATAACCAGTAGCAGGTCTTGGCCAGGTACCACCAGCGGTAGGTAGAGTGGTTGGAGTAGCACTGAAATCAAACTGAGCAGCATAATATACGCTAATCTCTGATAATTGGATTTAGAATACATTTTCCCCAGATGGATTGATCAAATACGCTCCAGCATTGACGAGAGCAGTCTGAATAAATCGATTGGTATCAAAGTACGTGTAAATACCATCCGCGAGGTTAACACTTACAATGCTCGTTGTAGCACCCGTAGGTACTTCGATTTTGAAACTGTTGTTCCAGAACTGAGCTGCATCGATATTGTATTCGGCGTTGTACATGCTAATGCGTTGAACACCGCAAACTACATCGCGGAAGTCAGCAGCCGAACCAGGGAATGAGTATTTCCAAGTTGAATTGTATCCATCCTGAACGAGATTATTACTATCGAGTTTCAAAAAGCTCGCCATATTGGTTATTATATGATTCTAACCATATTTCTGATCGATAAATTGGAGTTAGTCTTCAATCGCGATTGGTCTATCAAAATTGTATCTGATTTGACCTTTAACGGAATCTATGAACAACATTTGTCCTTTGCGCTCAGTGGCTTTATTGTAGTAATAGACGATTGATCGATCATCAACGCCCTTGATGTTGAAGTCCTTCCCAACCATCTGCAAATCACGCTTCGAATTAGCCTTTAGGATCGCTACATACTCTGAATTCAAGCGAATCATCTTATCGGCGACAAAGTAGCTTTGTTTTAGGAATAAGGTACTCAATTTGAAGTGGCGACCCCTGGTGAAGTAATGTGAGAAGATATTCTTCTGAAGTAGCTTATCGTTGCTGTAGTCATCTATGATAACAAGCTCAGGTTTGTTTAATGGTGTATGACGTACTTGATCAACACTTGGAGGTGAATCTGGGTCAGCGAAGATAATGAAGTCTTCCAACGTATCGCACAAATACTCGTACAGTTCTTGATGGGGATTCGGGCAATAATAGTTAGATGAGCAAATACGTGAGGAGAGTTCTTGAGGATGAACATACAGAGGTTATTATTATCACTGAGCGAGGGACCAAGGATAACCATTTTTTATAACTTTTTAATGTCACGCGCTGGGATATCACCCATAGCAGCTGACTTGTATTGTTTCGGTAGCGAACCACCGAAGTCAGGAATAGCATTCATAATCGTGCCTTTAATCACTCGATCTATATAGCTCGAGTAAAAAAACAACAACGATGTCTTCTGGTTTCTCATACCCTCAGCCAATATTTACCTCTCCTATTTATAACCCTGCATTCTATCTGACGTTGAACGCCAGTGCCTATCTGACTTACGATATGCGGAAACCCCGTATCTGAGTAAGAATGCTTATCGTTTAACTTATCTGACAGGAATTACACAACGAATTGCAACTTCTGGGGTTGCGCTGGTTCCTGGAACAGGCGGTAATATCAGTGCTGTCGGAACGCTTAGCTGCAGCAGTCTGACCTTAAATACTGGAGGAACCGGAATCGACACGACAAATCTGAAGTTTGGAGGCGTTAATTTCGATCATTCAATGTACATCAATATTATCCAGGGATCCGCTGGCATATTTCAAGCAGTGCTTTTGAACTCAACAAAAGACTTCAATGGCATTCGCAACCTCACTTGCTCGGGTACGATAACTGGATCTACCGCAATGGCAACGCCAACTCTGACTTGTGATACAATATCCAAAACAGGAACGCAAATGATGAATGCAACAACTCTTAATATCAATCATACTACCCTTCAGCTACGAGGGGTGGGAATTACAGCATCAGCGAGTGAGCTAAACACGTTATCAGGAGTTGTTGCTGGATCAGCAGGGTATAGCAAGGCATTAGTACTTGGTTCAACAGGGGACATTAGTGGTATTGGTTCAATATCGACAGCAAATGTATCAACAACAGAAATATCACGTGTGGAGGAGTAATAAATGGATTCCTGGCTTATGGCAATCAAGCCAACATCACGTCAGTAGGATCACTCATACAGCTCGGTATTACTTTTACGCCTACGAATGAGTATTTTCGACCACTGGTTCGGGATCTGACTATCTGGACGTTTCTTACACTCGAATGCTTACCTTTTCTGAACCGAATCTTACTCCCGTCCAGTTTCAAATAGAGGTCCATAATGGTACTAATGTCACAAGTAGCAACGCGACATGGATCGGAAATATCACAAACAACGACCTCAGATATGGAATCAATAACGCGACGGCGATGATCCTAACGACTACAAGTCGCCTCGGGATAGGACGACAACACCATTCGCTACTTTGCACGTCCCGGGAAGCAACAATTTTGTATTCGGAGCAGGAGGGACGACAGTGTATCACCTCAGAACAGATAGCGAAGCTACAGAATCCTCTCTTGGTACGATCACATATTCTGTAGCGGCTATATTCGGAGGATACATCGCTTGTACCGCGATGGCGAGGACCAGCGACCGACGATTGAAGCGGAACATCAATCATGTTCCATTGATCGAGTAAAACGGCTCGATGATCAATGCGAGATCAAGTTATACGAGTGAAACGAGTCAGAGAATCGTCAAGGACAGGAGGTGGGTCTAATCGCGCAATACCTCGTATCGGCTCACCTAACTGATCTAATCAATATCTTTTATCGCGATGATATCCAAGAGGGGAGACGACCCAGCGCTTGAACCGGCTAAAACGCGGCTCAACGTTGATTATTCGAGAAATGCCGCTTATAACATGAAAATGATTCAACACCTCATGAGTGAGATTGAGGATCTCAATAGGCAAATAGATGAACTACGATCAATTATTTCCGAGTAAGTATAAACATGAGTACAGCTTATACGTTCCGCGTTTCAACTAACAAAGGTAAGAATTATGATGCCGTGTTTGCAGATGGTAGAATTGTATCTGTTGGTGCTATTAAGCGGAGTGGTGAGCCTTAAGAACACTATCGAGATCGTACGAAACTAAAGCATATCGCGAGTATGGCCAGAAGGATAAGAAGCGAAGAGATCTATACTACAAACGTCATGGTACAATTGATGATGATAACAAATACACCGCCGACTGGTTTTCTAAGAAATATCTTTGGTAATGATATACGATGGGTTGCGAACCAAGTAAAGAGCTCAAACCTAATTTAACTTCTGACGAACCACACCAGATTGTGGGATCGACCATGATACAGGCCGACAAAATTATTGTTCTTGGCAATAGTGTATTCCTACCCACCCAAAATCCCGATGGGGAGTCTGCCATACATGAGGTTAATATTAGCGACAAAAAATCAACAGTTATCGAGGATAGCGAAACAAACTCGTGCGAAATGGCATTGCTTAGATAGCAACGTCTCTACCGTCTTTTTTCTTAGGTTGATAGGCCCATATATATACGGCCACCCTCTGTTTGGGTCGATGCATCCACCTTCTTGATAGATTTGTCGAGGTCAGTGGCCCATACAGCTGCCTCTGTCTTCTGGAAACGATTATGAATGATCATATTCTTCATAATGGCTTTAAGCTCGGCGGCGTTGAGATCAGCGTTATCACCATAGCTACCACCTGAACTTGAAATAATGCGGGAGTTGAAGAAGAACATTGTTTATATTACCCCGAATATTATAATAGCCCACCAAATAATTAGAGTAGTGTGGATCTTCATAGTTTATAGTGGTCGGGTGATAATTTATTTGAACTCTTTATCATCAATCATCCGATTGCTGTACATATCTACTGTGAGAGATACACTCTCTCAGCTTGAGCTGCTTCATAATGCTCGGATTGTCGTTTCCTAACTCCATCTCTCCTTTCAGCTTATCATACTCAGCATGAAGAGTCTCAAGTGGGTCCGTTAGCTTATCATGGAAATTGTACTGGAGGTGAGTGATCGCAAGGATCTCTTTGAACAGCTTTTTATCATGGATACTGAGCTTATCGTAAGCGGCTTGATCGATATGGTTCTTATAGACAAGGGTTCTGACCATGGCTTGGAGACTATCACTGATCTGACGTTTAGATCCGCATTTACCTCGATTGGGTTGTACAATCACGTGTGGCTTAGCATCAAGATCTGGAATCCGGATGTACTTGCTTCCAAGCTGACGATAGACATAAGCACTTGGTGTAGCTAAACCCTGGATTTCGTTGAGATTGTAGGTACGACTACGACGAACAACACCTTCACGTGGTGCTACGCCCGCACCTCTTAGACCATGACCCTTCAAGCCACTACCAGTTGCCATTCTTGCGTCAGAATATTTCGTAGCCTTCGCTTGAAATACAGCCTTTGTAGCCTTCATAGCTGATGTCGCTGCTTTAAGGGCTGATCTTGCTGATTAAGAGTTGGATCCCCTCACAGCTTCTTTAGCTTGTTCATGTTGCTTCTGAGCCTCACCATACGCCTGAAAAGCTGCCTCAGAGTCATCATGAAGCTTTTGCAAATTAGCATCATGATCATGTGGCTCAATACTCTGTCGTCTGATATCATGAGCAGAATTTAGGATCGCATCATTCAATATTTCAAGATTTTTCATCGGATGTTTGTGCCTTAGCTGATTCAGTTTCTTCTCCTCAACCCGTTTAGCTGCTTTTTCATCATTAATGGAAATGGATACTCAACATTCCTGAGATATTTATCCAGATCCTCAAATCCATCAAGCGCGATATAAATGTATCCATCCATCTGATACTCCCGACCAGCTCCTTCCAAGCTTCACCAGATACTTGCTTGTGTTCTACATTTCTAATGTTTAGTGGGCTAGAGCCAGATGGCTCACCAAAATAATATGATGGATGAGGTTTAACTCCATCTTTTCTATCAACCACATGTTTTAGTCTGAAAGAGATTTTTATACTCTTAGAATGAAGCTGTGTGTAGTAATCAGTTAAGATCCTTTTAGCATCATTGTCTGCGTTGGATAGCTTTTGATCCATATCTTCATCAACTCCACTCCTTACTCCGTGTTGTTCTTCCCCATCACCCGGGGTAATTTTTTTTTTAATTGCTACAATTTCATTGGCTTCCTTACCGATCAAAACTAACTTAAGTCCTTTGGCTCTGGTCATATTCACAAATGATTGGAACGCAAGTTGCCAATTGACCTTCTTAGTGATAGCCGGCTTTGGTCGATTACTATCCTTATCAAAGACGCTAATTGAATTACCATCGATCCATACATAACCATTTCATCGCGAGGAGATGATTTGGATGTTTCTTTAAGGATCGGAACAATTTTCTTTCGTAATCTATTGGATTCAAGCAGTTCCTTATTTTTATTTATAGTCCAGAACATTTTGAGGTTGCTATCAGGCTGATTGTTCGCTGTGGAAGTTGAATTATCAAAGAGAAAGCTATTCTCAAGTCTCTGCTTGGTGCGATCTGCAACATCGCCTTCCGAAGCATTGACTCTTTTTCGTTTTGATCCAATACGTTGCCATACTGAAGCGGCATCAATCATATTGGGAATGTTGTTTATTCCAACTTCGACAACCGAAGGCTTTGCTTGTGTTCAGCATCAAATAGTGTTTGGCTTAGCAGTAGTTTCTGCATCTACCATCGTTGGAGGTGATCACTCAGGGTTTGGCTGGGAGGATTCATCGTTCAGACGTTCTTTAAGGGCTCAGACGACTCGATTGTCGAGTTAGTCTGAGTTGAGTCAGTTGGTTCCTTTGCAACTGTAGTAATAGTATTCGCGATATCACTTGCCCACGAAGCGCCTTCGTACATTTCACGCTTGGCTTTAGCTTGAGAACGCAACGCTTAGCTCTTTCAAGAAGCTCCTGCCGTTTTTGCTCTCTCTGAGCGAGGGATGCGAAATTTGGAAACATATTGATCCTATAGGTTGCGAATCATAAAAAAGGAGTAGTCATAAATTCTCTACCAGTAGCTCGGCAGAACTGAGTCATGACAGAAAAGTAAATATGTATGACAGATGCGGTTTCGCTCATTTAGAAGATCCAAATATCGGTATTTGACACAATAGAACGGGACGCAAAAGATTGCTTCTAATTCATGCTTATAGTTTTGATTGACTACCGTTTTGGGGAATTCGCAGTTGCATCAAGGTTCAACAACTCATTCTTGATTCGACTTACTTCTTGGATAATCCAAGAAGTAAGTCGAATCAAGAATAAGCTTGCGTCGAAGCTTCACAAGCTCGCGTTCTTTCTCTACACAACTTGGGCACATTATTACGAGATGAGTGTCTATGTATAATGACCTGATATTTTTTTCCAAATCTTATTAAATAGTAAAATTATTATATGTGGGCCAAAGCTTACGGAGGATGTTTCCATCTAAATTATTTTCAAGCTAATTATGGCTCATTTTGTTTAGCGCCGGGGCGCAAGGATCGCTGACCCTCAGCTTTGGCAGGTCTGAGCATCAGCTCTTTGACTTCCAATACTCTTTTTCAAGAGTTGATCTCCTATTCCTGTTAATCAAGCGCAGATTATCTTGTGGCTTCCAGGAGTCAGGCTCATTACCAAGCCACCTTATTTGTACTTCCCAGACCGTATCTTCTTGTGATCCAAGATCTTCTCCGCCTCAAGAATATCGCCTCGATTAATAGTAGCATATGTAGTCTCTGTTTTAACATTTTAAGATCGTTTTGCCTTGTAGAGGGTATGACCATTTTTTGAACAGATTTGGACTCGGAAGCCATCAATCCCAACGATTTTATAGACTGCTTTGCTCCATCGATCATCTTCTTTATCAAATGTCTGCTTCTTGAGACCGTATAATACGCTTGATCCGACCTCAAACTCCTTCTCAATTCTATCGGTTTCCACCTGATTATGACTCAGATCCGCATCCATTACTTTGCCTTTTGCCTCATTTGTGGTCATACCAATCGAGCGATTACACGTGCTATTGTAGTTTTCGATAACATCGGCGATAAGCTTTTGCATAATCCTCTTGGGAGACATTTTAGTTAGTCTCTGCTTTAACGTTCTATTGAATCGCTCGATTTTTCCCATAGTACCGTGATCACCGGGCTGTTGTAGTGCTCAATTTTCTTGGATTTGAAGAATTCTTGAGCCTGTGAGTTCATGAACTCACTACCATTATCACTTGTAGGATATTAACTTTGTGGAGACGAACAAACGCTTTAAGCGCCGCTAAAACAGTTGGGGCAGTCTTGTTTGACAAGGGCTTTGCGTAGCCCAACCTTGAGTTGATGTTGATAGCAGTCAAAATTGGTCGTTTCTCTCAAAATGCAAGATCCATTTGCCATGAGTTGGGGTTATGTGAAGCAATTTTGAAGCCATCGAATCGCTTCTTCTGCTCCTGAATACTTTGGATATCGGTCTGACTCGCGTACAATCCTTTACGATTTTGAGAGTTATCTTAGGATCTAACTCCTTCGCCTTCTGATACAGAGCTTGGGCCCCAATAAAACCGGGTTTTGGGGTCATAGTAGAGTTTTGATAGTAGATCTTGAAAAGACATGATCCTATATTTTACAGCAAAACAAATGGTCAGACTTAGAAGTTTGAGCATCAGCTTAATATACCTCCCTTAGATATTAAGTGGAATCGTAGAAATGCCGTCCGACAGTACCTGTCGCTTATCGTAGCAATATGAAAGGGCATTCTTTGTTTGAGTATAGGTGATGATATACTTGGTTTCTTTCGATAGTCTAAAACCCTTGTTAGTACCCTGAAGTGTGATGCGGTCCCGTACAATAGTCTCAAATCCGTCAGGGTTAAGGACATGTTCATTCCGACCACGACCCTGCTGCAGACCCTTTGCTGAAACTTTGACCTAGTAAGATTCGTCAGGTAGATAGCAAATATAGTTCTTACTCGATAGTGAGACCATAGCATCACCTGACCATTCATCCTTGAATAGACCAGGGGTACGACGATCAAACTTAGCCATCTCGGTGTTGTAGTCGCGTGGGGACCACTTGTATTTGTGCTCCTGGAAGTGCTCACGCAACTCAGGCTTAATACAGTCCTGAAACGGTTTTTTACAGCTGAAAGCGATATAAGCCGAATCAGTGTCCATTTCCTGATACTAGAAGTCAGAGCGGTCAATGTAGAAATCGATGCAGTCATAGTATAACTAAATCATGCGTAGCTTGGCGAGCTGAAAGATGGCAATCGACAAATGAATGGGGTTCTTGTTATTGAGTCGCCGTTTCTTCATGGTGATTTCACAGGCGTCATTAAGCTCCTCGAGGCCATGGAACGTAAAGTGTTCAATCTTGCTCTTAATTTCTTTGTCTTTGCTCGACTTGTACTTGACCTTTTTGTGCTTGCCCATGTCCTCCTTGAGGCCATGGAACGTAAAGTGTTCAATCTTGCTCTTACTAGCTTTGTCCCTCGACTCATACTTAACCTCTTTGTGCTTGCTCATGTATTCCAGATTGACGGAAAGCACTGTTGCCTACAAGTTTCATCATCTCGGCAATCATCGCCTTAGACTTATCAACATCACCTTCTCGTCGAGCGTTTGAGACAGCCTCCATAAAAGTATTAAAAGCCTTGTGAGAGCTGGCCTTGATAAAGCAGTCGGTATTGGTGATCTCTATACTGTGAGAAAGATACCGCTTGAGCAAAAGGGTGTAGATGAGAATCTTTTCACCAAAGTAGCTACCAATTAAATTGCGAACAGGCTTAGAACGATTTGATGTGCGGGACTGGTTGTATATCGAACATGTGCTTACCAATGATCGTCTGTACAATCGATTAGTACATTCTTGAAAAGGGTGGTCATCTCACTAAAGTAGTCCTTAGATGGTCTGGAATACGAGTATCACACTCGAGAAAAACGAATACCTTGTCTGCCTTTATGTCATCGATAATACCATCATAAGCTTCAACTGTAGTCAATCGACCGCATGGCATCTCATTATCAAGAGCCCATAGGTATAGAGCGTTAGCGTCGTATCCGATAATTTTCTTACAGACCTTACCACCGCGAATCTTCGTTTCATTACGCGTAGCGTAGCGATTGAAGATAATAGATGGACCTCTAGCAATGTTGGCCTTCATCTTAGAGTAGATATCCTTCTCCTCCTTGCCGATCGAGTAGACCAGTCTGTCCGAGTTGAACTCAAGCAATTTTTATACAGAAATCCCTTAAGAGACATGTCCTTACGAGCGGTGTTGCACCTTTTTACGCAGCTGATCAAGATGGTCCGTCGATGTGGCCAAGATTTTTGTTGATACGATCTGCTGAAGCGATATCAGCGGTCAGCTGGAAGTAGCATAGACCACACAGATACTTTTGGTTTTGCAGCAATGTATCCAAGTGCCCAATTGTCATTCCAAATTCTCGCTTTGCCTTAGCATCCTGACTCTTGTATCCACCCAAGCGGTTAGCTGGAAATTGGAATGCGTTAGCAGTTTTCTTATCCGGATATTGGAGATTATTGAAGCAGGTCTGATACATGACCTTCTCGGGAAGTCCAGGTAGGGATACACCATCCGCGAACATATATGATCGAAACGCTTGAAAAGTTCTCGCTGAGCCTTGATAGCTTTGATGAAGGGGACTACGTCGAGATTGTTGTACCAGATCAGCAGGTCCTTGATGGATTTCATGTCGTAGTAATCCCACACGAACATCACTCGTTCGTAGTCATCACCGGTGATGCTTGTTCCACGGAGCTTGCCGTCAAAAACTGCTTAAGTGGGATAGTAGTCTGGTTTAGCACATTGAACGCAGTGATGTACTCGTACGGGAAAAGACCCTTGCCAAGACCACAGACACATCTAATTTTGTCATCGCATTTGAATCCACCGAGATATGCCGTAAGATACTTATCGTAGCTGGTACCGGCTGGTACATAGTTGCTAATATCGAGCATTTTCATGTCCGATGTAGCAATGCACATGTAGCTGGGGTTCTTGATGACAGATTTGTTGTGGTCAGTACCAATGACGGCAAACAAGTCGCTCTTAATCAAGTTGATATCGTATCGACCAGAAATAAAGCCGAATACTGGTACATGATCAAGCTGCTGTTTGCTGTTCAAGTTTTCCATAATCGGAATTTTGCTTACCAAAGCCAAGGTTGCTGTGAAAATCAAAGAAACTACCATACTTTCCTTCTCCAATCCAACTCTCCACATCAGACATCTCGTAGGTCTTGCCAAGATTGACTCCTGGAATTTCGATACCTGTCAGACCGTGAGCATTGATGATTTTCTGTAGAACGGACTTGTACTTATTGACATTGTACTGCTGGATCTTCACCGATACATCACCGATGTATTTGAGCATATCCGTAGGCAACACCTTTGGATCGTCATTTACAAAGCAACGCACCTTCTCGGATAAGCTATCAGTTACTGATACAGACACCGGAATGTGCTCGTTCGTGAAGACAGTATTGTCCCCGTGTTGAGTAGCGGCAGGCATAAGAATGGCCTCAAAGCCATATACGATGAAGTGGTCGATGTACTGGTCAGCATCCTTGATGGAATACTTCGTAAGCAGTGATCGTATCGTGTTCTGAGCTGTTTGTAGATAGTGGCTCAGCGGGGAAGCTCTCAATATTCGCATGCTCACACTGATTCTTCTTGTGGATTTTTTAAGCTTTTCAGCGCTGACGAAAACCATTTCACACTTAGGACATTGATATTAGCCTGAAGCATATCGATGTTCTAGATGTAAAGAGCGTGATTCTCGTGCGATAGAATATCTTAGCTTCATACTCCTTCTCCGATCTACAAATGCATTCTACATTTCCAGAAGCTACATCCATGCTATATACGTTAATACTAAGTTGGAAGCAGTCCTCAACCTCATCGAGCTGTAGTAGGTCAATAGGCTTGAAGCTTCTAATCAGGCTTAACGTATATTTAACCCCCTTGAAAGAGCAGTACCGCTTGAATGCCTCCTTCACCGGAGCCTGAATTATGTGAGGATCCTTCTTAGCGCTCTGGAATGTGTGCCAGGCGATGCAGTGGAAGGCGCAGTTGTTGTTGGTCTTAGGGAAGTTGATTACTTTTGTTTTGCTTGTTTTCGCGAATAACCTTAGGGCTAACAGCTTCGGTATCCCCGCGAGCATGGTCGCGATGGTAGATGATAATCTTGAATGCAGTGACCGCCTTGAGCATATACCCAGAGCTGGGGTAGTTCAGTTTGTCAGCCAACTCCATAGACCGGATTTCCGAAATTACCTTCTTTCGAATATCAGCCTTGCTATTGACAGCGACAGGCTTATTCAATACATACTTATTAGCAAAATTCGGATAGAAGTAGAGAGTGTCATCAGGATCGGTCTTACTTACAAGTTCGTACCCGAGAGCAATATTTACCTTAATCCCGCTCGCCTGAGTCGGAAGAACGTTCTCGAGCTTGTCGTAGAAAACAGAAAAGTCAACACCCTCATATAGGTGTGATTCCATGTGATTACCATTGTAAAACGGTACTTAGGATCAGCCTTGTAGTCAGGCGACAAGTGCTTCTCAAAGGTTTCAATTGAAACATTGTACTGCTTAGCTACCAATCTCTGGTTGATTGGGCGCGAAATGTTGCTAACATAAACCATCTTACCGGTTCTACCACGACGTTAACACGGTAGCTGCTACCCCATTTGATAGCTTGGATATTTAATCTCTTTAATCCTTCGAGTTCGTATGCAAACATATTGCCTATATACCCTTGGTTATATTCTTCTTCTTAGATATGACTTTATAATTATTGGAACTTGTATCAGGTTCGACTTTATATCATACCAATATATAAAAAAATCTGAATTTAATTAATTCAAATATTTGGCATATGGCTTGTTGGAGGTTTGTGCCAGTTATAATATCCAACAGCGTTATTCTTTAATCCATTTGGATGGATTTGTCGTGATGCTTACCGGTATACCAATAACTGTTTGTGGTAGTAGATTGCGAGCTAATCCTGTTTAGAGTCTTCAGATACGGTGTCGCACTTAAACAGGAAATGGATGTAGCCGTCATCCACTCCTAATAGTGACATAGGCTTTCTATTTTAATATTTTCCAAATCCCAGCTTCTCATCACTAAATGATGTTAGACCACGGTCTCGACATTTCTTGCAATACTTATAACTACCTTGGTACCGACGTTGGCATCCGAGACATACTTTGTAGTGGCCACCAAATAGCTTAACACATTCAGAGCCAACGAAGTGATGGTTCTCGCTCTTATTGATAATAAGGAAGTGCCGCTTGATTGAGGTATTGCAGTAGCATCTCGGATTTACACTCGGTCGATAAGCTGGGCATGGATATTTGGGTCTTACCCATCGGCATCCACTTCCCATTATCCTCTGTCGAGTGCCAAAACCACCCGGATGAATGGTATTGGGAAAGGTCTCCGAGTGCTTCGGTCAAAATTTTAAGCGTGTTATCAGTCCTCAGTCATCGGTTATATTGGGTTTGACTTTTCATCTGAGAAAACGATAATTAATTAATTAAGATCGGTTTCGTTGTTAGGTTCGACTTTGCCTTAAATAAATTCGGTTTTGGGCTTACGCTTGCGAGATAGAATCTGGTTTCTATGCTTGTCGTCGTAAACTTTTTGATACGACAAGCGAGCGTCGCGTGTGCGCTGATACCGCTTCTATGCTGCTTTAATGCGCTCTTTGTTAGCGAGGTATTGTTCACGTGAATACGCCATCTTACTATATTACTAACTTTTTATTTATCAAGATGAAAGAAATAAAATACTGCTTCGAAGTATTTAACTAAGAACCACATTATTCCACTCAATCGACTGCCGGAGTCATATCAAAAAAACTTCTCCAGCGCTCCGCATTGTCTTCGTGCTTCCACCTCATATACAAACAAAATGTTTCTGGATCCTCCACGTGACCATACGTCTTCATCATGAGCGGATCGTTGGTCACGGTTGATCCTTCTTTCAACCGATTGAACACGCGATCTGTGCACTGCGCATCTATAACCTTCACGAAGACCTCGGCCTGCACGCAAGCGTCAGTATACTTGCACACACAACAGAACTAAGCGCACACTACGTACCTTGTGCCTGTTGCTAATTGATTGATTCTCTTCCACAGATCCGGGGAGCATGTTGACGATGGGAACCATAATGCTCATACCGTCGAACCAACCATGCATATCGCGGGAAAGCACAAGCCTATTGTTTGGGTCTCGATCGTACTTGGCGAATTCTCGTTTGTGGTCTCTGCTTTGATTCTCGACACCAAATGACAGCTTTCTGCCTTGCCGTACGGTAGGAAGAACGTCTCGTGTTCAATCCGCTGAAAACGAAATTCGTCAGTCGAGAAGTCCAGATTCGAAGCGCTTGTAGTCAACAATAAGGATGAGATTGTGTTTTGCGAAGATTCCGAATCTTCTGGAACATAGTCGCCGTAGAATACGCGATGAAGATCAGTAGACACACCGATAACTGCTGCAACACGCGTCTCAACTACTTGGTTAGTTAACGGAGAGCCCAGCGTTTACAGTCCAATCCTTAAGTCAGTTTCGAACAGCAAAACAGCATCTTCTGTAAACGAAACAGAGTTAGCTCGCCACGAAAGCAACATTACGATGCAGCGACGATATATAAAAACACGTACCTGTTTTGAACAAAACATGAAGACATAACTTCTTGTCTTCATACCAAAACGCGACATTCTTGTTGCCAATGCGGCGCACAGGATAGTAGTATCCAATGCGTAATGTCGCCAGCCAGTGCAGTTTGCAGCGAATCCCTCTCGTGTCCAACGCGTTATCAACGGATCCAGTCACAAGCCACAAACCTGTTTGTGCGTGTTCTTGTTCCGGAACCACCACCAGCACGTGAACCGTTCCGTCGGGGATTGTGCTGGGAAACTTCGAGCAGATCTTGTCCGTCGGATCATCCAATTCCTCTTTCATGTAGCGATTCTCAACTTCATTGGGTTTTCCCCCTTTCGCATCCGGAGCAGATCCTTCGTCTTCAGCCACGCGCCCTGGTCCGTCTTCGCCAGGAAGAGCTGCAGGTCGTCGGCATCAACCTTGTCGAACTTGTTCTTCTTCTGCTCCTTGATCGCCTTCTTCAAGTCTCCCACCGACTGTCCCGCGTCGATGTCCACAGGAAAAGCGGCTCCCGCCACACCAACGATCGCACAGAAGAGCTTGACAATATTTCCTCAAGGCGGCAGATTCCGGAATGAGGAAGAAGATGGAGAGAATTCGCTATCGTACCTAAACGGAAATTAAGATGTGATGACGGCGAGGGATACTACTCTTTGCAAAAAATAAGAGCAAATACCATAAACACTGATAGGAAAGGGACACAACACTGCAAGGGTCTACCAGCACTTTACCGAGACGGGGATGGACCTGTCTGTGACACAGTGAGCAGAACAGACTCGTCTGCTCATGTCGAAACATAACTATCCGGTAGAATTCCCGGTAGTCACTTTGATAATACCCCCCCTTCTCTCTCGCAGATCGCATTTGGTGGCCACGCCGGAGCGGCCATGCCCAACGCGGAGGTGGGTTTGAATTTTCTGCGCTGGAGCCCCTGGTGGGCCATGAGCCCTTGCTGGACCTGAAGGCCGTGCTGGACCAGGAGCCCGTGAAGCCCGTGCTGGACCAGAAGCCTGTGCTGGATCACAAGGGCATGGTGCGCGCAGAGCTTGTGCTGCCCGTGGGTCTCGTACAGGGCCAGGAGCCGATGAAACTTGTGCTGCCCGTGCTGGCCTAAGAGTCTGTGGAGCTAGCCCTCGGGGAGACCTGATGTACAGCGAGACGCCAGACGTGATGGCCAAGATTGCGGTGCATTAGCACCGTTTCAAGCGGAAACGGTAAAAAGGATAACGGAGATAGTTTTGATTCTCGCTAGTTGTTATCACTTCTCTAATCTTAGTGACTGGTGTTTATTCCATCTGTAGCGCTTGGCCATTGATCCTCAGGCGACCCGCCGGCTGAGTGCGTGCTTGCGCCCGCTTGCTCTTGTTTGTTCCTCGGTAGAATAGAGTCTCCCTGCCAGTGGCATCGAGACTGCCAACGGCGCAAACGGCAACGCAAAAAAGAAGATGGACGCAGGAGCCATGCTTCATGTTGAAGCAGCAAGGGCAAGACCGAGATTGGGTATCCACCTCCCATCCGCAAGTCGGCATGCCTGGCCGCTCCATTCTGGCCGTCTCAAAGTTAAGCTGCACGGTGACGGGGAGGTTCTCGTGTGAGCGGCGGTCCAGAACATCAAACACGAGAGCGACCGGCTGTGCCATGACACGGATGGTGTTGCTCGTGCTCTGCAACGGCGCGTCCACAAGGAGCGACGCGATGCTGCCGCGCTGGAAGACCTACTAGTACAGAAGGCCTTCACGTGCCAGAGACCGAGCGCACCGGGCTAGACGGTCTGAGAACGTAGTCGCTGTAACAAACGGCTTCGCCCCCGAACTCTCACCACCACAGAGGATGAGCAACTGGTCAACCAGTGCGCCAACTATCAGTCGCCGGCGAATGGTGACGTCCCGCTTGATCGCCGCGTTGAACGTCTCACATGGGCTGTTGGTGGTGGCAAATCCACCGGCCGTGTGGAAGCATTGCCAGCGCCATACCCTCTCATTTAGCAAGACTTTCTCGAAGTAAGCCGTAAATTGAACGAGCTGCACCCAGTTGCCCCACTTTGCCTTCACCTATGTAAGCTTCGCATGGAACCCATGCTCGCTGCTCGTAAAATGCAGCTCGTGTAGATGACCCATTACCATTGCAGCTACGTTTGACTCCAAGCAGCGTGTTCTCATACACTTTTTCGCAACATGAAAAAAGCACATCAGAAAGCGAAACGCGCTGTTCATGCCGAAGACGTCATGCAGTGTGTTCCACTGCGCCAAATCGGTGTCTCCCATGGTGAACTGCATGCACATATTCTTGCCGGTCACCAGACGATACACACGGCTCAAACTCGAAAGCAGCTCGGTGTACCGCTTCTTCGTAGTCATGCCGACGACGAACGGATCTTGGTCGGTACCATTACCGATAATGGGTCTCCCTTCGGCGTCATTGCGCCACGAAAACGTGAACGCAGACGACTCCTCTTCCTGCCCCGTGTAGCCAGCCGCTCGGAGCTTGAGGTGGATGGCGCTAAGCAGGTCGCTGCCCCCAGCGTGACAACCACATAGCTGTGGACGAAGCGCTGGACCGTTGCCAAAGGCGGCATAGCAGCTTTGTCCAGGTTGAAGCGCCGCATAAGCCCGTACCACGCCCTCAGCCGGCGAAGACCCTGTGCCGCCCAGTCGCGAGCCACGTCCTTCATCGGCGAAGTCAGCTTCGGCTTCGGCGATGAGTGAAGTGGAGAAATGTGAGCGTGCAGCTCGTCGACATTTGCCACATTCAGCATGCTGCATGTCCTTACACGCCCTCGCCAAGGGCAAGCTGCGCCAGGCGTCATTGCCCGGCATGCATCACAGCTATATCGTTGGAGCTGCGTACGCATCAGTTGGGGCGCTGCAACCGTGCAAATGCAGCATTTGCCCTCGTCACTCTTGGTAATCTTGAAGCTCTTGAACGTTTCCAGTAGCATATCGGCGTCCGAGCGGGGGGGGGGGATAGCGAGGTTGACCCAGGGAAGGCAGCGAGGCATGGCGGCGGTAGGTAGCTTGGTTGGATGAAAGGGGGAATGGTTGGGCAAAATGAGCTGAGATCAGATCTTCTGCTTCTATTGAATAAAAGTAGCTAAATAAAGTCTATGGATTGGACAATATTTGGCTGAGTGCGTGGATTTCCTTTTGCCGTGCTGGCGAGCGATTGGCAGGATTGAGGAGGCTGATTGAGTGGTGGCAGGGATAGCACAGCGCTTGGGGATTTTAAAAGTGCTGGTAGTACAACTTGAGTGCTGGTCGCATAGAGTTCGGTGTCAAGAGTAGGTCCTCAAAACATAATATGCCGGCGTAATGATTTTTTCTTTATAATGAATTATCTTGGCATTAAATCCCAATATTGCTCTGTGCGGTGCTCGGAGGTGTGAAGGAGACCTCCTTCGCACCAGATGCTATTCAGCGGTCGCGTCGTTGCTTTCAACAAGTGGTGTTCAGGAAGCTCTAAACCTCCTCTCGTTGGTAAATTACGGTAAGAAAAAAAACTGCCGGCGCAATGTTCAATGACATACTACTACCACCGAGCTGAGCAGTCTGTAGGCATGTTATCGCTGTTACGAACGTGGGCCCTAGCACCTGCGATCTTTGATATTTTGTGTAAAACACCAATTTTGAACTGCCAGATGAAGCAGGAAATGCATTGCAATGATGACCTGCTAGAGTTTATCTGTTCTAGCAAACTTGAGGCCTGTGCGCACGTCGTAGCTTCGTGACTCTTCAAACCAATTAACCTTGTTGCAAGCATCTACTCAGAATGGGCTTGCTAGCTATAACAGATCTGGTCTCAGAATGTTGTTGTCGAGGCGAACGCTGCGGTCGTCGGTCGCTCTTACCTGCTCCGTGCCATCGACGCCTGATCAGGTTCTGGCACAAAGGCCCCTTTCGGTTCAGTCGCGGGCTTGCTGTCGATAAATAATACAGCAGTATCCAGTGGGAGGTCGTCATCCGGTCTTTACGCTGCTCACAGTACTTTATAAAATATATTATATTTTAATGTATTTAACGAAAGAGGCATCGGCCACCTCGGTGTGCTGACAGCGAATGCTCCACTCGCGTGACGTCACGACCGCCCATGACTGTACTTCTGGTGTATCGCGAAACAGTAGGGTGGCAGTTGAAGCGGTGGCATCGAGCAGATGGCAGACGGATGCACTAGCGAAAGGTTGGACCAAGCGGCATACACTTGAAGGACGCGCCTGCCCCTACAGCAACCGACGCCTCGTCTCGACAATGGTCTCGGTATCGCCTTGCTGCTGCATCATGCCGAGTCGTTGAAGGTCAAGTCGCAGCATAGACATTGTGCGTCGAATGTCTTCATGGCCCGTAGCAAGTCGACGCAACCTGTAATGCCCGAGGTCAAAAGTGTACCTCGGCTTCACGTTGACACTGTGGGCAGGCGTCGAGGACAGAGCCCGTACCGATGAGGAAGCGCGCTCGGGCTCTCTAACGTTTGCCTGCGTCAAATTTACAGTACAATTGGAACGACTGTATCGACACGAGCCTTTCGTGATAACGTTTGCTTACCAAGTCCACGTCGATTCTGCTTGGTGAAGACGGCATTTCCCACCCCAGACGGGACCTGACTCATTAAAAACCGTGCGGCGGCGACTTGACTCGAGCTGACCTCAGTGGCGTGCCGTGAAGCTCTTCGGCGTGTCAAGTTGAACTCGTCGTCGCCGGCAGACGGCCCAATTGAACCTCGCCACTGCAGTAAGCGTCGTCTTTCGCTCTCTCGTCGATGGCTCGAAGCCTCGAAGCAGCGCCGCCCACAGCCATCGCTGCATATCAGCCGGCCGCTCTATGGTTAGCAGATGCTACCCTGCATCCAGGCACCACAAATACAGCGTGAACGAGGAGCTCCACTGTCTACCACGAATGAAGACTTAGGATATATACTTACACTGGAAATGCTCGAAATACTGTATCGTCACGGCCAATTTGAAGCGGCGACGGTCAAATGTCGTGCCATTGCTGGATGTTATAATATGCCCCTCCCTCTCTTTGCGATTCCCCTCAATGCTGTCAAGTTGACCGACATATGGGTAGCAAAGACGCGCTCCTGTTCCATGCAATTGAAGATGAAAACCGTGGGCGTAGCATCTTCCGCCGACAATATCCGATAGGTCAAGCTCCTCCGTCACCTCATCTCTCAGCTGTTCACAAGCGGCTTCGTTCGGACCCCGCCATTTTCAGACTTGCTCCGTCCCCGTGACGTCGGTTTGTTTGACTGGCTAAAGAGCTCTCAGAATAGGAATCATGCTTAAAAGCTTCTTAACTCCACCAGGCGCTGTACCCGAGCGTGTCTATTTGTCCAAGACGCAGCAGAGGATCCTCACCGACATGGCCGACGCCATCATAGCAGAGACCTTACAGGCAAACGAGACGTTCGTCGCTAGTGGCCGACAACTGCCCCACGACCAGTGGAAACACGTCAAGTCCAAGGAGAAGGTGCACGTCTATCGGTCACGACACGCCAAGGGGACCATGAAGCCCCGAGCTCTGTCCCAGGATGAAAAAGGCCCGAGTCGACCAAGATTATTATCGCTCTCCGCCATGGAGCGTCATGAACGCGAGAACTCCGGCCGACCGTACGTCTACGACGACGAAGAACCTACGGTACTTGAGGAGAAGGTCAGTACCAACACGCACAGCTCCTCTAGTGACGACGGGTCCTTCTCGTTAGTCAATGACTGCGTGCTAGCCAAGTCGAAGCCACCACACGTCCCGCTCGTCATCGCCACAGGGGTCATCGACGGTACCGTGGAAGACGTGGCATTCGGCGGGTTTGCCAACACGAGACATTCCTGGGTCGTCCGCAACTCTTACGTCCACAACGACGTGTTCGACGATCGTAAGGTGCTGGCGACATTGCAACTGCCCAGTGAAGAAGACCCCTTCCGATCTGTGACCATCAAGTGGGCAACGGGATGTTTCGGACCCTTCACGACACGAAGAGATTTTCTGTACGTAGAGTCCATGGGCCTGGCGTTCGACTCGGACGGCGAGAAAATCTTTTACAATCTCATCCACTCAGTGGAGCTGGACGACTGTCCTCCGCTGGACAAACGCCACAATATCATCCGTGTGCAAATGTCGGCGTGCTACATCGCACGACAGCTCAACGAGGACAGCGTAGAGATGTTATGCCGTGGCTTCGTCGACCCTCGCGGTGACATGATACAGAGCTATGGCATTCTGATGCTAGCCCACAACGTGTCCTCCTGCTCTGGCTACGTGGAGTGTTCCAACCTGAAAAAGCTGAGCTGGCTCATCAGTGCGCGGCGACGGAGCGATGCAGCGGGCGTTTTACCCGGGACGGAGTGTGGCGTTTGCCACAAGTCGTTGAAGAAGCTCGGTCTCCTTCAATCGCCGTCTGGATGTACGATTTGCCGGTGCGTTACGTGCAACAAGTGCAAGGTTCAGAAGAAGCTCACCATCGATGCGACGAAGGAGATCACACAAAAAAACTTGACGTTCTGCCTGTCGTGTGTCCTTGAAGCCAAGGAGCTATCAGCATGGGAACTCGCCACGACAGTCATGCAGACCTCGCAGCCGTGAAATCGAAGATTCGACCAACTACTTGGCGTACCAAACGAATTCCACCCAAAACGTGAGCAGCAAACTCTTCGTATGATGTCCCCGTCCCAAGCGTCTCGTACGCTGTCACGCCAACAGATCGCTAAGAAATGGTGATATATCCGATACCTAACTCACAATGTCACAGTGACATGGTGTCTCTATGTCGATCCCATCGACTGAAGAGAGGTGGCTCGTGAAGAAGCAGTGTGCGCTCGAGCTCACCAAATCAGTACACTCAATGGCCCCATTAAGACGGCTAAAAAAAGGCCATAGTTGTGAAAAAACTGAAAAATGTTCGATCCCACGAAGTTGACATCACCTAACTTGGGTGCCAAGTGCAGTCGGGTAGAGTAAAGTACTACAGTACATGTACGTATTAGTAGTTTCATCGTTGAAGCTATTGAGTCGCACTCAGGGCTACGCACCCGGCGCTGGGCGAGTGCACGATTCCAAAGATGTCAATGAAAGCTATGGCAGACCGTCTGCGCCAGACGTTGTACAACAGGATTACGGGCGAGCTTTGCTGCTTGCAGACAAGTTGCCTTCAAGCGTAAACAACACCAAAAACGCAGCATCGAAACCAAGTCGTGGCAGTACATGTAGTACGGCGCAATCGAGCGCTGCTGCCGCAACTGTGGGGGATCGACCGATGCATTTAACCCGAGTCAAGCCTGCAAAGTGGCCAATGACAGACATTCGAAGACACAGCATGTGCCTGAGCCGGCCCCCATCATTAGACAACGGGTGGGAGCTGCGGGGACGAAGAACGTATGAACGAGTTGCTGCCCATGACACAAAAGATCACTAAGTTAAGAGGTGGTGTCGGCGACGGGACTCCATATTTTTACCACCGATTTTATGCCCGACACCATTCGCGTCTGATCCACCCATGTTGAATGTTGAGCTCATCAAGCACACGCATCGGAAGAGCCGAGCCAGTGTCACACGAAAATTACTTTCGGTCGCATGCTACGCGAAGATGGGCCCGTCGCCGACAGGGTCAACATTATCCTGGGTGATTTAAAAAGTCTAGAGATATAAATTATTCGAGGAAAATATATTATGCATTAAAGATATTTTGACACAACGGAGTAATCAAATCACGTCGAACTTTCGTAAGAGAGTTCTACGACAAACCTATAGAAGCGATTTCATTGGCAATATTACGACTCAGATGCAGGCCATGTCGAGTGCACTGCGCAAAGGTGAAAAAGGGCATTGCTTCGAGCGGCGGAGAGAACCAGACGTCGGGAGCCCCAGCAGGCATATTGCGGGCATCATGCCCCATACCAGAATGGACGGCATGCGGGGCACGGCGACCGGCCATCGTGCGGGACCTTCAAGTCGCTAGTCCCCGGGTTCAGCGAGGTCCTTAAGGCTTGGTGAGCATCAGCTGGACTGTCAGAGGAACGAAGATTTTTCAGGACACGATGTAAGCTTTCATTAATACTGCTTGCTTTTTTGTGGTCTATATGCTAACCTGCGTGCATCTAGACCACAAAAAAGCAAGCAGTAACATTCTGTACGAGCTCCACTTCTCTGACTAGCCTCAATATTGTGGTGACTTTGATCTGTGTCGATCGGCGAGAGCGTCGGCTGGTTCCAAGCTGAATGCCGTTGATACCGATGATGCAGAATGTGGCAGCCTGATGTTCCGTCATACTGGTAGGTGAAGGATACCCTGTGGTCCACTCAGTTGATCTGAGATGTGCTGCGTCATGACTTGCCATTTAGAATAGGTTTTACGTTTTTTTTTTTTTGTGGACAGATCACGCGTGCCCATGTATTTAAACGGAGGCAGCCCCTCACTGACGTTACCAAACCACCAGAGGTGCCACGCAGGTAACACGTCTGTACTTGAAAAGTCAAAGGACTCGGCAGTGTATGCAGTTTGTCGTCGATTGGCCAAACATGCACATTACCGTGTTGTACCTCGCCCGTTTGTGCCCTGGTAGTAGTGATACCACTCGATATGCTGCGCTCTCCAACTACACGACGTAAAGTTGCCTCAAGTTGCTGTTGCGTGATACCAACTCCACGGATGGCTTTTTATTCTCCTCCAGCAATTTTACGAAGCGAAGTGCTAGTGTGGAGAAGCGTCAATCAAGAATATCACATCCCTAAGGGAATGACCAGATCGGTGAGAAAGGCGATCGAGCCGGATCGAGATACGAGCTAAAGGCGGGGCAACGTTTGACATAATCTGGGGTGCAAGGGGATGCTTCGATGGCGAGAAAGGAAACCAGGGTCAGATCTGTTATACTGTGATCACCCGACCGATCGAGGATCGAGTGATATTCGAACCCGGATCGAGGGGGATGTAAAAGATCAGGACGGGCGAGCGGTGAAGGAATCGTTAAGAGTGGATCTAACCCCATTTGACCTCGGTCCGACCCGATCGTGCGGATCTGGGGTCCGCGGGTTGGCAGATCGGGCAACCACCGATCGGCCTACACCTCGCCGCCCGAGATCAGGCGGGTCGGGTCAGTCTTGCAGTCAGGATCGAGCCGACCGATCCGGCGATCAAGGTTGGCAGATCGGGCCCATCTGGTGTTCAAGGTTCAGAGGATCAGGCTGATCCGGCGGCTACAGATCGGGCTACCCCCCGTCGTCTGAGATCGAGTAGATCGGATCGGCAAATATGCTCCGATCTTTCAGATCAACATACATGCTCGGACATACGCGATCTGGCAGATCGGGGTCGATCCATGTTGGCAGATCGACATACACGTTCGGACATCCGCGATCTGGCAGATCGAGATTCGATCAGCAATCATCCTCGGGGATGTGCAATCGTGAAGACGGTACGCGTTGAGTGGTTGAAGAAGGGCAAGGTTCAGGAGATTCAGATGGTACGAGATAGGGTTCAGGATGGGAAGATAGGACCAGAAAAGGATGAGAAACAATCAGAATCGAATTTAGATTGGACTACTTAGGCGTTTTTAAGTGCCGCTAGAAGGATCTACATTGGCCCTCCCAAGTATCAACTAGCCCACGGTAGCAGATCAAGAGTCGAGGTGAGAGGGTCAGATCGGATATTGGCCGACCCTCCCCCACACTAGTGAACTTCTGCTCAAGCGCGTACCTCGATCGATCGGCATTCAATGCTTGGCCGACGATCGCTTCGACTCTCAACTCGCAAGATCCCACTAAAGGAAGCGGCAGCAACTCAAGGAAAGGAAAGGAACAACGCCACACGGCAACCTCGGCCTCAGATCAAGTCCAGGCCCCCGATCGAAGATCGACTACCTAAGATCGGAACCAATAACGGCAACAGAGCGAAGACTTCTGCGCTGCTCCACGTCCCCACGTCCCGCCAGGACGTTCAAGACTCTACATCGCTGCATCCTTCGGAGTCCCAAGAGAGCAGATCTAGCCCACCGACGGGTACACAAGGTGATACCAAGTCCATCTGATCACGGATCATCGGGGAACCCCCTCCGTTAGTCGGTGTCTGGGCGCAGTTGGTAAGCGGATCGGGTCTTAAGCATCTTTTGACCGATCCCGCTACACCACACTGAGTCAGGAAGAGCGCAAACCGTGGCTTGAATTTGTTCCTGTAGGCCAATTAGTATCACTTGAGGTGGAATGCCAGTCGCTTTCATCCACGATGATCACCCTGCACCAACTGTGCTCTCCAAACGTTGCCTTAAATTACCGTCTGAAAAGAGACGTCGTGTGAGGGAGTGCATGGCTGGCAATGTGGCCATTAGATATTCACTGTGGAACATCAGCGACGCCAAACCGAGCTTCAGAATCGGAAACATACTGCTCTGTGCTGCGAACATTGGAAACATGAGCTGTACACTTCTCGAACAACAGGATCGTCGTTATTGCTGAAGTGAGGCGGTAGCGCATCAATATTTGCACTGTTTAGAGGCAGCCCAGCACCCACCCTCCCTAGCAACTGATCTCCGGCCGCTTCATAGCGGAAATATCGGTCTTGAACGCCTCCAAGCGACCATCCACAACGCAGACACACACTTACTATGGATGGACCGCCTGTGCTTCCATTACACGCGAATGTTGCTGCTCCCTTCCTCACGGAATGAGTCCCGCAGTGTTTTTCGCCATCTGCATTTCCCAATGCCTTATCAAGAGCTTTGCGGAATCGGTTGCGCTGCAAGGAGCCTGGAAAAAGAGGACCAACACCTTGGCGAGGACAACAAGCCCAGTAAATTCCCAACGCAGTGCTGCAGCAGCACCACGGGGCAAACGGGTTCGCGTAGACGTGTCGGGAATCTTTGGGGGCTCTTCCGTCCTGATTCGCTTTGCTTTTGTGAAATATTAAGCCAATACTGTCCTCTCCATTGCTGAGGTGACCGGTATGAATTGTTTCAGCCGACTGTGAGCGGCACATCAGATTCCATTGAACAGTCAGGAACTGGTGAACAAATCCACAGTCAATCAGCACCAGCGTTGCCGGCACAATTCCTCGTACACAGAGTACGGCAATGCCGTTTTTCCAGCCATTTTGTCCTCACCGCCGCCTTCTTGGTTGCGATCAGCTTCTATACGCTTGAGACCAGCGAAAAACGTTTTCATGTCATCCATGGACGCGGAGGAGAGGTCGATCTTCTTCTGCCGATAAATATCCTTCAAAGCGCTACGAGGCTTAAGGTAAGCCTTTTTGCTATCATCCATCTTGTAGAGCAAAAAAAAGACTCAAATTCGTGAGGAGTGAAGACATTGACGTTTATGCCACCAGTAGAATCAAAATAACGCTCCGAACTCTCCTTAGTTAAACGAATCCATGCTGCAATACCGTTTCTATAACTACGGTATGCATCCTGGGTCCTCGAGGTCGTACAAGCTTGGCGGACTTTCGCGGCACTCAGGGCTACGATAGCAGGTCGAGGTTGGTCTGCCGCTGCTTCTTGACTCCACTGTAACCGCCTCCGCAGCCGTCACTTCAGCTGGCGAGGGGGTGGAAGCTGGTGCCGTGTATCGCGGCATTCTAATGGTAGTTGGGTACACAATATAAAGGGCAGGAGAATCTTGGATTATGAAACTAGTCTGGTTTTATTATCCAATCCAGGAAAGCTAACTGCCGTCCGACAAAATGTCTTAGGTTTGACAATCAATGGACGTTGTAGCCATCGACATAATGAAATTAAGATGTTTGCAAATCCCATTGTCGGGAAAACATAAAGCACTCTGTCTTACGGCGCCTCTCAAAACGCAAGGATCGTCTTACGAATGCATGAATCTAATTTGCAGTTAAGAGCTAGAAAAAAAACAGACGCAATAGTTACGCTCAATTTTAGCAGCAGCAGTACGGAATTGCCCATTTATAGGGGCAATTCCTTGCAGTCATTCACAATCTAGACCCCAGTCATCAGAATTACTTCGGTCCATGACGTACTCTATCGATTTCCGCTGGCGGGCTGTGTCTTTGTTACACGTGACGGCCTCGACCAGTCATGCATCAGCGACATACTAGGCCCGCGACCAAGGACGCAAGATGCGATATCGGCTGTTTCTACTAAAGGGCGTCGTAGACGAAGATAAGGCTCCTCAGCGGAGCGCTCGGTGGTCGTCTACTGGGCTTGCTGGGTAGTAGAGTACATCGACGCGCATCCTACATTTTATCTCGAAGAGCTCAAAGGTTTTCTAGTGATAAGCTTTCCCTCGGTTAAGAATATCTCGCTATCTACAATCTGCTGAGCACTCCACTTTGACCTCTACATGGCAAGGAAATGCCTTACCAAGGTGGTTAGGGGGTGTATCCCGGCTGAGATAAGCAAATTATTGTTACCGACACTCCGTGCGTGTATTAACACTGCGTTTTATAGGTCGCTAACTACAAGTCGAAAGCTAAGTGTCATCTACTCTTACCCTCAGCAGCTTCTATTCCTTGACGAGACCTCCAAAGATGTCGTCACGCCTATCGTCGGTGACGGTTGGTCTAAACGCGGGACGAAGTGCGTAGTGAAGCTGCCTTTTGGTAGGGTGAAACGGCGCTCCATTATGGCGTGTTCCTCCTACACCAAGGGTTCGCTGCATGGGAAACTACAGAGGGAACGTTTACACGCAATAGCTTTCATGCCGCTTTTGAGAAAAGTGTAATCCCCCTCCTAAATCCCTGGCCACTACCCCAATCTATCGTTGTAATGGACAACGCAAAATCCATAGGTACCCCGAGTTGATTGATGCTGTCCACCAAACTGGTGCACGGTTACTATTGCTGGTGCTGCCTGAGCTCCCAGGTGACAGTAGACGAAAACTTTAAACTCGAAATTACCCGCCACATCGTTCCCCCACCTGGCTTTGTCACCGCTGGATATGCGCGCCCAGCGATGTTCAAGCAGAGCACGAAAGTTCTCCTCGGTGAGTGGATCGAATTGCTGTTGAGATGCCCCCTTGCTTTCTTAAAGAATATCCGCTCGTCGTTGGGACGCAGTTTTGCAAAACGCGGTGCGCCAAACAGTCGAGTTACTTTGACACGAAAGACATCAAGTCTTCTCCAACAACAAATATGATCCGTCGAAGCTCCCCACCGCGCGATCGTAAGTCAATGCTTCATCTGTGGAACGTGACAACGGCCTTCAAAGGTTCACTCATCGGGAACGAGCTCATTTTCTTTTCAGTACAAGAGCCTGCTCAAACCCGAGATAAGCCTGCTCAAAATATAACTAAGCATCAGAATAAGACCCACCGTAAGAAAATGCGCAGGGGATCCGCCGTACCTGTCGCCACCTTCTGCAACACAGCAATATCAGCGCAGAGCTTCTAGTTCACTGCTCCCTCTTCCCCCCTCCGACTGCACTTCATAGCGCACCGCACTAGAGTGTTAGAGCGCCTCTAGAGAAAGATACGACCGCCGGCGTACATGGTCCGTTGGCTGCGCTGTTGAGTGGATGCTACGAAATTGTGTTAGCATTTTGGCGGTTACATTTTGTCACTGGATTTATTTATTGAGGTCTAAAATAGACCCCATCTCTTGATTGGCACTCTGTTTTACGACTCGTAAATGAGACTCTAAAATAGAGGGCATTCCATCTGCAATTCACAATATATGAAAATTAACAAAAACTGGTTATTGTGTATATTTGCTTATAGTATACGTGGGGCATTATATGGGGTATTTTCGAATGGTCAAGGTGAGTCATGTTCGGCTAGGAGGTCACAGTTCTCATGTGCCACTGAGGTTGGCAACTCGGCCATGACCATTGATTTATGCGTGCTCCGATATGATAAATCTGAGAATTCTGATAATTAAAACTAGAGGTGGGGTATTATTAGAGGGATGAGGCACTATCCCATGTCCGCACTCAGGCGCTATATTTTGGGTGGGGTGGCGCATTATTAGAGGGATGAGGCACCATCTTAGGTTTTACAGTATATGAAACGTGCGGGGCAAGTGGTATCCCTTGTTAGACACTGAAAATAAATTTCAGAGAACATTGATTACGACAACCTTATATAAGACTAGCCAATAGTATTGCGTCGTTTTGGGCGCAGTTTCAGCGCGTAAAGTTACGGTGCAAACATAATGATATATTTACCGGTATTGTACCGGTTGCTGTCAAGTCGTAACAATCATTTGTCGATGCCGCCAGGGGATCCTTTACTGCACATGAGAAAACTGAACGCTTCGAACGCGCCAGAAGGATCTAGCGATGCGCGTCAAGTCATTAGGAAGTACTTCCCCAACCTAAGGGCGAGGCTTACGAATTTCGACGGAAGCTCGTATTGCGATGGTATACCGCAAGGCCAAGTTCGAAGCACCGTGCTCTGCCATGAACGGCGGCAACAAGAAGAAGGCGCGGTCATCAGGTATAGGTACAAAGGCTTTGTACCTATCCCTGCTGACCGCGTGCAGCGGGGCTGCGTAGCGTAGTGCGCAGAGGAAGACGTACGACTCCCGAGTCTTAGCTGTGGTTCTTCCGACCCCTAAGGTCTCCGCAGAGGCTTAGGTCCCTCAAGTTATACCACTAGAGACTCAAAGAATCAGTATTCCTGAACCTAGGACAATACTCTCTTTAATGCTAAAACTGAACTGTTATTTGTTGGTTATCTGCGGCAAAGCCGCCTGTGGCGTAAATGTATGACTCTAACTATATTTGCTTACCCCGCCACGTCGTGACTACGGTTTGAGCCTCGCGATCCCAGCGAAATGGCTCGCCGAGCAGCATCGGAATTGCTTAACACGTATGTGATTGACCGGCGGCGTAGCACCCGAAGAGATCGCCGCGCGAGAGTCTCTCAGAGAGACACTTGACACCTCAAGTGACTACTCAGCGCGAGTATCGTGAGCGCCTGCAAGTACAAGCTCGGCACGGCTCAGTTCCACCGATGCGGACTTATCCAGTCGTACTCCTATCAGGAGAGACGTCTTGGGAAGACGATGGACAGTTCCAAAGTTGGGTAGAAGGAGCTCGTAAGCTCTCTTCCATTGATACCCTTCGGGCTAGTTTCAGTGAAACTGATGTTCGAGTCGAACGTCGACTCCGTTTCAGCAAACTCAAGGCGAAACGCCAATTACCCCCTGCCTAACGGCCTCGATCACATGGCTCTCTCGCACTCGGTGCTCCTGCTGTCACAGCTAGCGGCTCTCACGCTCGTGAGGCCGTTCCTCTTTAAGACCAGAGCGACAGCTCTGCTGCTGGCCTTGGCCCCCCAGCGGCTATTGCCGGGAAGCGCTAGGCGAGCGACGCCTCGGTCGCTGGCCCTCGGGGCTCTGCTGATCGCGTCGATCGAACGCGTCCACGACGTCAGGGCAATCTTGTCGGAGGGGAACCTCGCACTCCCAAGCGTTCTGTGGGTGCGGATAACCCCTCCACTTCACAAGATATTGCGTACGACCCTGGCGACGACGCCGCGCCACTAAGCGCTCCACACGATAGTGGGAAACTCCCTGCTCATCGAGCAACGGCGGTGGAGGTCGATGACCGGCTGGATCCTCGCGCTGCGAGTCGCAGTGACCTACTAGCGGTCCAAAACCGGGTGCAGGACCTTCAGGGTTCGCTGCAGTGGGCGACGAGTCACCGCGACCATCTGGCTGGCGAGATCGATGCCAACCGTCATCGGATCGACTGGTCCAGTCTCCTGCCTCGGTTACCACCGCCTGGATCTCCTGGAGCAGTCCTCTGCTCGTCGCTTCGAAGCGCTGGACCGTTCGCTTGCTGACTATGTGGTCAGTTGGATCCCCTTGGGCGCCGTCAGCGTTTCGTCCAACCACCGGCCGTGGCGCCAAGGCCTCCTCGCTCACCCGATACGGCTTAAGGAAGTTTACTCAAATTCGGGGTGTGTACGCATCTTCTTCGGAAGATTGATGTGTACGCAAGGCCCTTCCTGGGCACGACCTTAAAAGTTCCAATGAAGCGCGGGCGCAACTTAGGCTTAAGACGACAGACACTGTATGTGTAGGTAGGTTCTTAGCGTTTAATAAAGCTTTGTCACCGACTTCAAACACCTCAATGTTGCTTCTGCCCTTTGCATCAGCCTGTTCCTTTTAAACATCCTGGCTTTCAGCCATCGCATCGCGTACTTGTCGTAAAACACTTAAACGCGTAGACACGAACGTGTCAACTTGCCTGCGGACGGCGGCTAGGCTGATAGCAGCTAGCCCATCGGCTATCCCTCCCACACTAAGCCCAGAACCACAGAGTAGTGGCGTCAGCGGGACGCGAGGTTATGTGAGGCCGTTCAAGTAGAACGGGGTGAAGCCTGTCGAGGCATGCACCGCATTGTTTAATGCAAACTCAACGAGTGGGATCATGGCGCTCCATTGCTTGGGTCTGTCCGCACAGACACTCCGAAGCATGTCTTCGACGACATGATGCACGCGTTCCGTCTGACCATCAGTCTGCGGATGGTCCGCGTGGACATGTCGAGTCGAGTGCCGAGCACCTTAAAGACCGACGTCCAAAACTTACTTGTGAAACGGGGATCTCGATCCGAGACAATTGCCTCTGGCAGACCATGCTGTCAAAAGACACGATCCATGAACAGCGTTACTGTTCCTTCTCCATCGATGGGGTCTGGCACCGACATTAAATGAGTTATCTTGCTCAATCGGTCGACAAAGACCACGATGTCGGTGTTGCCCGCCGCATCCCGCGGCAGGATTCAAATGAGAGCCAACGGGCCATTCCCTGAGAGAGATGAGGCGACTGCGTCGCAGTGCGTAGCGACGCATGATCCGTGTAGATCACAAACGGCTTGGAGCCAAGCAGGTGAACCCTGAATTTGACGAGCGCATACTTCATCGCAAGTAGCGCTTTGTCATGAACTAGATAGTTCTTCTCAGCAGCCTTAAGTTGGCGAGATTCAAACGCGATCACGCTTTCACGCCCTTCAGCGTCTGCATGCAACGAAGCACTGCCGATGGCAAAGTCCAACGCGTTCCAGACGACACTGAAAGGACGATCGCGGTCTGGTAGGGCCAGGATCGGGGCCTGAAGGGGACTCTCCTTAATGGCTTCAGAAGCCGCTTAATGTCCCAACACCAGTCCACATCCTTCTTAAGGAGATTGGACAGTGACCTTGCCACCTCAGCATAGTTCTTGCTGCACTTGTGCAAGTAATTGGACAGGCCAAGCCACTTCCTTAAGTCTTTCTGGTTCTTTGGAACCGGCCAGTCTATAATGGCCTTGGCCTTAGCGGGATCCGCTCGAAGGCCTCGCTTCCCAATGAAGCATCCCAGAAAGGGGATCTCTTCAGCGCCAAAGACACACTTGTCAATGTTGGTATACAACTTGTGTGCACATGCACTCGAGCACCGCTCGCAGGTGCTCAATGTGGTTCTCCACATCAGTCTTTCCGTGCTCCGCACGACTATGGACGAATATATCGTCGAAGTATGTCTGAGCATACACCCTGTAGGGCCTGAACAGTTGCGTCACAAGACGATTGAACGTCGCAGGCGCGTTCGGCAGCCCTTGGGGTATTATTAGCCACTCCCAGAGCATACCGCTCGAAGTGCTGACCGCCGTAAGTGGAATTTCGCTTGCTCGCATCAGCAATTGATAATATTTATCGACCAGTCGAGGGCACTGTACACCGTACATCCCGTCATGTTGTTCTGGAGAATGTCCTTCCTAGGAATAGAGGTTTGCGCCGGAATGGTGGCCGCGTTGAGCTTATTAAAAGCATGAACGATTCGCCACTTGCCATTCGGCTTTCTGACACAGGACGGAGACGTTGGATGCGGAGACTTGCTCTAGCGCACCGTACCCGCCTCGTGCTTATCACGGAAGAACGCGTCAATGACTTTACACTGTTCTCGTGGCAAAGGCCACTGCCTTGCCACGCAGTATTTGGTTCCAGGAATCAGGTCAACCTCATCAATCTCATGACGTACACCTCGATCCGGAAGTAGCCTCTTGGGAGGTTCTTTCGAGACCAGGTCTTGATACTCCTTCATCAAAGGGTAGTACGGATCCGAGGGGTCCTTGAGGATCGAGGATCCTGCCCGCGCATTCAACGCCTTCTTGGTGTCCACAAGGACTGCTTTATCCAGAAGCGATGACGAGTTTAACTCCTCCTCAGGTCGTAAAAAGATCAGCTCGGCTAACTCGCCGGCCTTCAAGGCGTCGCCGAACTCAGCAATGAACATCTCGTCCAGCTCCAACAGAGCGTCCACAGTGAGCATAGTCTCTAGACTGATGTCGCCATCGACTTCCCCTGTCACTCCATTGACGAGTGTATATAGCTGCTCGCTCTCACCAGGAGTGTTTTCACTCGTCATGCTAGACGCATCAGACACCATGCGTCTCATGGCTGACGCTTGGCGTCGTAGCCTTCTCCCCGCTGAGACTGTTTGCTTTGGAGGGGTACTAACAGTCACATCAGCTGCGTCTCCAGGTGGTTGCACCGTGTGCGTCTCGCCCGAGACTGATATGGCTTGACTAACAACCGTCGCAGGGCTGCAATGCTCGCAGTCTCCACCCCGTGAATTACGTGCCACGCCACCTCCATCAGTGAGCTCTCGGCCTTGATGGCCCGGCATACGGACGGCCCCACCACGCATGGCGTGTGGCGACAACTCGTCGTCGTGACGAGTGCCACCGTCGTGACTAATGTCACCATGACGTCGGTCACCCAGCCGATTGCCTGCCGCCCCACATGCATCCTGAGGCCCGCGGCCTTGATGCCGTGGTATACTGCCGGCCACGCCACGCATGGCGTGTAACGACACACCGTCATCATGACGAGTGTCGTTGTCGTGACACATGTCACCGTGTCACCCAGCGGGTTTCCTGCCGTTCCAGTGACAGCCCATGAGCTCTGCTCGGGACTCTTGTCCTCGACATCTTCAGTGTCTACAAGTTCGGATACTCCGATGTCCAGCACATTGACCAGTGACCGCGCCAAAAGTGCTTGTGCTTCCTAGCAGAGGTGGGTTCATGACTGACCAAAGCTCCACCAGGAGTAAAGCGCGTTGCGCGTAAGGTCCTCGACCTCCAATCAATCCATGGCTCATGGCGTTCCAGTCATGCTATGCCCAGGATGAGGTCGTACCTCGAATCCAGGTCCAGGACCAGACAGCGTTCCACGCTATCGAAGTCGAGAAACTTCACGCCCAGGTTAACAGGAAGCTTAGGCTGCTACCAGGTACAGCGGGCCAGCGTAGCATAGTGCGTCAGAGGAAGCCGTACGACTCCCCGAGTCTTAGCTGTGATTCTCCAACCCCTAAGGTCTCCGCAGAGGCTTAGATCCCTCTAGTATACCACTAGAACTCAAAGCGTCAGTATTCCTAAATCTAGGACGATACTCTCTTTAATGTTAAAATGAAGTGTTATTTATTCGCTTATCTGCGGTAAAGCCGCCTGTGGTGTAAATGTATGACTCTAACTATCTACCATAGTTAGACCTTGTCAAAAGCATATCGAGTGGCCCTGTGGCCACGTACTGAGATCCCGTTAATTCAAGTGGTACTAAGTACCATTTACTACAAAATGACACGTAGCACGGCTACAATCGTGTTACCTTCGTGTAACCCGCCACAACGCTGGTGACACAGATGTGGATGGATATGGAGGACGTGAGTGAGGAGGAGAAGGGTGACAATAATAAGTCGTCTGAGCCGGGGCGGAGCAAGCGCATACAGACCATGCCGACCCTCCCAACCCCGCCAATCTTTTGAGGCGCGACGGCGCAGGAGAAGCAGGCCTTCATGAAGAAGTGCAAGACTTACTGTCGACAAATTACGGCCCTCAAGCGGCTTTTTTTCGACCATTTCATATGGCAGTTGGAGCATGTGTGGAGGACGAGCGGCGCCGCCTGATCGCCATGTTCGATATATGCAAGCCACTCAACAGAATACTGACACTGATTGGATTAACTACTTTTGGGAAGGAAGACTCACTGGGGAGCTCAGTTTTGATAAGGTCAAGACGTTGAAGAAGAATAAGCTGCGCATGGATGTCGAGCTGGCCGACGCGGATTCCCGAGTTTCGAAACTGGCTCACGAGATCTACTAGATTCTCGAACATGAAACATCCACTGGATGATGGAGGGTGAGCCTAAAAGGTCGTTCACTACCTTATCGACGCCTTAGCCCCTGAACCATTCAAGAAGACGATGAAGAACGAGATGGCGCGTTAGTCCAACAAACCGCTGCTAAAGAGCGTCGTTTTATTACTTGCTTTTATTACTTGGCTTCTGACGAGCTGTAAGGATATCTGAGATGGGAGCCGCCGGCGGACAAACTCTCTCATCCCAATGGGAACCAGCGGCACGGCAGCAAGAAGTCGGAACCGAACGCGTATGCGAATAAGCAAGTCCAAGAACGAGGCGGTCGGGCCCCGGGACGAAGGCGCTCCTGCTTAAAACGCGGCGTGAAGCTTATCGTATAAAAGACTGTCCACGAGTTGCCCCTGGCGAGGGGAAAACGTTTTTGCTCGAATGGCGTGAGAAGAAGGCTAGAAGAGAGACAGGTCAGCATCCAACCCTTCCGTCTGCTCAAGTTCACCAAGTCAGAGTTCTCCAGCTCTCCGAAGTACCTCTAGAAGTGGGGAGCGTGTGTGTTGCTCGCGTCGAAAACACCATCGATCTAGTTCATGTGCTGCTAGACCCAGGGGCAGATGTTAATGTGGTCAGTCGCGGACTTGTCAAGAAAACTACAGGAACAAGGCATCACAGTCTGTTATGAGTCGTCGACGCCGCATAAGCTGACTACATTCGACGGCAGCCTCTTTGAAGTGACAAAGCTGGTGCGTCTGGACACCATTCAGATCCGAACGACTGCTGGACCACTCCTTTTGCGCCGGACACCAGCGTGGACTTTCGAACAAGAAGCAGAGAAAATGTCGATAGTATTATCTAAACCTGTAATGGAGCGGCTGGGTTATTCGGTTGATGCCATTCTGGCACGTGCGTGTGACACGCAGCAGGAATTGGACCTGAAAGATCTCTCAGTGACGACTCAGGACACCACCAATCGCATCCGCTTGTTACTGGCCACATATGATAATTGGCGAGCAGCAACCCCCGAGGCGGCGCCACCAAATGCCACGGTGATAGTGGATGAGATTCTGGCTACACGAGTGGCAGAAGCAGTCGCAGCGGGTCTACAGCCGGACAACGTCGCGCGCCTGGAAGCTATGCTGCTGGAATTTCGTGACGTGTTTCGTGTCTCGTTTGGAAGTTCGTCAAATTCAGGGTCCACCTGCTCGGCTCCAAGCCGTTTGTGATCTACACGGATCATGCGTCGCTACGCACTGCGACGCAGTCGCCTCATCTCTCTCAGAGAATGGCCCGTTGGCTCTCATTTGAAGCCTGCCGCGGGATGCGGCGGGCAACACCGACATCGTGGTCTTTGTCGACCGATTGAGCAAGATAACTCATTTAATGTCGGTGCCAGACCCCATCGATGGAGAAGGAACAGTAACGCTGTTCATGGATCGTGTCTTTTGACAGCATGGTCTGCCAGATGTCCACGCGGACCATCCGCAGACTGATGGTCAGACGGAACGCGTGCATCATGTCGTCGAAGACATGCTTCGGAGTGTCTGTGCGGACAGACCCAAGCAATGGAGCGCCATGATCCCACTCGTTGAGTTTGCATTGAACAATGCGGTGCATGCCTCGACAGGCTTCACCCCGTTCTACTTGAACGGCCTCACATAACCTCGCGTCCCGCTGACGCCACTACTCTGTGGTTCTGGGCTTAGTGTGGGAGGGATAGCCGATGGGCTAGCTGCTATCAGCCTAGCCGCCGTCCGCAGGCAAGTTGACACGTTCGTGTCTACGCGTTTAAGTGTTTTACGACAAGTACGCGATGCGATGGCTGAAAGCCAGGATGTTTAAAAGGAACAGGCTGATGCAAAGGGCAGAAGCAACATTGAGGTGTTTGAAGTCGGTGACAAAGCTTTATTAAACGCTAAGAACCTACCTACACATACAGTGTCTGTCGTCTTAAGCCTAAGTTGCGCCCGCGCTTCATTGGAACTTTTAAGGTCGTGCCCAGGAAGGGCCTTGCGTACACATCAATCTTCCGAAGAAGATGCGTACACACCCCGAATTTGAGTAAACTTCCTTAAGCCGTATCGGGTGAGCGAGGAGGCCTTGGCGCCACGGCCGGTGGTTGGACGAAACGCTGACGGCGCCCAAGGGGATCCAACTGACCACATAGTCAGCAAGCGAACGGTCCAGCGCTTCGAAGCGACGAGCAGAGGACTGCTCCAGGAGATCCAGGCGGTGGTAACCGAGGCAGGAGACTGGACCAGTCGATCCGATGACGGTTGGCATCGATCTCGCCAGCCAGATGGTCGCGGTGACTCGTCGCCCACTGCAGCGAACCCTGAAGGTCCTGCACCCGGTTTTGGACCGCTAGTAGGTCACTGCGACTCGCAGCGCGAGGATCCAGCCGGTCATCGACCTCCACCGCCGTTGCTCGATGAGCAGGGAGTTTCCCACTATCGTGTGGAGCGCTTAGTGGCGCGGCGTCGTCGCCAGGGTCGTACGCAATATCTTGTGAAGTGGAGGGGTTATCCGCACCCACAGAACGCTTGGGAGTGCGAGGTTCCCCTCCGACAAGATTGCCCTGACGTCGTGGACGCGTTCGATCGACGCGATCAGCAGAGCCCCGAGGGCCAGCGACCGAGGCGTCGCTCGCCTAGCGCTTCCCGGCAATAGCCGCTGGGGGGCCAAGGCCAGCAGCAGAGCTGTCGCTCTGGTCTTAAAGAGGAACGGCCTCACGAGCGTGAGAGCCGCTAGCTGTGACAGCAGGAGCACCGAGTGCGAGAGAGCCATGTGATCGAGGCCGGTAGGCAGGGGGTAATTGGCGTTTCGCCTTGAGTTTGCTGAAACGGAGTCGACGTTCGACTCGAACATCAGTTTCACTGAAACTAGCCCGAAGGGTATCAATGGAAGAGAGCTTACGAGCTCCTTCTACCCAACTTTGGAACTGTCCATCGTCTTCCCAAGACGTCTCTCCTGATAGGAGTACGACTGGATAAGTCCGCATCGGTGGAACTGAGCCGTGCCGAGCTTGTACTTGCAGGCGCTCACGATACTCGCGCTGAGTAGTCACTTGAGGTGTCAAGTGTCTCTCTGAGAGACTCTCGCGCGGCGATCTCTTCGGGTGCTACGCCGCCGGTCAATCACATACGTGTTAAGCAATTCCGATGCTGCTCGGCGAGCCATTTCGCTGGGATCGCGAGGCTCAAACCGTAGTCACGACGTGGCGGGGTAAGCAAATATAGTTAGAGTCATACATTTACGCCACAGGCGGCTTTGCCGCAGATAACCAACAAATAACAGTTCAGTTTTAGCATTAAAGAGAGTATTGTCCTAGGTTCAGGAATACTGATTCTTTGAGTCTCTAGTGGTATAACTTGAGGGACCTAAGCCTCTGCGGAGACCTTAGGGGTCGGAAGAACCACAGCTAAGACTCGGGAGTCGTACGTCTTCCTCTGCGCACTACGCTACGCAGCCCCGCTGCAACCGTAGTCCCGGCGAGGCATAGCAAAATGGGCCGCAAGCATCGTGGCTGCGGGAACCGGAGCGACGACGGCGATTTTCTTGGCCGGACGACGAGTCGTTCGTGCATGTCGCCGTCGTCGGTGCGGTTTGGGCAGGCGAAGCGCCGCCGTCCCCAGATGTTTATTCCGTCGTCTCGTTAAGCTGGCGTGCTTGAGCCGCATCTTGGTCGCCCATAGTAAATCCTACCATAGCGCACGTGGGGTCGACTTGCACTGTCGGTCCGGGTGTCGATGTTTACGCCGACGTAGGCGTGCACAACGAGCTTCGAGTCGGCGTTCACGGCCGACAGCCTGTACAGCGGGTTGCTTTCACAGCAGGCGTTATTCGCAATTAGTACAGAGAGTGCTAAAGATAGCTTTGATCTGCGCTCTGGCGTTCGCGGCCGGGGATCCGTGTCGTACGAAATAGATTGCAAAGTGATATATATATATTCATAGATCAACCGATCCCTGCACTCGCTGCGCTGTCAGCGCCTCCTACACGGTCACGCTGTCCATACCTACAAGGAGTTTGCACAGCTCGCCGTTGTATCGAGGCATGATCTGGGATCTCTCATCTGGGAATTTGGTTGGCAGAACGTGGAAATCTTTGTTTAGGTTATTCGGACGGCTCGACTTGAAGCCGTGGATCCACCACATCACCACTGTCAGAATGCCAAATTCGCTGCCGATCGCTTGTGTCTGTATGCCTGGCCGCGATCAAATACTTTAGGCAGACTCATACCGCAGCTTCCAAATGGATTGTGAGGATAGTTTTATCTACCGAGCCGAATGCCTTCATCAATCAAGCGATAACCTTTTAATAAACTAAGGACCGTAGATAGTTTGTTACTATCTAGGTTCCTTCATGTTTAGGATATCTTGCCGGCCTCGCCACTTGGAACATCCAAACTATTCTGAATTAGTACTATTAAGTCGAAATTACGCACATTCTGAATCTCCCTCAGGAAAGAAGTCGAAGACCAATACTGTACTGTACAGGTACAGCATGAGTTATCCCATGATATTATTAACCAGGGATGCCGAATACGGCCTTTTCATTAATTAAAATTGCATCTCGTAAATAAATTATGATACGCAACACCCAGAAGCAACCACAAGTTATTTGTACTGGTATCGGTCGGAAATCAATAATGCTCTGTGAAAACTGCATTCTAAGAACACATATAGCGCACGGTAGATCAGATCACATTGTCAACCGTCCGACGTCCCGCAGAGGATATGTACGCTGCGTGGGGCGTGACGACGCACTGTGCCACATGGACAGCTGTAGATGCCTTCTACCATCTCATAAAAGGCGTCGACGAAGTCTGAGAAGTAGAAGCTGGGGATTCGAGCGTTTTGTGGCGAGAGTTGTGTTAGTGACAGCTAAGTCATGAACGCTAGGTTTGGCCAGCAGTAAATTATGACGTTAAGGTCTTGCTTTGAACTGGCAGTCATATATTTTTCGGCATCCCCTGTTGCTAACTACCAGTTCGTTCCAGTTCTATTGTCAAGTTCAACTATTTTGTTTGTTCCAAAACTATAGTCGTCGTTTTGTACTAGCGTCAGTATGGTCGTCTACATCAGATCGCTGAGGAGCGGGTAGAAAAGAAGCGGTGGTATCAGTGCACTTAATACTCTGGGAAGTCGTCCCTCCCGGGCAAGCTTGGACTTCGACATGTGCCGAATCTTAAAATGTATTGTCTCCGCCTGCAGCAACATAATCATTCATAACGCACTGTAGCGTTAAGAACCTGCGTTCAGGTTACCTGGTGGCAACTCATCAAAGGCCACCTTCACGTTCTACACCAACAAGTCCAGCGTCTGGGCAGCCATGCTCTGCTGGCGCGACTGGAGGGCGTTAAAGACAGCTAGGTCCAACACGTCCATGTCGGGTTATGGGGCGGCTGGAACCGCAACTGGACATTGCATCCAGATGTCGCTACTGCCTGACACCACTCAGTATCATCAGGCTGGATATGGGTAATGCGTTTTCTTGCTGCACAGTGATACGCCTTCTATCTGTGGCTCCAGGAAACTTGGCTAGAATTGACTGTAGCACGTGCTCCATAAGCATCTCCCTGTATTAAGTCTTGTTCACCGTAACGGGATAGGGAACCATGGTGCCGGCCGGCCGGTTGCAGCTGTGGCGTTTTGCCGGCCTTGCTTTAGAAAGTCCAGGTTCCGAGTTTGCCATCGAAAAGCGCCCCCGTTGTGGGGTCATGACGTGGCCGGGCTACTGCCGCCAGACCATCACCTTCGAAATATGCCGCTTGCTTCTCAGCCTGATAACAGGCTTGGGCGCGTCTGGTAGCAACACGCAACGGCACTTGACCTTGCTAAGGTAGAAAAGTTTTTCGTCGACGTGAACTACATCCGCCATGTTGCTGAAGAGATACGTCGTTGGATCTACGTGGTCCACGCTGAAGGCAACCCTATCGTCTTGCTGTCCTCCGTCAGCATCGCCTTGGCGACAGAATCTCCACGCGGAGCTTGCCAATGCGAAGCTCTTGGAAAAGCGTAGTTGGAAGAAGAATGTAAGGGGTAGTATGAAGAGTGCCAAGACACTCTTCAGAGCAAATGCACCCAAGTACACTAAGTGATGATACCAAACATCACTATGACGTCGACGTAATGACGTCATGGATAGGTACCACAGATATGGTACAAAGACCTCAGAGCCACTCAATAGAATAACATCTAGGGAACTTTATAGGTGACTAATAGTTAGTATGTAGATGCATGAAAAGGGGTCACTTATAAATATATTCAGTCTTAAATCTACCTAATTTTGGTAACAGTCCCACAGGCCAGGGACTAGTGAACTGCCGTTCACTGAGAGTTTGTATACTCTCCGGAAGTCACACTTCCTGTGCGCAAGGTGTTGTGTGCCCCGTCACAAAGGAAGCAGGCTTGGTCAGCTAACGGATGGTGCTTCGCTGTTAAGGTCAACACCTCGCAGCCGCCCAGCTGCCGAGACCTGTCGACTTTTCGACGCCCAGTGCGGTGCATTCGCGACGGCGATGCGAACGCACCGTTGCGCTCGAAGTAGGAGAGAACTCGGCGCCAGACGCGCGAGACCGTTCGGGCGTGGACCCCAAACGCTACGGCTACAGTCCTCACCGCATCATGCGGCACGATGCCGCCGGTTACTTCGTGGAGAAGGGCAGCCAGAACACGCAGGCGCTGGACGTCAGAGAGGTTGCTGGCTCGTGGGCGGGCGAGGCTCGGGGGTGCTGGGACGGCGTATCGTGCTGGAGCTTGGGTACTTGGTGGGCGGTTTGGTGGGGCGGGGCGATATCAATACTGATGACCTCTAGTATGAGCTACGAAATGCCACTCAATTGCTTTGTTGGCTCCCATGGTTCGACTTGTCGCGAGCTCTATACACCATTCATACTGTGGTGTCCAGGCGGTTCTATTACTACCAATCAGATGTGTCTAGAGATAGTTTTGACGAATCGCGAGCAGAATTTTGTAAAACGGACAATAGATTTGGAACGGACTGGTATGTACATGTAGAATAACCACAACGCGGCGACGAGGAGAACTGTAATTTTTCCAGCGGAGACAGCCCCAAGCCGTGCCTATGTATCCAAAATGGCCAAGCCAAACTGGTTCATCAGCTCATCGGCAGCTGTGCGCGCCCACCGAAGCGGGACATGCTCGCGTGGCCCTGGCGCGTCAGAATGAGACTTGTCTCGCACCGGAGACTGGTGGAGCAGGAGCACAAAAGTCAAAATCAATGACCAAGTTCGTCCTGACACCGGGCGTCGTGCCCGAGCGCGTGCACGTGTCCACAGCGCAGCAGCAAGTCCTGACCGACATGGCCGACAGCATTGTCGCCGAAACGCTGCAGACATACGAGTCATTCTGCGCCGGCGGACGGCAACTGCCGCACGACCAGTGGAAGCACGTCAAGAGCAAAGAGAAGGTGCACGTCTTCCGTTCCAGGCGCGGCAAACAGCACAAGCCCCACAGCCAGTCGCTCGACGAGAAGGATCCGAGTCGGCCGAGATTATTATCGGTTACCGCCATTGAACAGGCCGCGGCATCCGGACGGCTGCCGTTCTACGATGATGACGACCCGGTCCAGGAAGAGGAGATCAGTTCCAAAACCCACAGCTCCAGCAGCGACGATGGGTCCTTCTCTTTGCTCGACGACAGCGTGATGGCCACTATCAAGCCGTCCCATGTGCCGCTCGTGGTGGCTACGGGCTCCATTGACGGCACGATCGAGGACGTGGCGTTCGGTGCCGTCGCCAATACAAAACACAGGTGGCTCGTGCGCAACTCGTACGTCAAGAATGACGTGTTTGACGATCGTAAACTGCTGGCATCGCTGCAAGGGCCGAGCGAAGAGGACCCGTTCCGGTCCATTGTGATCAAGTGGGCGACAGCCGGCTTCGGACCTTTCGTGACGCGTCGAGACTATCTATATCTCGAGTCCATGGGTATGGCCTTCGACTCGGACGGCGAACGGGTGTTTTACAACCTCATTCACTCTATCGAGTTGGATGAATGCCCGCCTCTCGACAACAGCCACAACATTATCCGAGCTAATGCTTCAATCTGCTACATTGTCCGGCAGTTGAACGATGACAGCGTCGAGTTGTTCGGCCGTGGGTTTGTTGAGCCCCGTGGCGAAATGATGGAGAGCTATGGTATCGCAACGCTGGGCCAGAACGTGGCGTCGTGCGTCGGTGTCGTGGAATGCTCGAACCTCAAGAAGCTAAGTTGGCTGATGTCCCGCCGTCGTCGCAGCGATGCGTCGAGTATCGCTCCGACGACGGACTGTGGCGTGTGCCACAAGTGTCTGAAGAACAATCTGTGCACTCTACTGCAGACGCCGTCGAGGTGTCCGATTTGTTGCCGCGTCACGTGTGCCAAGTGCAGCGTACAGAAGAAGCTAACAATGGACGCTTCCAAGGAGATTATGCAGAAGAACTTTACCTTCTGTCTGTCCTGCGTCATCGAAGCCAACGAGCTCTCGGCGTGGGAAGTCGCCACTGCCTGCCTCGAAAGCTCGTAACGATAGCGTTAACACACAATAGACTAGAGACGTTACCATATTTAGCCACGCGAATACCTACATGGAAGATAAGCTCACAATTTGACTGCTCCAAGATGTCTGCAAGCACTTAGCTTCAACATCTGGCTGTCTTGAATGACCTCGTTTCACTAAGCGGGACGCTGTAAAGCTGACAACGTTTATCTGATGCAGGATCGAGCCCGAGCTTTGCCTTTCCAGTGCAGACGGACTGTTGACCTGGCCTTTGCTGCTCCACTGGAGCCTCCAGCGGTTGCCATTGAGCGAGCTACAAAAGTCTTGCAACCAACCTGACCGTTTGGGACATGCTTTCCAGCCATGTTATAATAGGTAAGAAATAATCTGGGTATCTATCAGGCAATATTGACAAGCATAACGGCTTTTGTACAGCAATCCCTGCCCAGCATCATGGTACAAGTTGTACCATGGTGCTGGGCAGGTTGTACATGTACTGTATCGTGCAACCTGATGCTAGGGACGCACCAAGGCACAGTTACATGTCGACGGGGGAGTTCGGGTGTACATGCTGTACAGTAGAGGCTACCGACCAGCTCCATAAAATATGACCAACGCTTCTCGTTCTCGCGTCGGCAAGTCGTCGAGAAATCATCATCGCTTATGCGCACCACATGCGGCCAAGACTGCAACAGACGTCAAGGTAGAGGCAGAAAGGCTGCTGGCTACAAAAGGCCAATGCAAGACATGTTATGCTCATCAACTTGGCGGCCGTGCGTCGACCTTAGGCGCCGACATTTCCTCTCCATTTACGCTGCGGCGACGTCCGGCGGCGAATAATTTAACAGTCTTAGCGAACGTTCTAACCGCCAACGACTCGACGAGAAGTTTGCGAAAGTTTTCGCCGCGGCGCGACATCTTCGGGCGAAGCGACAACAGCGCTGCGTTACTGGTGCCACAGGACAAGACAAGGCTCGTGCATCCATCTTAGGCTCCCATCTCTCGCGAAATCTCAGCTGGTCCGCTGTCCGACTGGACTGGATGCGGCCTGTGCTGGGCGACGGTCCACCAAGGCTCTCACCATTTCAGAACTTGTCCAACGGCCACAAATACCGGCCCCTTCTGTCTGCAAGCTGTCCGCACTCATGACTAAGTGCACGCTGGCGGCGGGCGTGGTTCCTGACCGCGTTCATCTGTCCAAGACGCGGCACCAGCAACTCACTGATACGGCCGACGGGATCATCGCCGAGGCGCTGCACAGTTACGAGTACTTCGTCGCCAGTGGTCGACAGCTTCCCGGTGACCAGTGGAAACTCATCAAGAGCAGAGAAAAGGTCCGCGTCTACCGTTCGCGGCGCGCCAAGTTGCAGAAGATGCACAGCCAGTCGCACGACGAGAAGGACCCGAGTCGCCCGAGACTCATGTCCGCCGGCGCCGTCGAGCTGCATCAGCGACAAGCGGCGGCATATGGCAGACCGTACGCTTATGACGACCCGATTCCAGACGACGAGATTAGTACCACCGCCAGCAGCTCCTCCGGTGACGCCGGCTCCTTCTCGCTGTTGGAAGACAGTGTGCTGGCCAAGCTCAAGCCGTCGCATGTACCGCTCATCGTCGCGACGGGCCAGATTGACGGGACTCTGGAGGACGTGGCCTACGGCGGACTTGCTAACACCAAACACGCGTGGCTCGTGCGCAACTCGTACGTCCACAACGACTCGTTCGACGACCGGAAGATTCTGGCGGTACTACAGGCCCCGAGCGAGGAGGACCCGTTCCGGTCCGTGGCTATCAAGTGGGGTACCGCCGACTTCGGCGCCTTCACGACCCGCCGTGATTTCACCTACCTCGAGTCACAGGGCATGGCCTTCGACTCGGATGGTCAGCGAATCTTTTACTATCTGACCCACTCGATCGAGCTGGACGACTGCCCGCGACTCGACTTGAGTCATAATATCATTCGCGTTCAAATGTCCTTAGTCTACATCGTGCGTCAGCTCAACGATGAGACCGTGGAGATGTTTGGACGGGGCTTTGCAGATCCCCGTGGTGAGATGATGGAGAGCTACGGCGTGATGCTGCTCGCCAACAGCATCACTTCGTGTGCTAGTGTCGTCGAGTGCTCCAATATGAAGAAACTGAGCTACCTCATGACGCTGCGCCGACGCAGCGACGCGTCCGGCATCGTCCAGTCCAGCGACTGTGGCGTATGCCACAAGTCACTTAGCAAGCTCAGCAGTCTTCTGCAGTCCCCATCGGGTTGCCCAGTATGTCGTCGGGTGACCTGCACTAAGTGTCACGTGCAGAAGAAGCTCACGATCGAGGCGTCTGAAGAGATCACGCAGAAGAACTTTACGTTCTGCCTGCCCTGCGTCATTGAAGCCAACGAGCTGTCGGCTTGGGAAGTCGCCACGGCCTGCCTCCGGAGCGGATAGATAGATTGATTAGCGGCGTGACCCCCGCCCACCACGTATTTAAAGGGTAAAGACATCAAAAGATGAATACAGCAAGCAGGTTGAGATATTCGACGGGTCCCTTGCTGCATGCTGAGTCGGCGTTAACTTGGAGGACAGCCGTACCGTCATCAACATGACGACATGTTCGAGGCAGTTTCGCTGTCCCGGCAAGAATGCGCGCAGACCGAGGAGATCGCGTCTCGGTGCCCGCAATCAAGGCGGGTAACTCCGCCGCGAAGCTGTCCTTCGCCCGTAGCCAACATGTTGTGCCCCCAAGCGGCCATGCAGACGACAGTGGGAGGCTACGCCGTCTTTCGCGACGCCCACGGTCAATGGCGAACCCGTGCCTTACCACCTCGGCACGCAACGACAAGCAGTTCCGTGACTGCGAATTGAAGCACCTGCGTCGCGCACATGCTTTGCGCGTTCGAGATTCGCTGCAAAAATTACCAGCGGGGGCTGTCTGTCTGCCTGAAATTCAGAGCCGAGCCGCGCAGCAGACAGCCCGCATTGTGGTTTCCCGTGGGCTCACTCCACACGTCAGGACTTGGACAACCGTCTATGTGCCTCCGTCCTCCTCTCCTTCCCCAGTGGGGAATCCCCACCCGTCACTAACAGCCATTTCTCCACTTGACCCGTCGAGCGCGAGCTAATATTGTAGCTATCGTACAGATTCTCCGAGCTATTTTACCATGAAGACGTACACGCAGGCGGACGGCGCACTGCCGAAACACTTGCACTTGTCACCTGAACAGGAGCAGGCTCTAACGGATCTAGCCGACCGCATCGTTGCGGAGACCCTGCAGGAGAACGAGGACTTCATCGCCAACGAACGACGCGTCGACGGCCATGTCTGGAAGAAAGTCAAGTCACGTGAACACGTTCACGTGTACCGCACAAGGCGGTCAGGCAGCAAACATCGAGGCAACATTAGCGACGTCAACGAGAAGGAACCGAGTCGACCAAGACTGCTATCCAACAATGCCGTCGAGCAGCACCAGCGTGACGCCATCGCGGCCGGGCGCCCGCTCGGTTTCGTGGATGACGACGATGAAGACATTCGCGGCGAGGAGGCGAGTCGAACCAACACACACAGCTCTACGAGTGAAGGCGGGTCCTTTGCGCTTGAAGACAGCGTACTGGCCAAGACAAAGCCGTCGTATGTGCCGTTGATCGAAGCGTCGGGCGTCATGGACGGCTCGATCGAAGACGCGGCGTTCGGTGCCCTGGCCAATACAAAATACGCGTGGGAAGTGCGTAACTCGTACACAAAGAACGACGGCTTTGACGGCCGTAAAGTGTTGGCTACGCTGCAGATTCCGAGCGAGGAAGACCCGTTCCGGTTTATTGGCGTCAAATGGGCCACGCGCGACTACGGCGCGTTCATAACCCGACGAGATCTCGTCTTCCTAGAGTCATCAGGGATGGCGTTTGATTCAGATGGAGAGCGCGTGTACTACAGTCTAGCCCACTCAATCGACCTGGCTGAGGTGCCTCGACTTGACCGCTTAAATATCATCCGTATGAACCTTTCGAGCTGCTACATCATGCGACAGCTAAACGATGACAAGATCGACGTCTACTGCAGAGGATACTCGGACATGGGCGGCGAGATGCCTGAAGGATTCAGCGTGAGCTTCTTCTCGGCGGCCGTGGCATGTGTCTCTGGGATGGTCGAGTGTTCATATCTCAAGAAACTGTCGTGGTATATGAGTCACCGCCGGCAGAGCGATCCAACTGGAGGATCCCGTCCCAATCACTGCGGCGTGTGCGGGAAGAGCGTCAACAAGTTCTCGAGTCTCGTACAGCCTGGCAGCGGTTGTCCGATCTGCAGGCTGCCGGTGTGTAGCAAATGCAGCGTACAGAAGAAACTGTCGATGGTGTCGCCCGAGGACGTCGTCCAGAAGCAGTTTTCCTTCTGTTTGTCGTGTGTACTCGAGGCACGGAAGCTGGCTGCATGGTCCGTCGCGACTTCCTTGCTCACGACCACGTGATTCAAGAAACCTCATAATCGGCATCAATACCAAGTGAAAATTGGTCTAAGACAAGGAATTGCGTGGCGTGGGCAGACAACAAAAACGGCAGCCAGACGCGTTGGGAGAACAGCCTGGTTCCAACCAGGGCAAGGTCGGAATAGTCGCTCACAAGTGAAGCGACCAAATAAAGTGACCAGTGTGTACGAGACTGTGACAAATATAAGAGCTACGAACTCGACTTGTACTTGAAGTATAACGCATGATTTCATGCAGGTTGGGGTTCAAACATTGTGCGTGTTGAACTCCGCGAATAATATGTATGGGGTTCAACGAATGCAGTTGTCCACTCCCTTCTTTTACTCGCGTTGTCGAGTTGCAGGATGGCCGAAGCATGCCTTGTCGTCGGATGTGATCGCCGCTGAGATGTGGCACTTAACGCCGACCTCAGCGTCATACTCCATGATAAAGGTGCCGGCGTACAGCTTGACGTACTGTATGCAAATGGCTTCGTATGGTATAGGATGGTACTGCAACGTGAGGTCCTTCCGCCACCAAAGGAATCGATTGCCAAGTCGTGAAGACATCGGTTGGTGGTGTCTACTCGACGTCAGATGATGCATGGGCCCAGAGTGGCACTCAAACGAAGTGTTTACAAAACGCCTCCAACTTTTGGCTTCCTGTTTGGTGAAATGCCTCAACATTGCGACAACATGAGGAAAAAGCAGAGAACAATATAAGACTCAGCGTTCACTCTCTGCTCGAGCGCGTCCGGGCTGGGTGCAGCATGACGCTCGACGCCTGCAACGAGCGAGTTTGCAAAAATGGCGTCTCTTATAGCTCCTGGCCCAATAATTCTTAGCTGCGAACCGTCACGTTTGCTCTGTACACACCGCGGGGCCTTAGCCCCCCCATCTCCTTCGCACCTCATCCTCGTGCATGCGTCGATCGTCAACGCTTTTAGCCATTTCGCGACTGGCTTCGTAGCAAGCGAGAACTTAAGTATTAAATACAACGGTTGGCAGACGATGGTCTTCAAAGACACAGACGGAGTCGTCCCGGATCGAGTGAGCCTCACGAAAGAGCGTCAAAAAGCGTTAACCGACACGGCCGATCGCGTCGTGGCCGAGACCCTGGGTGCGTACGAACGGTTCATTGCTAACAACCGCCACGTCGACTTGCGCCTCTGGAAACACGTCAAGTCCCGTGAAAAGGTTCGCGTGTATCGTACCCGTCGTTCCGGTTCCAAGCGGCTTAATCAGGTGAACGACAAGCAACCGAGTCGACCTCGGTTACTGTCGGATAATACGGCCGAGCAGCAGGAGCGAGAGGCGAATGCAGCCGGTCGACCGCACGCTTTCACGCCTGACGGAGAGGACGACGAACCCGAGCAAGTGGTCGAAAAATCGGCCAGTAGCGTGACGAATTCGCAGTCTCAGTCACAACACACGCAGAGCTCGTCGAGCGACGCCGGGTCCTTCTCCGTGTTCCCAGAGGAAAGTGTACTCGAGAAGGTCAAGCCAGCTCATATTCCGTTGGTCGCAGGGATCGGCATTATCGACGGCTCTGTGGAAGACGTGGCGTTCGGAGCACTCGCCAACACTAACGAAGCATGGTGCGAACGCAACGCGTACGTCAAGAACGACGGCTTTGACGGCCGTAAAGTGCTAGCGTCGTTCCAGTCTCCAAGCGAGGAAGACCCGTTCCGGTTTGTCGGTATCAAGTGGGCCACGCGCGACATCGCCGCCTTTGTGTCTCGACGCGACATCTTGTTCATTGAGTCTTCTGGCATCGCGCTGGACTCGGACGGCGAACGCGTGTACTACAGTCTTGCCCATTCGGTGGAGCTGGACGACTGCCCCGTGCTCCCTGACCGCTACAACGTCGTCCGTCTCAACTTGTCCATTTGTTACATTATGCGCCAGGTCGCAGACACGCAGATCGAAGTGTACGCCCGAGGCTACGCCGACATGGGCGGCAACCTTCCGGCGGTCATTGGGTTGAACGTGTTCTACCAGGGCGTGGTCGATGTTGTGGGTATCGTCGAGGCCTCGTACCTCAAGAAACTAGCCTGGCAAATGGCTCGCCATCGGCGTACAAGCGACGCGTCCAGACACCACTCGAACGACTGTGGCGTCTGTGGCAAAAGCACAAGGAAGTTCGGCAACTTCCTTAGCGCTGGCGGCGCCTGTGCGATCTGCCGGCTGACAATCTGTCAGAAGTGCAGTGTGCAGAAGAAACTGCTCTTAGACGCCGAGGAAGACTTGCAACGCCAGCTTACCTTCTGTGTGTCGTGCGTGATTGACGCTCGTCAAATGTCGGCATGGGACGTGGCAACGCAGCAGCTCAAACTGAAGCAACGGCGGTGAAGACGTAGAGCGAACAAGTAGGAGGGATAGTAGCCTGATAGCGAGGCGAGAGTTGAGCAGCACGAAATTGACTAAAAGCCGGCACCTTGAAGCCGTCGACTTTTTACCTAAGGAAGTACCAATGCATTCCTCACAGCGCAAGACATTCAAGGTGATAAGGAGTCTTGTCTTGGTGCGGCAGCAGCTCCCTTTCTATTGACTCATTAGGGAATGGCCTCGCTCAGCGATTTCTGGCTGCGCAGCTCTCGTAAAAGCAGGGGGTCCGATATGCATGGACTACAATAGTTTCACTTACAGTATCAAACACGAGTGCACGGTGTTGACGAACGCCGGTATCTTGCAATGTACTAACGGATGGCTGCTTCTGGTACATGTAATACATGTCGTGAATGTAAAGACTGTTGCTGCGGCTACAGAAGACCGTTGTATCTTCCACTTCAGCTCTCCAAGATACACGGGCACATGTACATACAACATGGAATCTTAGCAGCGCCGCGAAAGAATCGACGGCACGGTATGGAGCGGCAGTCTCACACCATCTCGAACGTACATATGGAACTACATTGCCCGCAATCGCTACATCAACTTGTCGACCGCCTCGGCCTTGGCCCCGGCAGGGTGAAGCACTCCGGAGTGGTTAGAGCAACCATAAGTCTGAGACATTTATGGTTGCTTTAGTCGTTCTGCGGCATGTATGGTTGCTTTAAAGTGTTTTAAACAAATGCCGGGTGTAATTTAAAATTCTAAATTCTTCTTTCCTCTTAGATACGAAAATCGAAGTAAAATACGATACTCATAAGTACAAGGGCCTTTCATTTCGGAAAGCGCGATCAAGAGGGGGATTGCAAGCAGCACGGATCAGCGCGACGCGATGCGCAGCAAGAGAAGAAGGAGAAGCATGACGACAGCACGTTGATCCGCTGCGGACGGTAAGCATGCGTCTGCTGGTAAAAAAAAAAAAAAACACGTCGGCAGGCCAGAATACCTAATTATTCGCATGTGTGTTAATTCCATATCGGTGCTCGCGGGAAAACAAGAGCGAGTTAAAGGCTGGCCACGTTTGGCATCGAAGAAGGTAATGACAGTGACGAGGACTTCGTGGTGGAAGAAGAGGGGGGGGGGGATTTGACGGCGGAAGATGAAGAGAACGAAGCAGATTTGGCGGCAGAAGATGAGGACGAGGAGGCCGCTGAAGCAGACACGGAATGTTCTCGAACCGACAGTAAGGTCTCGTTGTTTTGTGTATGGTATTCTATATATTGGTATCGATACTAACTGTTGTGTGGAATGTATCTTTAGTGCGCAAGCAACCTAAGCAGAGGAAGCCGGACCAATTTTTCGTAGAGAAACGAAAGCTGGAGGCTCTGTTCGAGTTGTCGGACGAAGAGACGACGACAACATTCGCGAAGTCGGGGTCGTTTCCAACCCGATGCATCCAGAGTATACGCCTCGAAAGCGTGCGAGCAAGCACCTCCAGGAAATGCAGTATATGGACACCGAGAGAGACGAGATAGGAAACGTCATGCCAGCATTTCCGTCGGATGTCATCGAGTCTTGGGAGAGATTGAGATCATGCTGAAGGATTACAAGAGGAAGTACAACCTCGAATTCCGTGTACAAAGTTTTGAAACTACGACTCGATACAACAGGTTTGAATGTTTTGCTCATATTGTACGGATTAAATAGTAACGATTTAACTTTACTGCAATCTAGCTCGCATGATGATCAATTGCCCACGAACTTTCAGGGGACCCATAAGGTTTACCCCCCCCTCCCCCCGCTGCACACATGGCGTTTCGCAAGGATCTCGGTCGAAAGGCCATCGAAACCGAAAATTTCGATACTGCGGGTGCACCGCAAGAATAACACCAACGCTCACTCGGGTTGGAGAGGATGCGTACGAGGTCGTGATACGGAACGAGGTGCACGCAGAGAACTCAATGTTACTTTCTTACACGTGAGTACTGATTTTGCAATGGGCGTTTGAACTATAGAATCGCACGCACTCACACCCAACCGGCCGGACTCAAGCCACACCATAATTGACGACCGAGACGCTGCCACTTGATGAACAAGATCGTGAAGACGTGAAGACGTTGGCTGACGCCCGTGTGAGCTCCTCAAATATCGCTAACTTTCTAAATGATCGGATTGGTACGCACTTGGAATGTGTACTAGTCTTGATGTGCGGCTAAACCATTTTTATGCGGTTCTTGTGTTGCTATAGGCTTCAAAGTGACACCACAGCAGACGCGCAATCTCATTCACGGCAACACGGGCCAGAACTGAGGTGAAGACCATCTGAAGGACATGCTGAATGCCCTTCGCCAGCTTGATGGTTGTGACGTGCTGGTTATACAAGACCAAGGTTCAGAAGCTGATATTTCAGCTGGCATTGAAGAGAACGAAGAACGCAGCTACGCATTGGCAGCAGCTTTGGGCGATGGAGACACTGCTCAAAATGGTATGTCTTTTGGAATGCTGTTCAACATACTGAACGGTTAGCAAGTGCAACGGAATGTTTTAATTTAGTTAGTTAGTGGAGCTCGTCTTCCGGTGCCTTATAGATCTTCCTTGTCGTATTAGTATCGGACTCGGACATTCGTCGTTCCTGCGAATGATGCATGATAACCCACAACATCCGCAAATGCATTATCTTGACGTCATTCGTGGAGATATTGTAGTTCTCCTATCCCTCATTCCCAGTATGATAATTTTGTGCGTGGGCTACTACCAAGACGCCACAACTGGCTCTGTCTAGGTTGGATAGATGCTGAAGCAGAGGCTCAAGCATAGCTTTTCCGTATGAGTACTTCCCAGCAGAAGAAAGTACGACCTGGTTTGCTCGTTCATTCGGTTCAGATGGACATAGGCTACCTGTCTCGGTGCCTTGGACGAAGAGGATTCATCGTCATGGTCATTTAGTATCCTTTCTTTCGGCAACTTTAACTTGGGCATGCGCACGATAGGTAGCAAACGAATCAGCGGCAGACGCCACTTCTCCATTGATTTTCATTGCTGCAGAGGTTTCACCTTCTCCAACATATTCTTTAACAATCTGGTGGCGACTGCTCGCAAATATCGAGGAACTGTTTTAGGCACCCGTGAGGAAGCGTATTGCTTCCCGATCTCCGAAATAATTTGCTGTACTATCGTTACCTCATGCTGCAGCAACCCATAACTTGTCTTGTAAATTCTTGTCTTCAGTCCTAGCAGCATTTTCAACTGTTCCAGTTCGACTCGATACGGTTCGCAGTTGTTTCCCGCAGTAAAATGTTTTCCGCGAGAGAAGTTCGACCACATGGCACGACATGAATTCCAGTTTTTGTCAATGTAGGCGAAGAAGGCTTGTTTGTTGTTGGTTTTGCAGTATCGTTTGAGCGCTTCAAAGCCAGCTTCATAAGCATCTTGCGTCGAGCTAATAACACAGCATAAAGTTAGAATAGACACAGCCAAAAAGTTGTTCGCACATCAACCAACCTGTAAAGGAGAGCTGTCATTTAGCTGAGAAGTTCTTTACGCTGGGCGATCTTGGCGTGAAACGTCGACCAGCTCATAACTTTTTCCAATAAGAGATGGCATGGAACTGACAGAGCAAAATGGTAGCTGTCGGAAAGCACTCTTCGAGAACCCGCCATTTCCCACGAAGTCTTTATCAATGAATACAGTTTCGACGCCGCGCCAATTCGGGTTCTTCTCTTTAAAGTATTCCAGAATAGTCGATATTGTCACAGCCTGCTTGTTCAGGCATATGAAGTCGATAACCGGGAATCCTCTATCCGTGGCGGTAGTGACGACCAGGCTCCCTACAGGGCAGTATCGCAATGACGGGTTATTAATTATGGTTGCTATATGGCTAATAAGGTTGCTATAAATAAGGGTGCTCTATGATAAAGTTGCAATCACAAACCATACCCAAATGATACCCGAGGTTGTTCGTGCCAAGCGTGAAGTCCATCGCTAGCGTCTCGCCCCACCTCTCATGGTCATCTTCTCAGCTTTTTCTTCATGTCAGCGAGCTCGTCGAGTCTTGCGCGTACCAGCTCTCGTGCCAGCGTTTTTTCGTCCATTCTTGCGGCACTACAGGATCTTTGGGGAAATTCATCAAGTGTGCAGCATGTCGCACGTGGGGTCGTGTGTTGTACACACATCTGTGTGCAATGCATGCATTTGGTGTGTCATAGTTATCATTAATTTAAAGATGACTGGTGACGAAGGCGACGTTTCCAGGTAATTTACGCTCCCTCCTAATAAATTACCGTGCATCCAGCTGTTTTTATTGTTGCTGTAGGCGGTAAGGTTGCTGTATTTCTTGTTGTAGTGTCGTATTATGGTTGCTGTATCGCCATTCGAAGCACCCGCCATGCGCCGACAAGGTCCCGTGTCTAGCCTGCGCGCGTGGCCAATAGTTTTTGCCAACAGGTTCTCGGTGCGGCGCGGCCCCATTCCATTCTCCGCCAGCTGATGGCGGCACCGCCGTCAACATGGAACGCAGCGGCCAGGATCCAGATGATCAGTCATCGCACAACGAATATTCCAGCTTGTGTCCAGTGCGCTTGATGTCAAGTAATTTCGGCTGCAGAGCACAGTATGCAGTGTGCTAAGCACACAGCTTACGAGTGCGGTCCTCGCCTCCGAGATCGGCACTTGATGCCGTCGTACGGCCGCATACGTGGTCCTGGGGACCAATAATTCGATGATGTCCTTGGCGGACACGCGGACATCTTGCGCCAGCTTATTGGCGCCTATAGCCCCTATCCCCCAGAGTGTCGAGCCTCGTTTCTCCGCCGTGAAGAGCGGATGTCCCAGTCCGATTCTACAGAGGCCATATGAGCCCGTGGTCGGGGCGTATAAGGCTTCAACATGTGCGACTTGGAGGCTCCAGATAGGCTCAGAGCCTCCATGTCGCTCATGGCGCGACGTGACGACCCACCAGATGAAGACGTTCAGATCTCAGTTGAAGGATCTCGAGCCACTCTCGTCTCCACATAGTGTTGATTCATTTCGCGAAGCGCTTTCGATCCGATAGACCGATTGCAAAAAGCAGCATGCGGTTCGGAGATTCGTGGGATGCCGGCCACCTGTTCCCGCCCCGGGAGCTGGTGCTCACCCGCACGGACATGGAGCAGTACGAGACGCTGGCCGACCAGCTTGTGGCCGAGACGCTGCAGACGAGCGAAGACTTTATCGCCGACCGACGCTCCGTCGACCTGGAGCGGTGGAAAGTCGTGATGGAAAGAGGCAGCATGACGGCATACCGTTCCCGGTCACGCGGCCAACGCCGTGCACGACGCGACCGGCTTGGAACGGAAGAAGCTGTGGACTCGTCGTTCGTGCACCGTCCGAAGCTTTACTCGACCAACAGTTCTTTGAGTGAATTGATGGGGCGCAGCTACACGCACCTATCGTACGAGTCTTCACAGGACGACTCGTCTTCGCTTGGCGGCTCAGACTACTACGAGAACAGCCGAATCGACGGTGAGACTCCCGAGCAGAGCCTGCTGGGCAAGACACGTCCCCCTAACACTCCAATGGTATTTGGCGGCGGCGTGGTGCCAGGAACGGTGGACGATGCGGGCCTCGGCTTTCTAGCAGACACAGAGGAGCGCAGCGTCATGCGGGCGGCAGCGAGTAAGGAAGTGAGTATCAAGGACCTGCGCATCTTGGCTCAGATCCGCGGCCCAACCCAGCAGGACCCGTTCCAGTTTCTCGGCATCAAGTGGAGCTCGTACGCGTCGAATCGAGCAGGTAGTGTGGTGACCAAGCCTCGAGATATGGTGGTGCTCGAGGCCACAGGCATGGCAATGGACTCGAATGGCGAGCATGTTTTCTACTTCTTGAGCCACTCTGTCGAGATCGAGGAAGTCCCGGAGTACCGCAAGCAAGGACTGGTACGGCTTCGTACGTCGAGCTGCCGTATCGTGCGTGCATACAACAGCCAAGACGAAGTGGAGGTGTATTTCCGCGGATACTGTAATGCTGGTGGCCACTTCAGCACTGGAGCCTCGATTCAAATCTTCAGCGACAGCTTGCTGGACACGGCGCAGGTTGTAGAGGAATCGTACCTAAAGAAACTGGCGTGGTTTGTTCATGCGTCTGCTCGACGACAGCTTGGCCATGGAGGCGACGACAAGCGCGAGGGTTGTGCATGCTGCCATAAGCTCCCTATCAAGGGATTCAAGAAGCTGCTTGAGAGTAACACTACGTGCTTTTTGTGTCGACACAAGGTCTGCAAGAAATGTACCGTCAAGAAGAACCTTCCTATTGACATGTCGAGCCAGAAAAGCCTCGTGTTCTGCTTGACGTGTTACTTTAAGGCGAAGAAGCTGTCGGCATTAAAAGTTGCAATGGCAACGCTGCCAAAGCCGTAAGGAGGTCGTGTTCAAAGCTCTAATTACCCCCACCAGATAGTTCCTTGTAGTTTTAAGCTCACAGCAGCAAAAATACTGCACGACGTGCAAATTAACTTCCGCACATTATAAAATTTTGATGGCGGTACAGCACTCGACTGCATCATGGTCATCCAGACTTGGGTTGTGCACACTGTACAGAAATTGGCCTTAATAACATGACATGATCTGTGCATAGATACGTGAAGATAATAAGGTGTCTAGGGCAAAACTCGACCAGATTACTTAAGTAGCACTATAATGTTATGAAGGTTATAACTGGTTGTGTCTTCTTTATTGACATACTGCAGTGTATACTGTAGTTCCAGGTAAATCCCACTATAAGTCTTCGCGTGACATCGACTTGAAGTCGTATTGCATACTTGTCACTGACGAACACGTTGGCACAATCAACGCAAGCGTACGACAAAGGACGGAATGGCTGGTGTAATCTTGAGTGTTTGATGCAGGAAATGCAGTTTATAGTCTATTTCTTAGCTTTTCTACGTTTATGAAGACGATTTGGCAAGCGTCACCACAGCGACATGCCACGCGGGCAGCCGCTTCGCTTTGAGGTAGCAGTCCAAGCAGAACTCCCGTTCTTTCTTCTTCATATATCGGCCACGGGCACCCTCCAGTGGCAGCAGTTTCTTTACGGTGCATTTGTGGCACACTGTTTGTCGACAAAGACTGCAACCTGCAACCAGCCTCCTTTCCATGAAGTTTCCCAGTCTTCTTGACGAGACCTTCCCATGACAACAGGAACAAATGGCAGCCTTCTCCAACAAGGACTTGGAGCCATTACTGCTACTAAAGCTGCTGCTTTCACTGGTACTGCTGCTGCTAGAACTCCACCGCTGCTGGTCGTGCATCATCCACGTGAGCTTCTTTAAGTAGGCCTCCTCTAAAGCGCGGGGAACTGCAATAATACCTTCAGCAAGCTGAGCAGCGCCAACACGAACACTGAAGCTGCCTCCAATGATCAAAAAGCCCCTCGCGTACGCTTCCACGGTCTCTCCGTTCTCGCGCGGCTTCATGATATGACAAGCCGAGAAGATTGTGCGTACTAGACCAAACTCCCGGAAATCGGGCACCTCATCCAGCTCAATCGAGTGGTTCAATAGGTAGGCGAAGCGCTCTCCGTTCGAGTCCAGTGCCATGCCCGTAGACTCGATGATCAAATAGTCTCGGGGCTTGACAACGAGCGACACTGTGCGACTGGGCATGCTCGTGCACCACTTGATGCCAAGAAACCGGAACGGGTCTTCCTTCGTCGGTCCGTGAATCTGCGCCAGAATCCTCATATCTTCCACCACCATGTCCTTATTAGTGTTAAAACGCGTCTGACTTCGTTCGTCCGTATCGGCTAAAAAGGCAAGCGCCATGTCCTCGACAGTACCCGGGAAGACGCCGTGGGAGAAAACTGTCGGGACGTTTGCTGGTCGGAACTTCTCCAAGACACTAATCTCTGCCCCCGCTTTTGCTCCAAACTTTGTGAACTCGTCGTGATGGAGGCTTCTCTCGTCTTCCGAGTCATAGTCGTCAATGTTATGAAAACCTTCTTGGAGCAACGAGTCTTGAAGAGACCGGTTACTTGTCGGGTAGAACGTTGGGTTCTGTGGGGAAGCTGTCACGACCACAGTATCTTCACTCCAAACTCTTTCTCGTGTAAACGCACGAGGGTTGGAGACGTCCTGGTATGCAATGAAGTTGTCTTTCTCCTTGATCCGCTTCCAGCAGCTCGGGTCGGCCACATGGCCTTGGGCTGCAAAGTCCTCGCTGACGTGCAAAGTCTCTGCTATTAGTCGATCGGCGATCATTTCAATTGAGCGCTCATCTTCGGCCGACAGCTTGAGCGGCGCCGGCGGATAAACAACTCTCCGGTTTTCCATCTCGACGTCTTGTGTACGCTCGAGTAAATTCCTAAGTGACGATCTCCGTGAGCCTCAAAAACTTGGTGTCGGTTGTTGAGTCTTGGGTGTACACTGTACAAATACAGTACAGTATTCATTCAGATCCAATCTCAAGAAGCAGCCGAATTAGCTTAAGTTTTTCATGATCGGATGTCTGGCTTGACTTTGCCTTGACGATGGGATGTTGAGGGTGAGGGTTGCGAATCCCTAACTCTGGATAGGCGAGAGAGACAAAGGGCGGCAGAAATCTTGCAGAAACTGGGGCGGTAGCGTTCTGTGATTTCAGTCACGCTGGTCGTCCAGCTCAAAACACAGCGTGGACGCACTGTGACAAGTTGCATGGAGCATAGCGAGCTCCTATCGCGTCGCCAACCATTTTGATTGATGATCGTGTTTCTGGTTTGTTGTGTTTTGGGTTGATAGATATCGTCGAGGCTGAGACGAGTGCTTAATTTTGTCAGCACCAATGCCTCCTTTACGACTTGACGCGCCGGGGGGTATCGAAATACGTAGCAGGTTAGAACTAGAATTCACCGCCAGTTCCTTGGGCCCGAGGACATTAATTGGCAGCGTCTCCTACAGAGTTTGTGATTATAGCATGGTTAGCGTCGGATACTGCAGCGAGACCTCTATAAGCCACAGCTTGGGGCACGGTCCGCAAGACATGCAAGTGCACGCTCGGCAACGTTTTCACGGTTGTCCATGACCCCCAGACAGCAGCTCTCGGTCGCGTATGTGGCAGTGGTTCCGCGTGATGTGGTAAGCGGAAAACGCTATCCGATCCTTAACCAAACTTGCATTTGCCACGGGCACGAAAACCGCTCGCCGATCCATCGTAGACACCAGCACGACGTAAACTGTCAGCTTGATTAAATGGCGGAGCACTATCCAGACACCATTTTATATCTAAGAAGAGGAAAGGGTTGTCCTCTGTAGGTTTTGAAAGCTCGCGAGGACCCTCATGTCGTCTGTTGAAGTTAGCCTTCCAGGCTTGCTACAATGTACTACTCCATTCCAGATTAAGAGCCCCCTTTTAGAACAAGGTGCGATATTAAGTTCATTTGAACCACAACAAGGTGGGCGTTAAGACGAAAAGACGCGACGTACCGCAACCATTCGTTTCATGTGCGCAGCTCCACAAGGCGCCAAGTTTTGACGCCAACCTGGTGAAAAGCGTGAGTGGCGTTCTTCTTCCGCAATGCAAATTGACTGCCATTGCAAGATTTCACCCCTCCCGACCAAGTTGAACCAACATCACCAACCAGCCCTTGGTAAACTTGGTCCATACGACTCAGGACCACGCTGTCCATGCCCCCGGTGACCTCGACCTCGTATGCACCGGACTTGACCGCGTCCGTGCACAACTCGACCAACGCGCTGGCGCCCTACTTGACCGCCGGGCCTGTGCTGGACTCGACCGCCGCGCCCATGCTGCGCCCGACCACCCGCGCCCGTGCTGGACTAGACCACCGCGCCGTCGCACTACTCGTCCACCGCGCCCGACCACGCGCCCGTGCTGGACTCGTCCACCGCGCCCGTACCGGACTTGACCACCGCGCCTGTGCTGGGCTCGACCACCGCGTACGCGCTGGCCTCCGCCACAAACGCGCTGAGGTCGGCCACGGATTCGACCACGGTGCCCATGCCTTTATCCATTGAGTTCACGAACATGACACTCTTCGAGAGGGCGGGAGAGGACGTAGCGCCGGTTGAAACAACCATGCTGACCGATGCAGATATGCCTGCTTTCGACCGCTCCCGTCGCCGCACCCGCAACCTTACAGCGAGTGAGCTGGACCAGGTGGTCCAGTGTTACTGACGCGTCTAAAGAATGGGTCGCCACGAAAAGGGGCCAAGGCTGAGGTAACTACACACCTTCACCTGCATGTCAAGACGGTGTGCCGTATCTGGAAGCGTACTGAACGCGAGATGCAGCGATCGGGGGTCTACCGCGCCGTTTCCCGTAAGCACAGCAGCGGGCGTCGGTACCGAGACCGTAGCCAAGCCCTCGAGGCTCTATGGCAGACACCGCTTGCTGGATGCTCGACTATTCGTTCTGCTGCTGAAGCTTGTAGCCTTCCTCCGACATCGCTTTTTCGGGAGTTAAAGGGCAGCAGTCTGCGCTCATAACAGTGTGGTCCGCCCATTGCTGACCGATGAAAAACAAGCGAATGCGGCTGGCGTTTTGCTTGGAGCACGTTGCCAAGACATGCATGCTTTTCTCCGGTATGTACATCACTGTGCATCTGGATGAAAAGATTTTCTACACTACGGAGCCGCAGCAGCGTTTCCTGTTGCTGCCGGATGAACCTGCACCGACGCGACGCGTGAAGAGCAAGCGTTTTGTGACTCATGTATTAGCGGCCATCAATAGGCCTCATTACACCGATGGAAAGTTTATCGACGGGAAGCTCGGAATTTGGGCCTTTCCGAAGCAAGTGGCTGCTAAACGGTTTAGTGCGCGTCGACCTGCTGGAACGCTCGAAACGAAGGAGCTCTCAGTGGCTAAGGACACCTATCGCGAGAAGCTGGTGACAAAACTGCCGTCAATTTGTGCGAGATGTCAACCGACGGGCGGGTGATCCTTCAGCAAGACAACGCTCCCGCTCACATCACACCGTCCGACCATGATTTCGCTGTTGCTCTTGAGCGCTGCAATAGGAAGGTGGAGCTGCGATGTCAACCTCCTAACAGCCCCGACATGAATTGTTGTGACCTTGGAGTTTTTACAGCGATTCAGTCTCTGGAAAGGGAGAAGACAGCTCGCAATCTCGATGGCCTCATCGCGGCCACGGCGGAAGCGTATTGGGAGCTGCCACCCCGTGTGTTGAATGCTGCGTTCTTAACGTTACAGAACTGTATGGATCTGCGCATCCAAGCCGACAGAGACAATAACTTCAAGCCACCTCATGTGGGAAAACAGCGACTGGAGCGGGAGGGCAGACTCCCTGCACGTCTTTTGCGCTCACCAAAGCCAGCTGAAATCACCGCAGCATTGCCCCCATCCAACACACACCACTATAGTTAGTTCAGGTAAGACTTGGGAGCTCATGTTCTGAAACAATATATATCGTTCAATGGAGCTCTCAATCTGGAATGGAGTGGTACCTTAGAACCCCACAAGAGCTGATGACCAGTTATTAGAATCCCTCTTTATGTTGTTAATGTGGTGTTTATTATGGCATAGTATGTAGCACTGTAGTTTCGTCAGAACTAACCAACGTCGACGCTGCTGCGTCTCCTGACTACATGCTAATGCACTCACTTCTCCTTTTTTTTACCTCCTCCAAGTCTCTCTCGTTCTTCACTTCAACCAGCATACACCTCAAGAGGTTGTGAGCTCAAGCCAAGCCTCAAGCGACGACTTTCCACGCCTCGTCGGCGCTGAAATCTTCGACGTGTGGAAGACCCGCGTGTGCGCAGCCCTCGACGGAAAGCAGCTTCTCGGCATTGTGACCTAGCCCGACTACGATGGCGTTTCCGAGGACGAAGTTGAAGAGAGCGGAAGCGAGATGTCCGACGTCGACGACCCGCCGGAGCACAAACCGACCGAGCAAGCGGAAGTCGACTCCGACGCCGTGGACTACGAACAGCGTGACGAAGGCCTCACCCCCCCCCCCTCAGAGTCTGACGAAGACTCGGGAGATGGCTCCGACACTCCGATCAAACGCAAGGATTTACCCACCATCCGCCCGTTCAACCGCCGCCAAGCCGCCAAGGGACAGAAGCGTGGTGCCAGAGAGAAGCCCTAACCTTTCGGACACCTGAGCGGCGCCGCCTGGTAGCTAAAACCAAAGCTTCCTGATGAAGACGATGGACAATTCTCACGTCCGACTGGTCAAGAACTTCACGACCTCGTACGAGATCTTCAATTTCATCTGCCAGAAGTATGAGGGCGCAGCCTTTCACGGCGGCCCCTACTTCATCAAGCACTACGTGATGAAGATCAAGTACGAGGGAGGCTCCGATCTTACTGAGTTCTTTCTGAAGCTGCAGAACGCGATGAAAGCCTCAAACGAAGCCACAGAATCGGTGATGACGGAAGGACAGAAGAATAGCTACCTGTTCCTTTCCATACTGAAATCTTGGAAGAATGACCTCCGCATCTGGAAGGGTCGACGGAAGTACATCCCGTACGAGAAGACTTGAAGCAGAACATTGAAGTCAAGGTTCGCGACCTCCAGGCGCACGAGCGCTACACGCTGTCCAACGGATGCCAGTGACGACAGATACTAATAATGAAGTGCTCTCGTCGCTGTGGTTCTGCATCCCGGCCTCTTGGACCTGATACTGGCAACGTCTGTTCGTAATGCGATCGCCCGCGGCACAATATCCGACAGTGTCTTGGTCTGCAAAAGGACCTTCACGACGGGTCTGTCAAGGTTCGCACAGTTCTCCCTGCGAACTTCGTGTTCAAAGGAGGAAACACGAAGCGAGACCATCCGTACCCCAACAGCAACAACAAAAACAAGACCTGGAACCGTGGACGCACTAATCGCGACAACTTCAAGCGTCGGGACAAGCGCAACAGGGAGTAGATGACGCCAAACGCTGTGGACGTGGCAAGCACCTTGGCCAAGACCGAGCCCGGAACCGTCCTCTCGAATCCGACTCGGACGATGATGATGCCGACAGTGGTAGCAACCTCAAGGCGTTTCGACAGGATCGCCATGATGTCGGTCTAATCGCTGTCGCGACTACGGTCAACCCTCCCGTAATCCTGGCGGCTCAAGCCAATGTAAAGCTGGACCGCACGCGGACTATCGACTCTGGATGTACGTGTCATTGGACGCACGAGCCTCAGTGGTTCACCGATATCACTGCCAGCGGTGGATCCATCAAGGCTGACGGGAAGAATCAAATCCTGATTGAAGGGATTGGACGTGTTCAGCTGGAAGTCGCTGACTCCAAAGGCAAGTCGAAGACGCTCACACTTCACGGTGTGCTGTACGCATCGCAATTGCATTTTAGCCTCTTGTCTGTCGCTGCGGCTGTGAAGCATGACTTCCGCTTCAGCTTCGACCGCAAAAAGTGCGCTATGCAAACCGACAGCGTTTCAGCATCAAGGCACCCATGACCACCAGCACGGATCTGTACCAGTTCCAAGCCAAACCCATGGCGACCCCAATGGCCCTAGTTTCCTCAGGTAAGCAGCGATCATTTCTGCTTTTGCACAAACGTCTTGGCCATTCTAACGCTCGCGTCGTGCATGACCTATTCAGTAGCCAAGTCATTCATGGACTGGATGGATCTACGTCTGTAGCTTCAACGCAGATTTCTTCTGCGTTGCACGCACGTTAGCGAAGTCTCACCGCTCCCCCTTCTATTCTAATAGAACTTTTGAATCTGCCACATCTCCCCTAAGGAAAGTTCATACAGATATTTGCGGCCCCCTTCCTGTCCCTAGCCTTACTGGTTGTCGTTACTTCTTGATCTTTATCGATGACTTCTCTCGATTCATGTTCATATACTCGATCAAAGCTCGTAGCGTCCTGTACGAAATGCTACGAAGACTTCAGGAAGAAACTTTGAATATCTTCAAAAAGGTGTCAACCTTCTTGAATGGCGTCGCCAGCACATTGACGACGAAGAAATCCAAGTACTATAGGCTGACAATGCAAAAGAGTACGAAAAGCTCGGTCGTTTGATCTTCAAAAAGTATGGAACCCATGCCCAGTTTACCAACGCATACACATCTCAGCAGAACGGATTCACTGAACGTCGCATGCATACTATTATGGAGCGGGTTCGCGCCTTGTTGCTGGGTAGCAAACTTCACAAGCCGCTTTGGGCTGAGTGTGTGAGTCATGCGACCACACTGATCAACATGACGCCAAGCTCTAAAACTGATGGGCGCACACT